>CM042145.1:128522313-128582313 GCA_023376005.1 Doryteuthis pealeii | reverse complement strand
ACAACACACAATCACACACACACACACACACACACACACACAAATAAATGAATAATTGTTCTCTAAAATTAAGCATGCCAAAAGTACGATGCATTTGTAATTGTGAAACCATCACTTTTAAAATGTCCTCTTCGACTTTTGATATTGACTGTGAAGAAGTCCCCATTACAATTGCAGATGGGACTTGATCTTCAGTGTTCAGAAGATTTCAAATCAAAATTTATTGCTATTTTCAATTTCTATAAGAACCACATACTTCCACAATTTCCCAACTTTATCATCCACATCCAGCAAGTAATAAGCATGTTTGACACTACATACTGCTGTGAATAATTGTTCTTGAAAATGAAGCCTGCATTTGCAATTGTCAAATAATCACTTGTCTGATTCACTCCTTCTATCAACCTCTTCATTTAAACCTGATATTGACATCTTTCTCTGATTGGAAACAGCATCAGTGTAGCCCTTCATCCATTTTTAAAATGTTCTCTTCACCTTTTGATATTGACTGTGAAGAAGTCCCATTACAATTGCAGATGGGACTTGATCTTCAGTGTTCAGAAGATTTCAAGTCAAAATTTATTGCTTACCACATCATCAATTTCTATAAGAAGCACATACTTCCATTTGGACAATTTCCAAACTTCATCATCCACATCCAGCAAGTAGTGAGCATGTTTGATACTACATACTTCTGTGAACAGTTGTTCTAAAAAATGAAGCATGCCAAGAATACGCTGCATTTGCAATTGTCAAATAATCACTTGTCTGATTCGCTCATTCTATCAACCTCTTCATTTAATCCTGATATTACATCTTTTTCTGATTGGAAACAGCATCAGATGTTTTATTAATAAATCATGATTGTTAACTGTTTACCAATTTTTTTATTTCCAAAACTCATCACCCACACTCAACAAGTAAAGCTTTGTGGTCTCCAGGTTTTGTAACTGTCAAATCATCACTTGTCTGATTCGCTCCTTCTATCAACCTCTTCATTTAATCCTAATATTACACCTTTTTTGTGATTGCACATAAAATCAGATTTCTCATTAATAAATTATCATTGGCACCCTGTGAATTTAGCTGTTTTCCCTGTCCTTTCCAAGTTTAGTGGTCCCAAGGTTTTGTAACTGTCAAATCTTCTCTTGCCTGATGAGCTCTTTCTGTTGACCTCTTCATTTAATCCTGATATTATATCTTTTTGCAATTGCAAACAACATTTCATTAATAAATTATGATTGTTACCTTGGGAATTTTTTTTTTTTTGGGGGGGGGGATTCTGTCCTTTTTGAGATTGCGGAATCTGACTCTTCGGGTTAAGCTTTGTGGGCACCCGGGTGAAATAATTGGGGACCCAATAAAAAAAAATGAGTTTCAAAGGAGCTTCGACCAATAAAATCCCGCTGGATTCAGTGCTTGACGGGTCATGAAGACCGTTTAAAAAAGAGGTTGACTATTCATTTATTGTTAATTTCTCTCTTAGTAAATACAACTTCAATCTCGATACTTTTCGAACACACCTCTTATGCCGCAAAGAATTCGGTAATTTGTTTTTTTTTTTTCGAATATATATGCCTAATCTTATTTTTACAATCGCCTTCATAATGTGCAATCACGTTTACCAAGGAATTTTAATGTTGCTTCAACATTTCTTTTCTTTTGGACGTTTCTTTTAAACATTTCTTTTCTTTTAAACATTTCTTTTCTTTTAAACATTTCAAGAGAAAACATCCAGTTCGCTTATCATTTGACGCAATTCACAAATATCTTTTAGATTAGATCAATAGTTCATTGATCTCATCCAGAATTTTAATTCAGATCAAATTTACTGGGAAGTGAAGAAGGTGGGTGGGGGAGAAAAGAATTTTATGATATATTTATAGAAATAGTGGCGGGATTTTGAAAAATCCGAAAAAATTAACAAATAATTAAAAACTGCAATAGCAAAACATTTGTTTTTTTTTTTTTTTCAATATCCTCTGAAAGAACATCAGTTCAATTAGTATCATTCTCTCTCTCTCTCTCTCTCTCTCTCTCTCTCTCTCTCTCTCTCTCTCTCTCTCTCTCTCTCTCTCTCTCTCCATTGTTGCTGCATGAAGATAATTAGTACAAGTTGAATTACGTGATTACATCAGGGAAAATGTTGGTTGGTTGGTTGGGTTTTATGGCATCTCAGCCCTTGCGGGTTATTTTATGCCGAAAACGTTTTTGTTATTCATTCGTGATGGATATTCAACATTTTTTAACTTAATTTTTTAATACTTTTTTAGAACTCACTTTTCTATTTAATCCATAAATGGGACCCTAACAGGTACTACCACTTCGGACCATAGTAGACATGGGGGTAATGGGTGATGATGGAGTGCTCCACACTCCCCAGAGTTCAAAATTGCTAAGAGTAGTCAGTGTTGACGTTCTGTAGTCTTCCACAAAACGAGACAAAATCTGAGATGGACCAATTACCGACTTATGCAGAAATTGAAATGGCAATAAAACAAACTAACACTGGTAGGGCACCAGGATTAGATGGGCTTCCGATTGAACTGCTGAAAGTAAAAAAAAGTGTAAATATTAAACATGCTCTGTTTGATCTCACCACTCAATGCTGCAATGGATCTCCTTTACCAAATGACTGGATTGATGGGGCTTTAGTGTGTTTGTACAAGGACAAAGGAGAAAATGGAATTTGTGATAATTACCGTGAAATCACTTTTATGTGTGCAGTTAGCAAGACTCTCTCTCTCTCTCTCTCTCTCTCTCTCTCTCTCTCTCTCTCTCTCTCTTCTCATTGTTGTTGTATGAAGATAATTAGTACTAGTTGAAATACCCGATTACATTAGGGAAAAATTTTGGTTGGTTGGGTTTTACGGCATCTCAGCCCTTGTCGGGTTATTCTATGCCGAAAACGTTTTTGTTATTCATTCATAATGAACATTCAAATTTTTTAACTTAATTTTTTTAATACATTTTTAGAACTCACTTTTCTATTTAACCCATAAATGGGCCTGCTTTGGTGCATTTGTCTTTTTGGCTGATATGCCATTGTTCTAAAAAATAGTGATAGAACTAGGTTTTTCCTGGTAAATCTTATAAACAAGCATGTCCTTACGAGCATTATTTTCTCGGTTGCGTTTTACATGATCTGTCTTTCGGGTCTTTCGTATAGCGATTTATTATTGCATGGCTCATGTTGCTCTATCTTAACACATAAAGTGCAAAATTGCAATGAATTGCAATATATTGTATGTTTGCAACTGTCACCCAGAAAGCAGGATATTTATTTAAGCTTCTAATTAATATTTAAGAACCGAACAAACATCATATTTCATTGGAATTTTCATTTTTTTTTTCACAAGCAACATTTTATCACGAGCATTATTTTCCTGTTATTTTCGTTTTTGCGTACGTTACTACAGTTTTATCTCAGAAACTTTATATACATGTAAACAATCAATAAACTTTCGTCTAAGAAATTCCAATAATGTGGAGTTTATATAAATTTTAGATAGAGAAGGGATGAGAATATTGAAATATCTGCTTGTTGATGTTAAATCCTACTTAACAGACATAAATTCCACCATCGTATGTCACCCGCCGAAAGAAAAAAAATACTAAAAATCAAGGAATAAACCGAATTTAATGAAATATTCAGTGTTGATATATTAATGAATAAAAGATATAATGCATTAGTTATTTTATTTGAAAACTCTCTTTTTTTCAGTTCAGTTAATTTTTAACCATGTATCTTTGATTCACAAACATACGTTGTTCAAAGTTAATTACTACAAATCAGGGAATTAACCGAATTTAATGAAATATTCAGTGTTGATATATTAATGAATAAAAGATATTAATGCACCAGGTATCTTATTTAAAAACTTTTACATTTTTCCAAGTCAGTTAACTTTGAACCACGTATCTTCACAAACATACGTGGTTCAAAGTTAATTGACCTGGAAAAATGTAAAAGTTTTTAAATAAAATAACTAGTGCATTATATCTTTTATTCATTTATGTATGAAAATAGATGGAAATTAATCCGACAGTATGAATTTAACATTTTTGAAAAACACAAATGATGTGTGTGTCAGCAATTATAATCATTTCTTTTTTCAAAAATGTTAAATTCATTTATGTATCAAAACTGAAAATTTTATTCGGTTAATTCCTTGATTTTTAGTATTTTTTTCTTTCGGCGGGTTGACATACGATGGTGGAATTTATGTCCGTTAAGTAGGATTTAACCCTTGTTGATTTTTGGCACAGTTAGCAAGGCACTGTCAGAGAAGCAGTTTTATGCATATGAACGAGTATACGTAAATTAAATTACATTAGAAGTTTAATGTGTATACTAAATGATACCAGTCTTTCAATCCTTATGGGTTTTCAGTAATTATTTAAATTAATATTCATTTTTTAATCTATTTTTATTCTAAATATAAAGGTAGTAATGGGAAGGAATACAAGTTTGTTTTTTTAATGTTTTTTTCTTATTTGTTTTATTAAAAGGTATTTGCCTCTCATCCTACTCATGAGGACGTGACACAAGGACATTATATATGGGCCCACCCAAAAGCCGAAGTACATGGGTGGTAGGCACAACAAATGCGTTGATCTCGTCGGAATTCCCCCTCAAGGGGTGCCTCAGGCACTGAGCAGTAAACCTCGCCCTTTAAATCAAGAGGGCAGGTACTGCCTGGGGAGATAGCCTACTAGGATCAACGCTGTTAATTTTACTTAGCCGCTCCAGAGGCCGAAGCACTCAGTAGCAGGCTAGCCAATTTGTTTTAATAAAAGAGCTGATGATAGTCTGTCTCTATTTAGAAGACTTGATATCTAAGTCATGAGCAGCTGATTAAAGCATTAATGTTACGCAACTGGCTTTCTCACAAGCTTCCCTCTTTTGTATCTTATTTCCTTGCGTATCTCTTTTTCTGTTTAGTTTGAACCAGCAATAAAACTTGTTTAAAAAATTGTTAAAAATAGTTTGTTGTTTTTGTATTCATTACTGCTACCAACACAATAACCACTAAATAGACCGACAAACCAGGGTCGGTGCAGTAGGATTTGGCGCTTTGGGCAAGGGTAATTTCATGTCAAATCATCCAGGTCATGTCACCCACCCCTTTCAATTTAAAATTTTTTTTGTTCAAGTGTGGATTATGTTGAAGCTAGACAATCCCTAAAATTTGACGTTCCAATTCCAAAAATTAACTGAGTTATGTCGATTTTTAGCTCTCCAAGTTCGCGAAAAACGGCGACTTTTTGTAACCTATTATTGTCTGTAAAATGAGTTCTAGAGCTTCCCTACTCCTAAGAATGGGTTTATAAAAGCATTTTTACCCATGGAATTCAAAATTGCTATCAGAAAAATCTTCAAGTTAACCAATTTTAAGTTATTGATGATTTCTGATTTGCAAGATTTTAACTGATGTTGTTGCTTCAGAAACAAAAATTAAATTAAAGCGGGTGGATGAAAATTTTACTTTTTCCGGAATTACGCGCAAGTCTTTGAGTGCGCTCTCTCTCTTGAAAGTTTTTTTTAAAGCTAATGTAGGTACAGTAATCCATTACTGCATTGTTTCAAACTCTCAAAATACCATAAACCTCATCTTGCCACTTTATTACTACATCCGTGTAAATAACAACTCTATACATCAATACATTTGTTCCTTAATTGTACGGCCTTTATCATCTTGCAACACCCTCTAGTTAAAAATGAGATCGTCCAAAATGAAATGAAAAAATGTAAATTCAGATTGTCTGGTGTGGCTTATTCGCCGAATTCTTATTTCTTATTAGTGTCGTCACCTCAGCTAAATTATGTACCATTCCGCCTTTATCATTAAGAAAGAAAGGGTAGAAAAAAGACATGCTACTAAGAAAAATATATGAAAAAAAGAGATGAGCAAAGCTAGTTATTGTTATTACATTAAGTCGATAAATCCCTGACGTAAATTCCAATAAAACAATCCACTATAGTTTTCCCTCCATTTTTTATTTATTCACCTTGAACTTGTGGTTCCCCAAATGTTGCCGCCCAAGGCGATCGCCTCATTCTACTAAAGCGTAACGCCGATCCAGCCTACAACGATATCCCTGACCTTACCATATGGAGATGATGACTTAATTATTCTACAAATATCAATGATAGCTAAAAGATAGATGGAATACTACTGACGACTGCGCTAGTTTGGTAGTTAGATAAGCATTGCATAATCAGTTCAAAGACCATATTAAGACAACGCTAAAGATATGCACTACCACACCTTCAAGCCTGGAAGATCTGGCCTCCAACAGGCAGGGTTAGCGAGACACGTGGTGCACAGGAGCTGAGCGTCTCAATATCGAAATTAACAAGGCTACAGAGCAGCGACGCCTTCGTCGCCATGAACTAGCAAATGCAGATGAGAATTTTCCTTGCAATGTGTGTGACCGCATTTGCAAGTCCAGATTTGGATTAATTAGCCACCAGAGGGTCCACAACTGTAGAAGACATGGAGTGACGTTATCGTGGTCTGCGACGGACATCTAAAAGAAAAGGAGTGTTATAAATACGAATAAACATAGATATGAGTGACCATCTAAAGAAAGTGTTATAAATACGAATAAACATAGATATGAAGTGCCCGCTCCAATCAGTTGGCTAGTCACGCCAATACTACCTATATGATTGGGAATTGGGAAGCGCGTGGTGTAATGGTTAAAGTCATGGGAAATGGACTCGTCGCCCCGAGTTCAAATCCTGGATGTGGTAATTGCATTTCATTTTGTGCTAATACCTTTGGGAAAGGTATGAATCCTACTCTCCCTCCAGCTATGGATAAATAGTAGGGCAGACTAGACTCTTTAACCTTGGTTAGGTAACCGGTCTAGGAGAAGGAAAACTCTGAATTCAAACCTGTTGAACTCCGCTTAAGAAATTGACCTTGTGTCACATCCTGCTCGTGCGGAGGGGTTGGTAAATACATATATGATTGTCCCAAGCCTGTTGTCTTTATGGAAAACCCAACCCTTTTTATCATATATGTGCTAGATGGTGGTGGCTGAGGGTCTTGGGTCTGACGTTAAACTGCATCTAATAGTGAACCTCTAATTCTGGAGCTCGATGGAATGTGGAGTATCACTTCATCACCATTACTCCCATGTCAACTCTGACCCGGTGTGGTTGCACCTGTTCGGATCCCATCTAAGGGTTAAATAGAAAAAATGCGTTATAGAAATATTGAGTTTTAAAAAATTAGGTACCGATCAAGAATGAATAAAAACAAAACGTCTCCGGCATAAAATAACCCAACAAGGTTTGACATGCCATAAAATTCAACCAAACAACTAACCAAGATATAAAAATGTGAGACGAGTAAATGACATCGAAGATTGATTGTAAAATATGGAAAGCTGCGTTGTATGCGGACAGGGATAAGGAAAATTCATCGGAAACAAATAGATAGATAGATAGATAAAAGGATAGATAGATACGAACTGGCATAGATATATGGGGACAGTGTAAGATAAAGATGATGTTAAATCAATGCATAGATTGAAACTGACTGATATATACAAAATAGGCAAGAAATCTGAGATAGATCGATTGATAGATACGAGCATAGTGTGATAGATAGATAGTAATTAACGTCAGAATAGATAAATTACTGTGTCTGTGGCATTGACTATAAACTGGGAAGCAAACATTGATATATTAGATAGATATGAACCTAATAAGATATATATCGAGATAGATAGATAGAAACCTCCTAAGATAGATAGATAGATAGATAGGAATTAACGTTAGGATAAATATATGACTGTGGCTGTGGGGTTGATTATAAACAGGGATAGACAAGCAAGCACTGATATATTAATATATTGAGATAGATAGATAGATATGGACCTAATAAGATAAATAGCCAGATAGATAGATAGATGTGAACCTCCTAAGATAGATAGATAGATAGGAATTAACGTCAGTATAAATATATGACAGGGAAGCAAACAATGATATATTAATATACTGTGATAGATAGATAAATATGAACCTAATAAGATATATAGCGAGATAGATAGATAGATGGAGACCTCCTAAGATATAGATATATACATATATATAGATATAGATATAGATAGATAGATAGGAATTAACGTCAGGATAAATATATGACTGTGGCTGTGGTGTTGATTATAAACAGGAATAGACAAGCAAACACTAATATATTAATATACTGAGATAGATAGATAGATATGAAGCGAGACAAACAGATAGATGGGAACCTCCTAAGATAGATAGATAGATAGATAGATAGATAGGAATTTACATCAGGATAAATATATGACTGTGGCTGTGGCGTTGATTATAAACAGGGATAGACATGCAAACACTGATAACCAATTTGATGGCGACAAGAGATTAAATCACTTCAAATGATAATAATAAAATAATAATAATAATAATAATAATAATTATTATTATTATTATTATTATTATTATTATTATTATTATATATTATTCAAAGAAACAACCAAAGGGATAAAAAAGAAAGAAATAGAAAAATCAAAAAGCGTGAATGAAAAGGTAATTCTATTGGGGGGAATTGAAGTAGTATCAGTTGATGATTTTATCAATGGGCATCAGCAAATGCCTTGCTACTATCTTTTGTTATATGAACACATCAAAAAGATAACCCCGCCCGTCCACACATACACTAATATGTTTCATGTTAAACTTCGTTTGCATTCGGTAGTTTTCGTGGGCTCATTTTAATTTGGTAACATAATACGGAATGAAATATTTGAAAAATATAATTCTGTTTGATGTTCTTTTAGATTTAAATCCGACATTTCGTAATCAGATGCCAATATTTTTATTCATTATTTCTTTCTTTTTTTTTTTTTAAATTCTTTTCTTTTCTATCAGTTCCTTTGACGAACTGATCTTGTTTACGAAAACACTTCAGAAATAAATGAATGTTCGACAGAAAATCGTGTGTAAATAAAATTCATGAAAAAAAAGAAGAAAAAATGAGATGCCTTTTCGTGCCAAAGACAAAATACTGTCTTTTCTAGATAAAAGACAAGATTTCCATAAAGAAATCAACATGATATTTTTCCTTTTGTAAAATGGACACCGCAAGCCATGTTCAATTCCGGAACGAGGCTGTTTCACTTTTGGCTAATTGACTCTGGGAAAGGCATGGATCCATCTCTCCCTACACATTATCTATGGACATTATCATATATACTTTTCAGCCGATAAACATTTCAGCCCACTCTCGTGTGTGTGTACGCTATATGTGTGTGTACGCTCATATGTGTATGTGTGTACGCTCATATGTACGCTCATATGTGATGTGTGTTGTTTGTGTGTGTGTGTGTGTGTGTGTATACGATCATATGTACATGCGTGTGTGTAATCTGTGTATGCGCTTCTGCACTAGCAAGGCCATCCGGCGTTGCCCGGGGGGAGGATCAGTTCAAATATGATACCACATTTAAGATATTCAATCTTAATATATTTCTTCTGTTTACCCATGAAAAAGTAGTTTATCTGTTACTGAAAAAAATTTGATATAAATTTATTGGTTCCCAATGTTTAGAACAGGCGAAATTTTTTGTCACAAGGGGTGGGGTCGGGGGCATGTGATTTCTCCTGCCGAATATTATGTCAGTAGATTTCTCGATTTATCATGATATAACACGGAAAAACACACAAAGAGTCTCTCTCTCTCTCTCTCTCTCTATATATATATATATATATATATATATATATATATATATAGGAAAATCAATAATCGACATAATAGGACTTACTGGGTTCTCTAGCCTTGGCAGGACAGCCAATGCTATATTTTCTATATAGAAGACAAGATGTCCATATTCAGGGGGATTGTAAAGTAACTAAATAAATTGGTTGGTTAACTAGTTAGATTTTACGGTATAGAATCCTTAATGGATTATTTTATGCTAAAGACGTTTTGTTTTATTAATTCTTGATGGGTATTCAATATTCATTTCAGACTCTTTTTTTGTTTCAAATTCATTTTTTATCTAACCCATAGATGGGACCCAAACAGGTACAACCACTCCGAATCAGAGTGAACCCGGGAATAATGGTGATAAAGGGGTACTGTACATTCCCCAGAGGTCTAGAATTGGAACTTCACCATCAGATATAGTTTAACGTCATACCAAGTACATTAAGACCCTCAGCCACCGCCTTATATAACAAATACCCACCTGTTAACTTATTAATCTTAGTCTAGTTTATTGGTCGCAATAGTTAACTATAGACAAACATTATTATTATTATTATACCTCTTCCTTATGCAAAGCAAGATGCTGTCCTTTTCTTATAAAAGATAAAGTTTTGCTAGTTTCGTTAGAAAAAAACTTGAGATGTTCTCTTTCTATCGTATGAAAATCAAATAGATCTTTGTTTCGTTTAAAAGTCAAGAAGTTGTGTTCTTTTCTTTACATATATAAAATTCTCTTTTTTCCTCCATAAAAGTCAAGTTTTTTCGTATAAAATACCAGATACTCTCCTTTTTGTCAAAAAGACGAGATACTATGTTTTATATATGGAAGACAAGAAGTTGTATTTTCAATATTCTATGGAAAGATGTTACATTTTCCGTTTAAACAAATATATTATTCTATTATATAAATATTGTTCTATGAAAATTCAGGAAGTTTTATAGAGAAATACTCTATTTTGGGATAGTTAAACCGGAACCCAAAAATAGGCATTTAATTCCCTTGATTTACTTCAAAATGATTCTTCTTACTATCTATTTTGATGTAGAGTCTCTTTGTTTTTTTATATATATTTACCAAACCCCTCCACACGAGCAGGATGTGACACAAGGTCAATTTCTTAGGCGAATTTTAACAGGTTTAAATTCAGAGTTTTCCTTCTCCTAGACTGGTTACCTAGCTACAGTTAAAGAGTCCAGTCTACCCTACTATTTACCCATAGCTGAAGGGAGAGTAGGATTCATACCTTTCCCAAGGGTATTAGTATCTTTGTTTTTATATATGTGCACCTTTCTTCGTGTGTGAAAACGTCCCTTAAATTAAGTTTCGTGTGTTGCATAATCTATGCGGTTGCATAAGATTATTGTCAAACCCCTGTATTTCTGAAGGGATGGCGCTTTTCATGCCACAGGCGGTACTTTCCATATTACAGAAAGCCCACGAAATACGTGAAGTCACGTGAGACCTGGTTGAGTCGCAGTTCCAGATTGGTCGTCAGACAGAGAAGGATATCTGCTTTAACTGGGGCCCACTTGCACACGCGCGCTGTGTTTAGTTAAGAGAAAGATGTTTAGTTAAGTAAATAAAAGTTTAAATAAATAATATGGTTTTGTGGTTGATGAATGTCTTGGCAACAAGACTGACATAGAAGAAGAAATGAATCAAGGACGACCAACCAGCAAGAACAGAGAAATAGAAGTCATAGAGAAAGAATATAAACGACTAGAGATCACCAATGGCCAAAGAAGTAAGTTATGCATCTCTCTATCTACCTGTGTCTATCCCTCCCCCCATCTCCAGTAAAAGAACACTTGTGTATGTATCCAACATGTGTATGAGTATGTAACACGTGGTAACCTGTACTGAGTGAAAAAACTCGGTGGCAACTTCTTGTCAACAATATTTATTATGGCCGTGACTATCTAGTAGTCGTCAATGCAAAGAGAGAGAGAGAGAGAGAGAGAGAGAGAGAGAGAGAGAGAGAGAGAGAGAGAGAGAGAGAGAGGTGTGTGTGTGTGTGTGTGTGTTTTATAATAAGAGAATCGGCATAATTAGATACAGTATACTTATGACACTCACACCTATCAGCTGTCAAATTTGGGGAGAGAGAAGAAAGAAAGTAAGAAAGGCCGGCTGCTTTTTTGGATATCCAGACCTGCGTCTCCAGACACTTTCTAGTCTGTCTTCACTCACTCTTCTCTCCTTTGGACTATTCACCCCTCCTTTTATATTTACAGAGATACTAATGCGTTAAGTTGGCAGGGGCCGGTATCGAACCCGGAACCTTTCTGTATCTAGGCGACTGAGCTAAACCGATTCACATATACACACATGTCTATTAATAAACAGCAGAGATACTCATGTGTTGTGTTGGCTCGGGCCGGTATCGAACCCGGAAGCTTGCGCTACCTAGGCGACTGAATTAAACCGACTGACATGTACACACACATCTTGGAATAAATAGCAGGAATATAAATATGAAAGGAATCATCTGATTGTGCGACTTATTATTCGATAGAGAATGTCTCAATTCTATTTGCAGAGATCATTCTTGATAAGTCGCTTTAAAACATTTCTTCCTATTATTAAAATGAAAATAGAAATAATAAGCCCGAAAGACGTGCACTCCGTAACCCTAGGCCTCTTTCACCTCTCTTAATTTGTTTCATTGTATCTATATCTGACCTTTGACACTGCGTAGACATTTCTTGTCTCAAGAGTTATTAGTCGCGTGACCTAAACGTGTCTTCAGTTCATTGATGTGCCATTTGCTTGTTTCAAACAAGAATTACCAGAATCTATATTGTGATGAACTAAATTCTTGTGTGCTTTTCCGCAAGGGTTATAGACGTTTTCAGGCCATTATCTTGGTAATATCTCGTCTTTGTATGTTACGTTAATACAGAAAAACTGCGTATCCCCTAGCAAGATTATTGATAACGTAAAAATGCTCTTAGAGATTAAAACAATTTCCAATCCAATTTGCAAATTGATAATAATAATAATAATAATAATAATAATAATAATAATAATGGGATTTTGAGATAAAGACGGATCACCCCATCCAAGCCAGGAGACCAGACCTAGTGTTGATTAACAAAAAAAAAAAAAAAAGAGAACGTGTCAACTGGTGGACTTTGCGGTTCCAGCAGATCACAGGGTGAAGCTGAAGGAGAATGAAAAGATGGATAAATGCCTGGACCTCGCCAGAGAATTAAAAGAGTAGTGGAATATGATAGTGAAAGTGATAGCAATTGTAGTTGGTGCACTTTGAATGGTCCCAATAAACTTGGAAAAAGACTGGAGAATCTGGAAATCAGAAGAAAATTGAGACCATCCAGACTACTGCACTGCTGCAATCGGCTAGACTACTCAGAAGAATACTAACGCGACAAGCTGAATAGATATCACATCAGAAGACATGGGCATGGCTAAGAAGAGGAAACCTCAAGAGAGAAACTGAATCTCTTACAAACGCAGCATAAAACAATACCATAAGAACAAACTATATTAAGGCAAAAATAGATAAGACTGACCACCGTGTGAAAGTGAAAGAAAGCGAAAGATAGACAAATACTTGGACCTTGCCCGAGAATTGAGAAAACTGTGGAAAATGAAGGTAAAGGTCGTACCATTTGTAATTCCTGTCTTTGGAACGGTCCCTAAGGGTCTGAAAAGATTTTGAATGAGTTGGAAATCAAAGGAAGAATGGGGACCACTCAATCAACAGCATTATCAAAAACGTCTACAATACTCAGAAGAGTCCTGAAGATCTGAGGAGACTTGCTGTCACTCAGCCTGCAGCAAACCACCGGGTAAAGCGGGTGTTTAAAAATGTTATGGAGCAAAATAATAATAATAATAATAATAATATATAATAATAATAATAGTAATAAGAGAACAAGGTCAAAACAAGACAAAGTATCAGTCAAAAATAAAAAGGAAAAACTTGTGATCTCGTGGATTCTACCGTTTCAGCGAATTACGGAGTTAAAATAAAAGAAAGCGAAACGATGGGATAATACTTAGACCTTGCCAGAGAACTAAGCAAAAACTGTGGAAAATGAGGGTGGAGGTGATACTATTTGTAGTTGATGCTCTTGGAACGGTCTTCAAGGGTTTAGAAAAAACAGATCGGCTAGATTATAGCAGATCTTAACAATTCTGTTGATAAACTTTTGGTGCCTCATGGCCCACTCTGAAAACAGAATCTTTCTTTGGCCCATGAAATTATTATTTGCATACATTTAATTTTATTACCGCCCTGTCGTTTGGGGCGTTAGAATGCACCGACTGCACCTCTGCAGAGGGGTAAGACTCCCCCAATGGGGCCACCTGTTGGCCGTGGGTGGCGATCCGTGATGCTTAAGGATAGAACCCAGGTGGATGAGCAGTTCATGACTTGCAATACTCCACTTTGGCCCTATCTTGGGCTAGACGGGCGGTTGGAGAGGCCCCCTCCGATCAATCGGCTAGTCATGTCAAGCCCTAGCACCTATATGATTGCCCCAACCTTATTGCCCTCATGGCAAGCCCCAACCCCTATTTATCATATGGGTGCTAGAAGGCGGTGACTGAGGGTCTACATGTCCTGGGAATTACGTTAAACTCTATCTGATGGTGAGGTTCCAGTTCTGGAGGTTTGGGGAATGTGGAGCACCCCTTCATCACCATTGCACCCTGGTCCACTCTGACCCGGAGTGGTAGTACCTGTTAGGGTCCCATCTATGGGTTAAATAGAAAAATGTATTCATAAAAAAATTGTATTATCCATTAAGAATTGATTTATTTCAAAACTTTATTAAATGACCCACTGAGGTTGATATAACAAAACAAACCAAACCAAACCAATTAATTTTATTAATTTAAGAATTTGTGGTCAATAACATCTCTATGGACCATTTAATAAACTGTGACCCATATGTCAAACCCTGCGGCTCAGTAAAAATAATAAAATTTCAATGAAATTTGCCATGGTTCATTTTGGCCATGTGGACAGAGGTTAGGGAACACTAGGCTAAAATACTCAGGAGATTCCTAGAGACCCGAGGAGACGTGCTATTAAATGCACGTTATTGTAAAGTAAAGTCGTCGGGGCGGCCTAATGTCGGTATCAGCCAGACAGTGAGGGAGTATCCCCTTTTTACTAGCGCTAGACCAAGGAGATTATTTTAACGTCTGAGGTGGAGTGTCACACCTACCATAAGCCTCTCACTTTACCGTACATATCCCTTTATTTTCAACATTTGAATTAAAACTAAAACCGAGCTGAGGGAACGACTTGAGGACCGAGAGTGTGGTGTAATTACTGTTACCTGCGGCCTTTGTTCAAGCGTCATAGTTATATATTAGTTAAGCGTAAGGAAATGAATCCGACGGCATATAAGGGTAAGATATGAAAAAGTCAGATGTTGTTCAAATAAAGTTATTTATTTTCTTTGATAATTTTTTGTTTATAATCTAAAATATACTCTTTTATTAAAATGTCTGGTATGAATTAATTCCATTACAAAACGGTCACAATTTTACATAAACTGTCTTCATATTTAACACAACATATGCTCTGAAGAAGATGTTTAACAAATCGAAATATTGTAATATCAGCAGAATTACCCTTATATATATATATATATATATATATATATATATATATATATATATATATATATATATATCGCTCTTCTAAGGAATGGAGCACTCTGTGACGGCCTTTACACACAAAGCTATGTGTGTATTAAAACAGTTAAAATCCCTTTCCCATTCTGTAAGTGAAGACAGCCTAATGGTTAAGGTGCCGGACTGACACCCTACCGATCGCATTTCAATTCCGGCTGTAGGTAGCTTACAAAATGTCTAGCCACACTGAAGAGACTTGATAAGTCGAAACACGTGTCTGTGGATGATCCTATAATATATATATATATAATATATATATATATATATGTGTGTGTACTAATAAAAACCTCCTTGACTGCTGATTATTATTGTTTTATATTTAGATACCCATTAGCGCCATAAACATTATTTCTACTACACATAGCGGCATACACAGCAGAATATCCTTTACACACACACATACATGAATACAAGTAGGAAATGGACATGGCGAAACGAGTTCGAATCCTGGACGAGACTGTTTGCATTCACATAGCGCTAATAACTGTCGAATCCAACTATTCTTCCTAGTAAATAGGAGGGTAAACTGGGCGCTTTAACCTTGGTATGGCAAGCGGTCTCGGTGAAGGTAATAACCAAGATTGGAAGCTTGGCGCATCACGTTCTTTCCTTTAATGAACTTCCCGTTTGATCTGTTTGTATAAATATTCAACTAACTCCGCTACTTTTACTGGAGAAATTTAATTAGACGTTTCTCTTAAATGAGAATTTTAATAAATTAATTATTCTGCAAAGATTTTTGGTTTTAATAAAGTTTTCTGTCCGATCAATAATAAGCTAAAAAATTGATCAAACAATATATTGACTATTTTATGAATACAACTTGGGAAATTGCAATCAGATATGTGACGCGGTAGTTTTAATTAGTCTCTTCACTCTTTACTTGTCATTGACGTACCTCCCCACGCCCAATCCAAGCTCATTAAGATCTGTGGTGCTATAAACGGTAACATTTTTTTTGTTACCATTTTTTTTCTTTTAGATATTTTCAAATATTGAATTGAAATATCAGAACTTATATCCAAATATTGGTTAAATCAAACATAACGGACTTAAATTCCGCCATTGTATGTCACCCCTCGAAAGAAAAAAGAATCCCCTAAATAAGGGAATTAACCGAATTTAATGAAATTTACAGTGTTGATATATTAATGAATAAAAAGATATAATGCACCAGTTATTTTATTTGAAAATTTTTACATTTTCTCAGGCCAGTTAACTTTAAACCATGTATCTTTGAGAATCTGTGTTACGCCTCAAAGATACGTGGTTCCAATTTAACTGACCTGAAAAAATGTAAATGTTTTTAAACAAAATAACTGATGCATTATATCTTTTATTCATTGATATATCAACACTGAAAATCACATTGAATTCGGTTAATTCCCTGATTTTTGGTATTTTTATTCTTTCGGCGGGGTGACATATGATGGTGGAATTTAGGTCCATTAAGTTCAATTTAACCTAAATATTGGTATGAAAACCTATTCCTACCAAGCCACCTGAAAACGAACTATTCAAAAGACAAATCAAATTAAAGGATAAAAAAAAGTTTAAAAAAAGATCAAATAAATGAATAAATAATCGGTGGAAGAACTACCTTGCTAACGATTACACCCTTATGGGATACCCAAATATTTACCAAGCCAGTTTGCCACAGGTAGGATGTGACACAACGTCATAAGTATGAGGCATCCAGTGAGGATCGAACGGACTATTCAGTAGTCATGGATCTGTGAGACTAGTTTGCTAACCATTACACCACGATGGGACACCCTAGATACCTGGTAAAAAACATCGAATTGTGAACTTCTAATTCTGGAGCTCTGGGGAGTGTGGAGTACTCCTTCATCACCACTCTAAACCGGAGTGGTAGTACCTGTTATGGTCCCATCTATAGATTAAATAGGAAAATAATGAGTTTAAAAAATGTGTTTGAAAAAATTGAGTTGAAAAAAAAAGACGTTAAACGTTAAACTCTATCTGATGATGAAGTTCCAATTCTAGACCTCTGTGGAATGTGCAGTACCCTTTTTTCACAATTATTCCCGGTTCACTCTGACTCGGAGTGGTTGTACCTGTTTGGGTCCCATCTATGGGTTAGATAAAAAAGGAATTTGAAATAAAGAGAGTCTGAAATGAATGTTGAATACCCATCAAGAATGAATAAAACAAAACGTCTTCAGCATAACTCAACAAGGGTTGACATGTCATAAAATCTAACCAACAAACCAAA
Organism: Doryteuthis pealeii; assembly: GCA_023376005.1. Lineage (NCBI taxonomy): Eukaryota > Metazoa > Mollusca > Cephalopoda > Myopsida > Loliginidae > Doryteuthis > Doryteuthis pealeii. The sequence continues at coordinate 128,564,651 of CM042145.1, read as the reverse complement.
CTAAATGCCTGATGCAGTTTATAAAGACGATGAAAAGAAATTTAAATTGGAGTTTGTTAGCTTTTTTCCTTTTCATTTTTATTCTTAGTTTTATTTTTATTTTTATTTTTTAGGGCTGAACTCGCCATTCAGTTGTAATAGAACTGCAAAACTAGCTTGATTATCAATACACACTTATGGAACGCCAAGGTTTTTACCCAAACCGCTCACCACAGGTAGGATGTAAAAAAAAAATGTCGCAGGTAAGGGGAATCCAGCGAGTGTGGAATACTCTTTCATCACCACTCTGACCCGGAGTGGTAATACCAGTTAAGGCCATTTTGTATGGGTTAAATAGAAAAAAACGAGTTTAAAAAATGTGTTTAAAAAATTGAGTTTTAAAAAAATTGAGTTAAAAAAAAAATTGAATACCCATCGAGAATGAATAAAACAAAAACGTCTTTGGCATAAAATAATCCAACAATGGTTAACATGCCGTAAAATCTAGTACAGTATATAAAGATGATAAGAAAAGATTTACTTTGGAGTTGTTTTTTTTTTGGGGGGGGGGTCAGGTGGAACTTACTATTCAGTAGTAATGGATCTGCGAGACTAGATTGACATGCCAGAAAATCTAATCAACCAACCAACCAACCAACCAGCCAACCAATCAACCCGTTCAGCACGAGTTGGATGTTTAATAAGGTTGCAAATACGGAGCATCCAGTGACGATCGAACACGTTATTTTGTAGTAAGGGAACTGCGAGATTAGTTTACTAATCCTTAAATCACGACGGGACGCCCGAAACACCTGGTGCAGTATATAAAGGTGATGAGAAGATGAGACCTGACACCTCCTCGTCAAACAAGGAACGAAAAGAAGTGAAAAAGAGAGGAAAGAGGCGCCGCAGAAAAGAGAGTCATAAGGAAGAGAAAACAGCATCTCCAGCAAGCATCATCGTTTGTTTGCAATCACTGCATCAGAGATTGCCATTCAAAAATCGGTCTGTTCAGCCACTCACGCAGTTGCAGCTAAAAAAATTTTTTAAAAGTGGACACTACGCCATCACCAACAATATAAAGGCAATGAGAAGATGATAAGATATTTATTTCGGATTTTTTTTTTCTTCACGTGGGTAACTCAGATTTTATGAAATAAATGCTTCGAAATGAAGTACGCAATTCAAGAGCTGTTATTGGACTCACTGCAAATAGTCTAGTTTTTGATGGGGTGGTAGAAAGGGGTGGAACTAATGTAAAAGAAAATACAGATGGTGGAGTAGATTAAATAACAAGCCTGTAACGACGCCACGATACGCTGACTGAATATTATTGTTATTATAAAAACAGACTGTCTTTATTTTTTAGCACAGTTGACTTCATAAAATCTGGTTTCTTCGATGGTGAAGGCCTGGTCGACGTATCAAAGATTCATTTGTTAGATCAAAAATTCTCCTGTAGATTATCTTAGGAAAAAAAAAAAAAAAAAAAACATAAAAAAAAACAAAAAAACAAAAAAAAAAAAAAAAAAACAAAACAAACAAACAATTGAGACAAGTATCGAAGCAGGAACTAATATTTTTTCCATTGTTTATGTAGTCAAAGACTTCATCAATTCTTGCTTGGAACTGAATAATTTGGCCGGCTCCATTCTCTTACTTTTCCTCAACTGTAAGTAACATCTGGCCAATAGATTTATAACAAAAAAATATTTCTATTGTTTTTAAAGAGTCGTCTTACTGATTATGGTTTTAACATTTAGGAAGATTCGTTGTCCAGACTTCCAGGAATCAGAAATATCTGATTATTCAAAATAAAAAAAAACGAAATTAATAAACAGTCAACTTCGATTTTTTGGAACTTTTGGCATGAGGGTCGATAACCTACATATTAATACGCTTGATCCTAAATCTTCCGTCCGTTATCATCTTGAAACACCCTCTGGTTAAAAATGAGACCGTCCAAATTGTCCAAGATGAAATGCAAAAATGTAAATATTGATTATCTGGTTTCGCTTATCCGCTGAATTCTTTTTCCTAGGAGTGTCGTGACCTCGGCTAAATAAAGGAATATTCCGTTTTTATAATAAAAAAGAAAGGACATGCTACACATACAAGATATAGTAAGAAAGATAGAAAGAAAGAAAGAAAGAGAGTAGGAGAAAGGTAGAAAGAGAGAGAGAGAGAGAGAGGATGAGAACGTGAAAACAATAATACAAACCTGTTTCAATCGATAATGAAAAAAAGGAAGGAAATAAAACAAAGACAGAGAGAGTTAAATCAAGTTTATTATAGATTTTACATATTGATCTACTTAGCAATAGCTCTTAAGTAAACATATCAAATTTTGTAATAATTAGATTATCATACTCTGGTATATCCACAGGTCCTGCTAGTTTGTATTATTTAGACTAGCAAGAATATGCGCCCTCCAAATATAAGTATTGAAGTTTTAATTCAAGGAAATATATTAAAAGACTAACGAAATTAAATAAGAACGCACATAAAAATAATACACTTATTTTAGTTATATCTTAATTTTTTTCTATATAAAATCATTCATAGAATTGGTTTTATACGTTGAAGAATAAAACAATAATGTTAGAAATCAATAACAACAAGTAATTATCTATTAAATTCGTTTTTGTTAAAATCCGATCAATCGTCTGATCACATCACGCCCGAGCAACTATACGTGTCCCGACTCTATTGCTCTAGTGGCAAACCCCCAACCGTTTCTATCATAAGTGCTAGAAGGCAATGCTAAACTACATCTATTGGTGTAGTTCCAATTCTGGAGTTCTGGAAAGTGTGGAGTACCCCTTCAACACTATTACTCCCAGGTCCACTCTGAACCGGAGTGGTTGTACTTGTTGGGGTCCCATTTGTGGGTTAAATAGAAAAAATGAGTTTGAAAAATTTGTTTAAAAAATTGAGTTTTAAGAAAGATTGAGTACGCATCAAATACGAATAAAACAAAACGTCTTTGGCAAAAAATAACCCAACAAGGGTTGACATGCCAGAAAATCCAACCAATCATTCATAGAAGTGAAAACAATTCGATTTGACTCATTTTCTTTTAAATCTAGTTTTTGTTATATCGGCCCGGCAAATATTGGGAACTGATTTATGTACAACCGTTTATCTTTTTGCATGTGTTTATGCATACATATATGTATGTGAATTAAACATTTTTAGAAAAAACAAACAAATGATGTTATAGTTCGCTGACAGAAATCTGTTTCGACTTTTTATTAAAACGGTCTTCATCAAGAGCGAAATATTTATGATGGAGAGACGGAATAAGTAAACCGTTACAAACAGGAGGGGTACAAACGAACGTTCATGTTTGGAGACGGAATTTTTTGATAAAATTTATTTTATTTTTAACACAGAATATGCATTTTCAAAATTTAAAAAATTCCGGCTCCGAACATGAACGTTCGTTTGTACCCCTCCTGTTTGTAACTGTTTACTTATTCTTATCATAAATATTTCGCTCTTGATGAAGACCGTTTTAATAAAAGGTCGAAACAGATTTCTGTCAGCGAACTATAACATCATTTGTTTGTTTTTTCTAAAAATGTTTAATTCATACTGTCGGATTCACTTCCATTTACTTTTCATATATGTATGTGTATGTATGTAGCTAAGTACATATTTACATACACTACTTCTACAAAGAAGTAAAGTAACTGATGAATTTATTACATTAATGAATGAATAAATGAAATATAATGATAAATACATGCATGTTTATCTTATCAAACTTTAAATGAATTAGTTTAATAATTAAATGCACTGCTATGTAAACTTACAAGAAAAACAAATTTCCAGACATCTCACAGTTATTAAAATTGCAGAAATTTCTTTCAAATAAATAAATGAATAAAATCTTCTATTAATAATAAGAGATTCGCTTCCGGTTTTTGTCTGTAACAAAAATTACGTCACTGCTTACGTCACATTACCCAAAATCGTCATAACATAGAATAGATACACTCAAAATTTGAACTTGCAACATTAGACAGTCCTCATTGTTTTTTAAAACAAGTTTCAATAAATACATGACTGGTATTATATATCTATTTATAGTTTGTTTTATTTTAATACATATTTTAAATTTACATTTCAAATTGTTTTATTTTTTAATCCTTTAATGAATTTGATGATTTTACTTACTTAGGGTACAAACTCGCAGACATTGAATTTTTACTCCCACTCCTCAGGCAATATGTTTCAAAAATCTATTTTTACATCGCCCGGGGGGGGGGGCGTTTTTTAAATTATTTTGTACTAGTTACAATAATAATGATCAAACACAGATTTCTGCTTCAATATCTATACGCAGGTTAATAATATATATACGAAATATTTAAACTTATTTTTTTATAAATGTTATATGTCAGTGAATATTCTCTATAAACTTTCAAACCGTAAGCGTCTCTTAAATTTTCAAAAAAGATTCTTTTTTCGAACACATCCAAATTCTCTGTATTCTTACTGTTTTATTTTCAAATATCAAAAGATCTTGCCCTGAAGATGACCGCTTTTTCGTATACTTAAATTTTATGTTTCTCTATTATCATCATCATCATCATCATCATCATCATCATCATCCTTCTTCTTCTTCTTCTTCTTCTTCTTCTTCTTCTTCTTCTTCTTCTTCACTCCTTTTGAGTTTTCACATCAGCGTTAACCGATGGTCTTTCACTGGAGTCTGAGTGACAGAAAGTCTCCTCAGGTCTCCAGGACTCTTCTGAGTATTCTGGCAGATTGCAGCAGTGCAGTGTTCTGAATGGTTTCAATCCTTCCTTTGATTTCCATACTTTCCAGACCTTTTTCCAATCCTTTTGGGACCGTTCCAAGTGCACCAACTACAATTGGTATAACTTTCACTTTCATATTCCATAACTTTTTCAGTTCTCTGGCAAGGTCCAGATATTTGTCCATTTTTTCATTTTCCTTTAGCTTCACCCTGTGATCTGCTGGAACTGCAAAATCCACCAGTTGACAAGTTCTTTCTTTTTTGTTTTTTGTATTTAAAATAATAATAAATAGAATACAATGTATACAAGGAGAAACTTTGGTCGAAACATGTGTCGGCATTCCAATAATTAATTCTTATCCATACAACATTTTCTTTCCTTTTATCTTTCAACATAATTGTCGGATTCACTTCCATTTTTCAACTTACGTGTATGTATGTATGTATGTATGGTTTGGAGTGCCATGATTAATAATATCATTTATTTAAAATGAAAACAAAAAATATAAGCTTTACTTCACTATCTTTTCTGTTTATGTATTCAATCACTTATTGGAATTACTCCCATGTCCACCTGGAGTGGTAGTATCTTCTATGGTTCCTTCTATGAACCGAAAAGATATCTTTAAGAATTATTTGTATTCAATAAGACTGTGTGCTAAAAAATACTCGTAAGAAACACATAAACGAAAAATGTAAACATGTGCGTACAATGAACACGATTCCCTAACTACTGGGCCAAAATAATCCTAGCCTGGCTGACATGTTGTTAAAGTCGATCAATCAAAGAAGCCGGTCTGTCATTTACTTATTCATAAATGAATGGGAGAAGAGAGGGGTCCATGTCTGGCCCAAGGATATATATATATATATATATATATATATATATATATATATAAGTAATCCACAGACACGTGTTTCGAGGTATCACCTCTCATCAGTGTGGTTATACATTAACAACTACCCCTGGCCGGGTTTGAGACCCGAATGAACTTTCGTTCGCCAATCCTCCTACCCGTGCGGCCAGAGGCAACTGTCAAATATAGGAGAATATTTAATTGCTACATTTCTAAGCGGAAATAAATTCACTAGAGGCCTCAAACATTTGTAAACAAAGCGAGGTTTAGCTACACGCCAGAGTGGTGAACTTGCAATTAAATCCCTATTTAAAATACTCGACCAAAGTGGGAGTATATATATAATGAATAAGTAATCCACAGACACGTGTTTCGAGGTATCAGTGTGGTTATACATTAACAACTACCCCTGGCCGGGTTTGAGACCCGAATGAACTTTCGTTCGCCAATCCTCTTACCATATATATATATATATATACACAGTCTAACCCTGCCCCCTGACCCGGAGTGGTAGTACCTGTTAGGGTCCCATCTATGTGTTAAATAGAAAAAGTGTTTATAAAAAATGAGTATCCATTAAGAATGAATTTATTTCAAAACTGTGTCGGCATTAAATGACCCACTGAGATTGATATGCCGTAAAAGAAAAACAAACCAGAAATGACGAGGGAATAAATAAACAAATACGAATGGAAGGATCGGCTAGGCATATATATATATATATATATATATATATATATATATAGATAGATAGATTGGTAATTTTTCCGAGATGAAATAAGGAAAATAAATTGCTCAATTACAAATGTAAGAGCTTTATTTATTAAATATAACTGTTTATACAAAGGTTTTAGTTGGCATCTACCCAAGGTTTCAAGCTTTTTGCTTTCGTCAGGATACCTTTAATCCCTCTGGTGTGTCTGCAAAGTCATTTTTTGCGGTTATGTTTTTGTGAATGGCTGCAATATTTCGGTTGAGTTCATGGACACTGATAAATCCAAAATATAGGCTCACAATGATTGTTTATAAAAAACAATTTTTTTAGGAAAAATATATAAACAAAAAACCATATGTAAAGAAACTTATGCACATTCAAATTTCCTGATGGTAAAATCTTGTAAAATTTTGTAAAATTGTGTAATCTTATATTCTAGGGTGGATGGTGTGTTTCACTTATCCATGCGTTTAGTAAATATTTTTTCTTGTGTGGGCATGCCTTAAATATTTCAGATTTTTTGTTCAGGTGGTTGTCTGTTGATGTTAAGGACTCCAATATTCTGAATTTTTCCGTCACACATAGATTACAGTTTTTTTTAACCATTTATGTAGCATTTGGGATGGTCTAATATCTTCCACTTTATCTTATATGGTATATTTTTTTCTTTTAGTTTCCATATTAATTATATATATATATATATATATATATTATATATTATGTGTGTGTGTGTGTGTGTGTGTGTGTGTGTGTTATAATATATATAATGTATATATTTACTTAATCCCACCGCACAAGCAGGATGCGACAGAAGGTGAAATTCTTAAGCGAAGTTTAACAGATCTGACTTCAAAGTTTTCCTTCTCATACACTGGTTGCCTAACCAAGGTAAAAGAGCCCAACTATTTACCTATAGCTGGAAGGAGAAGAGTTGGATTCATACCTTTCCCAAGGGTATTAGCGCTATGTGAAATGCAAACAACCTTGTCCAAAATTTGAACTCGTTGTGTCCATTTCCTTCGACGCTAACTATTACACCATGCGCCTCCACTAATATATATATATATATATATATATATATATATATATATATATATATATATTGTGTATGATTAATCTATATATTAATACTCATGTTCCTTAATAGTACGACCGTTATCATCTTGCAACACCCTCTGGTTAAAAATGAGACCTGACAAATTGTCCAAGATGAAATGAAAAATGTAAATCCTGATTATCTGGTGTTGCACATCAGTTGAATTCTTATTTCTTATAAGTGTCGTCATTTCAGCAAAATAATGGACCATTCTGTTTTTATTAAAAAGAAAGGCAAGAAAAAGGACATGCTACTCAGAAAAAATATAATAAGAAAGAAAGAAAGAAAAAGAGTAGAGGAAAGATAGAGGGGATGAGCGTGTAGAAGCGATAACGTTAATCTGTTTCAATCAATCTTAATGAAAAGACGAAAAGAAGGAAATAAAGAAAAAAGAGTGAGAGTTAAATCAAGATTATTATATTCTTTTACATACTGAACTCATTGGCAATAGCTCTTAAGTAAACATATCAAACGTTGTAATTATTAAATTATCATACTGTGATATATTCACAGGTCCCGCTATTAATATCAGTCGGTAGAGTGTCCTGCTGGGAGCCTCACGGTTCAATACCGGCCCTCAGGGATCTGTGTAGTAAAGTGAGGAACTGACGGTAGGTGTGCCGCTCCGTCTCAGACGCTAAAAAAACAATTTCCCTGTTTTAGCGCTAGTGAAAAGGGAATAGACGCCCTCGCTGTCTGTCTGATACCGACTTTAGACCACCCCGACGACGACTTACTTATATTAATATTAACTGGTTAGCTCAGTCGGTATAGCGTTCGGCTAGAAACCACAAGGTTCCTAGTTCGATACCCGCTCTCGCCAACTCAGCGTATGAGAAACACAGGGATCTGTGCGGTAAAGTAAGGAGCTGCTGGTAGGTGTGGCGCTCCTCATCAGACGCTAAAAATAATCTCCTTGGTCTAGCGCTAGTAAAAAGGGGATAGACTCCCTCGCTGCATGGCTGATACCGACTTTAGGCCGCCCCGACGACTTTACTTTATGATATCTTTATTAGTTGTTACTTCATTGAATATCTGTTAGGTCCACTCTGACCCGGAGTGGTAGTACCTGTTAGGGTCCCATCTATGGGTTAAATAGAAAAATGTATTTATAAAAAAAATTGTATTATCCATTAAGAATTGATTTATTTCAAAACTTTATCGGCATTAAATGACCCACTGAGGTTGATATGCCGTAAAACAAAACAAAACAAAACCAAACCATATTCATTGAAATAAATGTGGGTTCTACAATCTTTGACCGGTATTTTTCTTTGTTAAATTTTTAAATTTCGCATCCTGTCCAATGGAACTGCGAAAAATATCCGTCAACCTAAGGTCTTATCCTTGCAGACATCGAAAAAAAAAAAAAGTAAAGAAAAAAAAAATTCAAAAAATCTTCTAGTGATGTTGATGAGTCGTCCAGACGCCCTTAATCAATTTTTTGAGGGTTACTGTTTGAGAGCAGATGCAATTCAGCCGGTGGTCTGAAAGATTCATCAATCATTGAAACAGCAGCAGAACTCTCCCCACTACCACGCACTTTCACTACCACGCCCACACACCACGCCCCCCTACCACGCCACCGTAACCGTCCACTTTTCTCTTGCCGCCGTGCATCTTCCCAGATCTCTGACCCTTTCTACTCATCCCAACATCAAACCCACAATCATCCAGCATTTCCCTTCATATTTTCTTTCTTTTTTTCTTTTTATTTATTTATTGTTTAAAAAATTGTAGTTGGAGATGACAGCATGAAATTTGCGTGCACAACACGCAAGCGCTGACTAAGCGAATTTCATGTGAGTTCTTTCTTTTTCGATTGTTATTTATCTGTTCATTCAATTTTTGTTTTTGTTTTTGCATATCCACCCCCCCATATTACCTCCCCTGTCTATGGAACTCTCCAGCGTTGAGTCTACGTCTCTGACTGCGAAGCTTTTTGACTAATAACTCTCTTTTTCTTGGGGTTTCCCCACTGCTTTATTTTCATTCTCTTTAATTTTTCTATTTTTTTTTTTTTGTATTTCAAGCAAGATTAATTGAATATCGCGCATTTTAAACAAGTACATTCAAGCATTTTTCTCTTTCTACCTCGATTTTTTTCTTTTACATTTATCGTTTTTTAAACCCACTTATTATTTTTGTCCAACAAAAAAAAAAACACAAAAAAAACCCCACTCTGAAATATAAGTCTATGTCAGCTTAACTTTTGTTAATTTTATTTTTGTTTACTGATTAACCTTACATTTTCTTTGATTTTTTTTCTTGTGTGTTTGAAGTGTTTTTTTTATATTTTTTTTTTGGGGGGGGGGTTCATTTTATTTATTTATTTATTTTTTTGCGTGGGTTTTTCATTTTTATTCATTTTTTCTATTTGTTTTTTTTTTCCATTGTCTTCCACGGTATTGTCATTTTTTTTAGCTTAAGATTTTTTTTTTCTTCATCGACCAATTTTTAAAGCAACCATTTTTTTCTCGTTCACATTCATTTTCTTGTTTTTTTTTTTTTTGTTTTTTTAATCTGATCCCTAACTTTTTTAAAAATTCTTCATTCCATTTGAGGATTTTTTGCTGTTGTCTTTTTTTTGCCCGGAAAGAATGATGCCTCTAAAAATGAATTGTAGACTGTGTCTTATCTCTATTATTAACATAACTTTTTTTTATCAAGATCTTTCAAACAATACAATACATTTTTCTTTTTCCAAGGTTTTTCTTGACAACAATCTTTCTTTCTTTTTCATTATAAAAAAAAGGGTGTTTCCTCTATTTATAAATGTCAGGCGGTAAAAGAACTTGAAAAATGTTCGATATATTTTAAGCTTAACTTAGTACCAAACAAATCTGATTAGAATTACAAAATAGCAGAATTTTGTTACAATTTTGCAGATGAAGAGAAGCTAATAAAATTAAACAGAAATTCTTTCAAGCTCTTGGTTGGTTGGTTGTATTTTACGGCATGCCAACCTCTACTTGGGTTATTTTGTACCAAAGAGGCTTTGTGTTATTCCTTCTTTATGGGTGCTGAATTTTTAAACCTTTTTTTCTCTATTTAACACATAAGTGGGACCCTACCAGGTACTGCCTCTCCGGGTCAGAGCAGACCTGGGAATAATGGTGATGAAGGGGTACTCCACATTCTCCAGAGCTCCAGCATTGAAACTTCACCATCAGATTTTTTAATGTCATACCCAAGACCCTCATACACCCTTCTAGCACATATATGATAAAAAGGGTTGGGGCTTGCCATAAAGACAACAGGGTTGTGACAATCATATAAGTGCTAGGGGTTGAAGTGACCAGCCGGTTGATCGCCCGTCTAAAGCTTAACCTAGTACAAATGTTTTGATTTTAATTACAAACTAGCAGAATTCTATTTCGACAATTCTGTAGCTTGGTAGGGTCTAATAAACTGAAACGGGAATTTTTCCAAGCTGTAGCCGAATCCGTACCACTGTATGGCTGCGTGTGGGTGGGAGTAACATGCTGTTTTGCGATATCGTAGTAAGCGAGTTTGAATCTAGTCACGCTATTACGTTCAATTCCGAGCCCTGTCAGCTTTTACACCGACTGTTCTTCAGGGACCTAAGGCCCAAATGAGCCACCTGCAGGCAGTGGGTAGCGACCTGTGATGCTTAAGTACGGAAACGTGGTGGCTGAGCAGTCCATGACATGCAACACTTCACTTTGGCTCTTAGTCTAGAGAGGCCTCCTCCGATCAATTGGTTGATCACGTCAAGCCCTATCATCTATATGATTGTCCCTACCCTATGGTCCTTATGGCACGCCTCAACCGTTTTATCATATACGTGCTGGAGGGCGGTGGCTGAGGTCTTAATGTCCTGTGTATGATGTTAAATTTTGATGGTGGAGTTCCAATTCCTGAGCTATGGGGAATATAAAGTATCTCTTCATCACGATTACTCCTAGGTCCCCTATGATCCGGGGTGGTAGTACCTGTTAGGGTCACATCTATGCGCTCAACAGAAAACAATGAGTTTTAAAAAAATGTGTACCTATCAAAAATGAATAAAACAAAACGCCCTCGGCATGAAATCATCCAGCAATTCTGTAGCTAGTGAGATTCTAATAAAATAAAACGGGAATTCTTCCAAGCTGTAGTCGAATCAATACTACTGTATGGCTGCAGGTGGGTCTCCGTGGTGTAGTGAGTAACATGCTGGACTGCGATATCGGAGTAAGCGAGTTCGAAGTCTAATCGCGCTATTACGTTCAATTTCGGATTAATACCCACCTCAAATTTCTAGTAGTAGTAGTAGTATTATGATGATGATGATATTTTTTTTTTTTTTTTTTATGAAGCTAATTTTTTTATCTATCAATTTCTGAAATAGTTAAAAATCTAAAACAGGAAGCTTTGAGATTTATTAAAAGATTGGAATAAGTTTATGGTAACAGCCCTTTGCAGTCAGTCTAGTCGTTTTCTATTTGTAAAATCTTGTTAGAGATATTTTTAATTAAGACAATTCTAGAGAATGTGGAGTGCCCCTTCATCAAGATTATTTCCAGGTCCATTTTGAACTGAAGTGGTAGCGCCTGTTAGTGTCGAATCTATAAGTAAAGTAGATTGAAGAAAAAAATGTTTAGATAAGATTAAGTTTTTTTTTAATGGAGAACCCATCAAGAATGAATGAAAAAAAAACGTTTTCGGTATAAAATAACCGACAAGTGTTGTCATGCCGGAAAATCTAATAAACCAACCCCAATTGAGAAATGCAATCAGTCTAGTGATTTTTTTGTTTGTAAAATCTTGTTATAGATACTCTTTGTTTTAAAATAAGACCATTCTGGAGCTCTGGAGAATGCGGAGTACCCCTTCAACAAGATAATTCCCAGGTCCACTCTGAACCGGAGTGGTAGTGCCTGTTAGGGTTCAATCTATGGGTTAAGTAGAAAAAATGAGATTGAAAAAAAAATGTGTTTAAATAAGATTGTTTTTTTTTTAATCGAGTACCCATCAAGAATGAATAAAATAAAACGTTTTTGGAATAAAATAACCCGACAAGTGTTGGCATGCCGGAAAATCCAATCAACCAACACCCTTTGCGAACTGCAATCAGTCTAGTGATTTTCTATTTGTAAAATATTGTTATAGGTACTTTTTTTTAAATAAGGCAAGTTTTCTGTTTTTGTTAAATATTGTGAAGTGGCCATTCAACTTGTAAGATAATGGGACCGAGTGAACGGTGCAGCTTCTTCGCTACGAAACCAAACATCAAATATTTGTCATCTCTTTTTTTTTTCTTTCTTTCTTTTTTATCGAGATTCAGACTAAAGAAAAGAACCTGACGACTGAAACGAAAGAGGCATGAGTTTGACTATGAATACGGGTGGGGGGTGATGTGGATACCCCGGGTACGGGGGAATGTGGATACCCCGGGTGGCACGGTACAAACATAGCTGACCCTTTTCCTCAACTTTTGGGACCAGTTTGCTACTTCTTTTTCTTTGAATATAATTATGTTACATTATGTCTTTCTTTTCCCGCTTAACAAAAGACTTTTTTCATGAACGAAAAAAAAAATGGCGACCCTTCAGCTATTCTTGATCTTCGACTCAGCCCTGCCTTTCTGAGCAAACAGGATATAAATAAAAATGAAACAAAAGTTTTGAATAAATGCTGGAGAGGACCGGTTGCGTTTTAGAAGGTTTTAAGGGCTTAAAAGTTTGTTAAAGCTTATAGTCAAAACGGATTAGGAAAAGAGTGTTTCCTCTTTTGAAAAGACGTAATTTGATCGGAGTGTGATTAATAAATTGGGAGGCTTGGCGCCTCGTTATGGAGTCAGAGGACAGTTCCTTGGTTGGATTTTACGGCATGTCAACCCTTGTTGGATTATTTTATGCCGAAGACGTTTTTTTTTTTTTCATTGTTATTGAGTATTCATTATTGTAGGGTATTAAAAACATTTTATACACATTTTTCACTCGGTTTTTTAATCTGTTTAACCCATAGATGTGACTCTAAGGTGTATTACCATTTTGGATTAGAGTGGACCTGGAAGTAATACCAATGAAAGCGTACTCCACCTTACCCAAAGCTCCAGAATTGGAACCTCACCACTAGATGCAGTTGAACGTTATATCTAGGGCACTAAACTCTCAACCCCTGCTTTCTAGTCCATATCTGATAAAAAAAGGATTAGGGGCTTGCCATAAGAGCAATAGAATCGGAAAACAATATAGGTGCAAGAGCTTGATATGACCAGCCATTGATGGGAGAGGTCCTTTCCGACTGCCCGTCAAACAGGATTCCATCCTTAAGTAACACAGCCCATTGGGGGATTTTACCCCTCTGTTGAGGTGCAGTCGGCATATTCTACAATGCCAGCCAACAGGGCTGGGCCTTTAGAATACGCTAACTGCACCTCAGGAATTTCAGTGGTGACACACACGGATTGGTACCGGCGATAGCGGATCGCACACAAGTTGAGACTTGAATCACTGTTTTTTGTTGTTTTTTTTTCGCCCCGGTAGGAAGAAGTATTTCTCTACCATGTGTTAAATAAAATTATGTTAATTTCAAACTAACTGGGTCTTGTATTTTCATTTAGTGCTTCGTATTTATTTGTACTAGCAGGACCTGTGGATATCCCAAAGTATGATATTTAATTATTACAACGTTTAACTTAAGAGCAATTGCGAAAATAGTTCAATATGTAAAAAGTGTAATAATCTTGATTAAACTCTCTCCCACTCTTTCTTTCTTTTTCATCTTTTCATTATTTTCGATTGAAACAGATTAGCGTTATCCTTCATCGCCTCACCCCTTTTCTATCTTTCACCTACTTTCTTTTTCTTTCTTCTTATATTTTTTCTGTGTAGCATGTCCTGTTTCTTCCCTTTATAATGTAAAACGGAATGATCCATTATTTAGCTGAGAAGACGACAACCATAAGAAATAAGAATTCGGCAGATAAGCAACACCAGATAATCAAGATTTACATTTTTGCAGTGAATCTTGGATGATTTTAGTATATAGTCTAGCAGGACCCGAGGATATACCAGTATGTTAATTTAATTATTACGTTTGATATGTTTACTTAAGAGGTATTGCATTATAGTTCAATACGTAAAAAGTATATTAATCTTAATTTAATCCTCTCACTCTTTCTTAAAAGGGCAGGGGGACTTGTAAAATATTTACATTGATTTGCCGATAAAAGTCTGGGGAAAGGCTTTCAAAATATTTACATTATTTTGCCGACAAAATAGTGACAAAAACACGACTCGGAAAATATCTAAATTGGCCGGAAATTTGGATCGCCAAAACAGAGCGTAAATTAAGGCAGGAGGCCGGAACAACATGAGATCAAAATTACCAAATATATTCCATAATTCACAATTTCAATATTACAAATAAAACAAACATGTAACTTTTTTTTCAATTCATTTTGATTTTACGTTATTCATTTAAGCGACGCAAGACCATTTGATTTTTTTCATTTTTACAATTGGGTGAAATGAAAAGGGACAAATAAGAAATCTGCGGTTAAGCGACACCTGAATATGGATTGACATTTTTGCATTGCATTTTGAACAATTTGGACGTTTTCATTTTTAACCGACGGAAACAAGCGTATTAATATATTGATATTAAAAAAAAAATTATGATGTAAAAATATCCACCATCCGGCGCAGTATTTAAGTTTTAATGTAATGAAATATATTAAATTAGAAAGACTAATGAAACTAAATAAGAATGCAGATAAAAATATTTGAAACAGAGGGGGGTATAATCGAAAAATAGAACAACTTTGAAATTAACTCTTCCATCATTCTCCATCACTTCGTCTTTCATTGCTAAATTTTCCTAATTTAACTATTTAGTTAAAATAGGAAGTAAAGAATGAAATTGCAATTATTGCTTCTTGTTAATGGATTTCTTTTAAGTTTTATCCCTGAGATTTTTTACTCATATTCATTACGATAAAACCACACAATTAGAAATGAATAATACCAAGCCCATATTTATCAAAATCAAATTTTAAAGATCAATATGCAAATTAGCCTTTCCCGTTAACACTGTAAACCGCTATTTTGTTGTATATATAAATACAATTGCGTGCATGTAGATAAGGCCAACAGTATTGCTAATGTAAGTCGTAAAAAGTCGTCGGGGCGGCCTAATGACGGTATCAACCTAACATCGAGGGAGTCTATCCTCTTTTCACTAGCGCTAGACCCAGGAGATAGTTTTTGCGTCTGGGTGGAGCGCCACACCTACCATCAGCTCCTTACTTTACCGCACAGATCCCTGCTATTCATTTTATGTGACGTAAATAACTAAGGGAATTGTGAGTTGAGTACAGATATAATTTCGGTTACAGAGAGACAGACATATAATCTCCATTATGATAAGATGTATACAGGAATGGAGGAACTAAATGACAAACGAGACAATAAAATAGGAAATAAGTAACAATTTGAAAACAAACAAAAAAAATCTGAAGAAAAATCTTAGCCAAATCGAGCTGTGTATTATTCAAGCGAGCGGTATGGGGGGGGGTAGGATTGCAAAAGTCATCGTTGTTCTCAACGGGCGATTATTTGCGTCGCTCCAGGGGGTTCTAGTAATCAGCAAAGAACAAAAAATTTCAGATTCTGAGTCAACCGAGAGAGCGATGGGCGGAAGTTAGGCATTTTTTTTTATTTACTCATTACCCGCACTTTCACTTTCACTTTTGGTTAGACAGACTGGCGCGCATGCGCTGTCGAACATTTTTTTTAAAACCTTTTCATAAAACCATAATTCGTCGTGTATAACACGCATTCGTGAATAATACGCAAAAGTGCTGGGAAGGTTGAGAAACCGTTCGTTGTGCTTGTACTTTATTTTTGGACTTACATAATTGTTAGAGTCGTAGGGTTAAATGGAGGTCTTCGTTGATAGCGCTTGGTGTTCCTGAGATTATCTAAAGCAACTAGATTGGGTTGCGAAATTGGGCTTTGTGAGTTATGTTCCAATATTAAATGACTGTGAGCGCTGATAGCACAATTGGTGAAACTGTTAGTGGTGTAAACTGCCATTGTTACACTGTCTCCTCCAAGCTATTGGGTAAAATAGTCTTGATTATTCTCAAATTCTTAATTTTTTCAGGATTAAAAATAGGCCGCTTAGTACATGAGAGTAAGGGATTATACATAAGACACTGAAAGTTGTTGCTACGTGCTTGGTCTTCATGGAGAAGGAAAACTCTGAATTTTGATAATACTTACTGAAGAATCTCAGTCAATGCCTTCCAAATTACATGCTGTTGATGTGGGGGTGTTGTTGCGCGGTTTACAGTGTGTTTGTCGCTAGTTATATGTTGTGAAGAATGCTACGTATGACTGTGAAATCTCTTGTGTTTTCTTATGTTTGTGCTGCTCATGTTTCAGTATTGCTTTGTTTTGTGAGTAATTATTATTTTGATTAAATTGAGCTGCGGAGATCTGGAGGAGTTCTTGAAGCGAAGACAGTAAGAGCTATATTTGCTCAAAGCTTCCCTGACTTAGACTATTCATACAACTCTAGTCTTTATCTCTCCTCCTCAAAACAATAACGAAGAGCAGAGCCACTGTGATAGGGGTTGATACGAAACATCTAGGGAGATGATGGAGAACATACCCATCATGACTTGCGTTGTAATCGAAAAGATATCTCGAGAGTACAGAGAGTGTTCATAATAGGTCTATAACATTGATCAATTTTAGGCCACTCAGTGGAGCCCCTGTTGTCGCCAGTTACGCTGACTAAATGAGGTGTCTAACTCTCCTCAGGACCCAAATCCTTGGCTTGGTATCTCCATACGACTGTCTTGGTAAGTCATATAACTAAGAAAAAGAAGAGAAACAAAAAAGCAAAATGAACCAGGGACATGCCGATTGGTTATAACAAGACATACTAAGACTATCGCGATCGCGACAGACACAATTGCGCAAAGGCATTAAAACCGATAAAATACATGACCAATGAACGGAAAGTGTTATGCGAGTCATGATGAAAATATCAAAATACGAACCGGAAGTGGGTGTAGGGAAGTTCTTGCAAACGACATAACCGGTGGTTCAACGATACCTTTAACCAAAGTGGCAGTGATCTGGTATGAATATTGGGACATAGAAAAAATGTCACCAAAGAGGCCTGTGAACAAATTACATCGGACCAAAATGAAGTTACCGTTATGTAGAAAATAAGATGACATATATCAAAGCTTTGTTATAAATGTATCGTAGTCCATATTGACAATTAAACAGTTTCTGTGATTTCTGAAATAGTTCTGGAATCCTTACCTTTGGGATTGACTTCATAGAATTTGTCTAATTGGAGGAGGAAACAATGAGCCTCAATAGTTCACCCTTCGAGAGATAACAAGAATGAAAAAGATACTGTGAAACAAACTGTATCCCAGGCAAGATGGGTCCGTCAAGCCAAAATGGATATGCCAACCTATGCTCGGCCGGTACATTTTTCATGCTCTTCTTGTTTATAGGCTCATCAATTACCTTTTGAAAGAACTTTTTTAAAACTTGGAAAAATAGAAAAAATGTAGAAAAATACTTCAATACATTGAAATTTCAAAAATTGTTGTTATATGTAAACATCAATTGAGAATAAAACATATACGTTCTGTGATGTTCTAATATTGGAGATCTTAGGCTTTGGGGTTGGAATTGATTTGCGTTGGTTGTGATTGTTAGCCGGCATGTCAACATTTGGGATTAGTTTTCGATGACAGAATCGATGTGTTGTTTTTTATTCATTTCTATGAAAGTTTAATAGCGCAAAAAATTTGAGGAACCACAATGTTTTAAACAACACGACTTTTTGTTGTTAAAAAGCCGGATATCAGTTTCTTTCTATACAAACGGACCATGATGGGTCTTAATCCGATCGTATACAGGTACTCGTACCATCTCCGGCCGCGTGGGTATATCTGGGAGTAATAGTGTGAATGAGTCATGCAGAACTGGAACTTCAATGAGATGCATTTTAAAACGTCATATCAGGTGACTAAAGACCCTCAGTCATCCGCCTTCCAAGCAATATATGAGTAAATATGTTTTTGGGGTGTTTGTCTTTAAGAGCAAATAGTGGTTGGGACAATCCATTAATATGGTTGGATGATACTAGACACAGGATAAGCTAGAATCAATCAATGTTCGTGATAAGATTGAGAGAGAGTACTCGAGCATTAATTTGTACTAATGTTGACGAACATGCCTTGCGTAATTCCTTGAAAAACACAGTGTAGAGAAAATACGTTCCACTTCGATAATCTCCATATCTTTGGCAAATTATCAGCTTTAAAAAAAAACTTTGGGTACCCAAATATTCCGTGTTCTTCATAATCTTTGGTAATGCATTGGTAATTTGGTTTTGGACAAAGATCCATCCAGCCTAGTTTGTGATTTCCTTGTAATATATTATATAATGTGCGTGTGGTGTGTATTTGGGCAGCATTTCTTTTCATTTTATCATGTAGAAAACAAAAGACCATCTCGCGGTTTAAATAATTCTTATTTTGAGCTTTTCGAGTTTTCCTGGACAACTTTTTATTATGTTGGGTGGAATTCGACGTGGTAAAAAAACTGGAACAATCATCGCTTCTCGCGATGCACTCGGTACTGTATCAATACGAGCTTGTCCGAAAAGTACTCCCGGGCCGCATGAACTTTGGTGGGACTTAAGCCTCACCGGAAATTCCCATAAACCTAGTAAGTAGAAAAAAAGTGGACCAGAAAAAGTTCGAAAAGTACATCAAAAATAAAATATAACTTGTTTGTTTAGAATTATATTATATAGATAGCGTAATCTAGTATTTATAGATATATTATAATTGTCTATATAATACATCAATTAGGTAGTAGTAATACAGTGGAGAATTAAGCCATAAACGTCATCACTGTCTCGCTGACGCGCGGCCGCCAACTCAAGCCGTAAACGCAAACGCTGCTGTGTGCTCTGAAATGGATGCACTTTGGCGGCCTTTTACACAACACACGAATTGCGCGTGATGTTTCAGTCAGTTAAAATCCCCTTCCCATTCTGTCAGTGAAGACCAGCCTAAGGTTAAGTGTGCCTGGACAGTACAAAGTGCCTCAACCGACGGAGTCAATTCCGGCTGTAGGTAGCTTACAAAAGTCTGCCACACTGAGAGATCTTGATAAGTCGAGAACACGTGTTGTGTGACCCTATATATATATATAAATAAGGGCAGATTTTAAATATGTTTACTTAGTCACTAAGTTCGCCTTTATGAATTATTCATATTGCACTTTTGCTGTGATTCCTGTATATAGTAACCTTACAACAGCATGTGAGTGCGATGTAAAGTACCATCACCTTATCGAAGTGTTAAAGGTTGTCATGTAAACCAAGAATAATGGAAGAATGTAATCTGGGCGAACTTTTGTTTTCAAGAAAATCAAGGTGGTCAAAATAGGTAAAAAATATTTCGTATAAGCTCTGGGCTTGCTTGACACGACTTTCATAAGCTGAATGAGCAAGTATTAGTTGAAAACTGAGACGGGAATTTCCTTTTTCATGACTTCTAACTGGAGTTTCTTTCATAGTCGTTCGAGGGCACACCCTGGTTAGTTCTTTCTTAGTTCGGGAGCCAACTGGAATAGGAATTGTCCCATATTGTTTGCACTAGCGTTTTCAACCATTTCGTCGGTCGTCATTGGGTGTGTTAGGGTTTTTTTTTCTCGTTCTTTTATATATTGCATTCCAATTAGGAGAGTCTGACTCTTATTTCTTCGAGGGGTTGTTAAGATTTTTAAAAATCGGACCATTAATTGATTTTTCATAGAATTTTTTTTAAAAATTAGTCCTCTTGTGTCGTAACTTTTTTTGGCTACGTTAATTTCAGTTTATTTTACAGTGCCGAAAATGAAAAACAGATTGTTTTTCAATCATAAATCACAGAGATGGAAATTGGTGGTACCGTAGGATATTGTTATCGATTTTTGTTACCTTCCAATTTTCAATTCTAAAATGAAATGTGGGTCCCGGTATGTACGTAACTGTTGTATATTGTCAGAATTTTTGCATAGCGAATATGATCTGATACGTGGGAAATATATTGTTTGTATAGATATTATTTATATATCCAACCATCAACATGATTCTGATAATTTCTATCGAATTCTAACAGTTATTATTCAAATGCTTATTCAAATGGCTGAACGTAAAAGTGCCAAACTTTATTGATGCTGTAATCTTCGCTTGTGATCAAAAACCACTCCATTTTTGGTACAAATAATGTTCAATATATGTAGAATAATAATTTAAAGGAAAAAAGAAACTATATGTAGTGCCACATTGTGATCTTTTCACTTATTGATCATGCATTGAAATCATTAATAACGTGAAAAGAGTTAATGCTATGCCTATTTTGATAACATTTTTGGATTCCCCAGGCGTAAAAGCTTCAATAAACCAATTTTTAGGAGATGGGGAGCTCTAGAACACATTTTATAGACAAAAATAGATTACAAAATGTCGCCATTTTTCTGTCAAATTGTTCGAAATTAAAATCGACATAACTAGGTGAATATTTCGAATTGGAAGCTCAAATTTGGGGGATTGTCTAACTTTATCCTAGCTACAACTCTGAACAAAATTTCATAATAATTGAAGAGGGTGGGTGACAATTTTTTTTTTTCCTGATGGATTGACATGGAATTGCCCATATTATATATATTACATATATATATATAAATATATATATTAGTATATATATATATTATATATAATATCATTGAAGAACCATTCGGGTGAAACCTAGGTAGTTATTGTCTGACTCACTGTACGGTCCCTATAATCGTGCTCTACTTAATGTACTGAGCCATTTTTTTTATATAATACAACGTAGAAAACTCCCCCATGTTGTTTTTCTTTGGCCACTCCATACGATATCTGATGGTTATTTTCAGAAAGTACGGATGTTGCCGGTCTTTCTGTTTTAAAACTTTTTTTCCCCCCAGATGTTCAGTTGGAAAATTGTTTTATTTGAAAAATTGATTACCGGGGTTTTTTCCCACAAACCGGTAGAGTTTAGAAAGTAAATATTAAAATAAATAACAAATATATATATATATATATATATTATAATATATATATATATATATATATATATATATAAAGCGTAACATCGAGAAAAAGTCATCAAGCAGATTGTTATTAGATCTGGAAGCCGCACGCTATAACTGCTGATGAGGCATAATGACCGAAATGTACATACAGAGAATGACTTTTTTCTCTATTCGTTATACGCTTTACATTCAAAACAGATATATTCGCCTAATTCATTAATTGTCAACTAATTATTTTCAAATTTGGTAGACTTATTACGCAATATTCTCCCAAATTGTCCGGCATAGGCCATATCAAACAAACTGTTTGCGTACTTTCATATATATATAATATATTATATTTATATATATATATAATATATATATATGTGTGTGTGAAAATAAAATGGAAATTAATCCGACAGTTATGATATAAAGAATAATGAAAACAAACGATGTTTAATAACTGAAATAGGCTCATCAGAGAGAAGATGGGCCGAGTGTTTGCTTTTTAAAACCCGTCAAGTGAATTGGCCCCGAAACGGTTTGCACACTTTCACTATCTTTCTGAGTGCCTATTCAGTTGTAAACATCGTTTGTTTTTTCATTATATCTTTCATACTGTCGGATTAATTCCATTTTATTTCAACATACTTGTCCATGAAAAAACTTTACAATTTGAATGTTTACCCGTTTGATGATATCCATTTAACACCACGGATTACCCTATAAATGTGGGCTACTTATTTACAGTTGGATTGTATTACAATAATTTTGATATTCCTTAATACACTTTTTTATACATATTACACTTTTCTATAACTTACATCAGACTTTTTGAGTCTTATTGTTTCATTACTTATATTATGCTTTCATTGGGATTCATTTCAAAAAATTGGAAAATGAATTCATTTTATTTTTTAATAAAAATATTTTATTTTTAAATAAAATTCATTTAATTATTTTAATGCAGACAGCATCAATTTTATTATATATTTTTGACTTAATTCCAACGTTTAACTTGCGTTCTGTTTTACTAACGTCTTCTTTTCCCGTCTTTGTTTTTTTTGATGACCGACCCACGTAATCGGTTGATACATTATGAGCAATAGGTCCATATTAGTTGAGGATGGGCCGAGTGTTGCTTTTTAAAACCGAAGAAGAAATTGGCCCCGAAACGGTTTGCACCTTTCTCTTCTGATGAGCCTATTTCAGTGTAACTCGTTTGTTTTTTCATTATCTTTATTCATATATATAGTATATATAATATATATATATATATATTAAAAGAATCCAGCGAAAAAATTCAACAAAACATATTAATGTAAATTTGGCGTGCTAAACTCTATTAGATATTGCAATTTAAACAGATTATTTGATCCAGCCATTGCTACATTTCCTCCAAATACTTTTAAGCTTCTTGTCTGTCTTTATGAAGCAAAACTAAATTCGAAAGACTTCTGGATATCCCTAGGGACCAATATCTCGGTTAATTTCTGTGTGATGGCATATAAAAATTCCTGGGTTTTCTAATGCCAAAGCTATTCTTGGAGAAAAACAGTAGGTAATATCTAAACCATAGCTGGGGCATAAGTGGGTTCATACCTTTCCCAAGTGTATTAGTTAATGAACGCTTCTGAATTTCCAACTCGCTTACTACGATGATGCAGTCCAGCACGCTACCTACTATCAGGGGGATCTCAAGTGCTAATTCTCCTTGATTGTATTCAGTTATATATATATATATTATATAATATATATATGTGTGTGTGTGTGTGTGTTGTGTGTGTGTAATTGGGCAGCATAGGCGTCTTTTGTCTATATATTCTGGTGTCAATCCTTTTAAGTCACATTGGTCACATATAAAATATCCGACAGCGATTGGCTAATAAATCTCCAATAACTAAATTTTCCCAAGTACTTTCAGCCTCGTCATAGGCAATCATCGGGGAATTTTTAAGCGTTCTATTTAGACTGGTGTATCTAGTTGCCTTTGTGTTTCTTGAATGTTGTTCAATAGATAGCTGTACACACACACACACACACACACACACACACACACATACATATATATATATATATATATATATATATATATATAATATATGGGTTAGTGAGAGAGAGTGACTTTGGGATTCGGCATGGTTTAGGAAGAATCTAAAATTCTTTCAGATTTTTAGCAATACAAACAAATCTGTAAGGTCAGTCTGAAGGTGCTGATGTGTATCAGTTGAAATAAATTATATATATATATAATCGAGGGGTATGAGTGATTTAGTATTCGGCACAGTTTCGGATCCAAATCCTGACCACTATATAACCTAAATATACTATCAGGTTTAAATCCTTTCCATGACTCTGAGGTATATCTAAGATGATAACGAAGCGCCTGCGTATATTGCCTCTTGTAATTTTTTCTATCAACTTTCATGTCCCTTGTTGTCCTGTTCCCAAAACGGAACATTAATCTAATGGTGAGATATTTTAATTAACTGAAATGATGACACTGTCAAGACGCTGAGCCTAGAACGTGAACTTCAGCAGGAAGGGTGAGGTGACATTATTAATTATCCAATCTGATTCGACTGGTGTTCTTTTTTACAGTCATGACCACCGGCAGCAACAGTAAGCAACACTCCAAAAGATGAAATGAAAATAAATAAATAAATAAAGAGAGAGAGAGAGAGAGAGAGAGAGAGAGAAAGAGAGAATGAGGAGAGAGAGAGAGTAAAATAAAAGATTATTACACTTTTTACATATTGAACTATAATGCAATACCTCTTAAGTAAACATATCAAACGTAATAATTAAATTAACATACTGTGGTATATCCTCGGGTCCTGCTAGACTAAATACCAAATCATCCAAATCATCCAAGATTCACTGCAAAAATGTAAATCCTGATGATCTGGTGTGGCTTATCTGCCTAATTCTTATTTCTTATGGTTGACGTCTCCTCAGCTAAATAATTGATCATTCCGTTTTACATTATAAAGGGAAGAAACAGGACATGCTACACAGAGAAAAATATATTATGAAAGAAAAAGAAAGTAGGTGAAAGATAGAGAAAGGGGTGAGCGCGCTGAAGTGATAACGCTAATATGTTTCAATCGAAAATAATGAAAAGATGAAAAATAAAGAAAGAGTGTGAGAGGGTTAAATCAAGATTATTACACTTTTTACATATTGAACTATTTCGCAATTGCTCTTAAGTAAACACATCAAACGTTGTAATAATTAAATTATAATACTGTGGTATATCCACAGGTCCTGCTAGTACAAATGAAATACGGAGCACTAAATGAAAATGCAAGTCCTAATTGGTTAGAAATTAAGAAAATTTTATTTAACACATGGTAGAGAAATACTTCTTCCTACCCCCCCCCCCCAAAAAAAAAGTGATTCAAGTCTCAACTTGTGTGCGATCCGCTATCCTGTACCAATCCATATGTGTCACCACTTTCTGAGGTAACAGTTGGTGTATTGTAAAGGCCAAGCCCTGTTGCTGGCGTTGTAGAATACGCCGACTGCACCTCTGCAGAGAGGTAAAATCCTCCAATGGGGCCACCAATTGTCCGTGGGTGGTGATCTGTTCT
This sequence comes from Doryteuthis pealeii, assembly GCA_023376005.1. Classification (NCBI taxonomy): domain Eukaryota; kingdom Metazoa; phylum Mollusca; class Cephalopoda; order Myopsida; family Loliginidae; genus Doryteuthis; species Doryteuthis pealeii. The sequence continues at coordinate 128,539,562 of CM042145.1, read as the reverse complement.
GCTTAAGGGCGGAATCCTGTTTGATAAGCTGTCCATCACATGCAACACTCCGCTTTGATCCTTACTTAGGCTAGACGGGCGGTCGGAGAGGCCCTCTCCGATCAATCGGCTGGTCACGTCAAGCCCTAGCGTCTACATAACTGTTACAACCATATTGCTCTTATGGCAATCCCCAACCCGTTTTATCATATATATGCTATAAGGCAGTGGCTGAGAGTCTTAATGTCCTGGGTATGACGTTAAACTCTATCTGATGGTGAAATTCCAGTTCCAGAACTCTGAGTAATTTGGAATACTCCTTCATCGTCATTACTTACAAGTCCAAACTTACCCGCAGTGGTATTACCAAGTTTAAAGCTGTATTACCAAGATAGAAATGAAGAATGAATGGAACGTTATTTTCTTCAGAATACAATGTGTGTCAAAAAGTACAAATCTCGATACGTTTTTGATACACCTTGTATATTATCTTGGCAAATATTATTGAAAACGACGAAATATTCCCTTTTTCATTAACTTTATCTGAAGTTTTTCTAGTCGTCTGGTCATTTTTCATATTACGGGATCCAGCTGGTATAGGAATTGACCCATATTCGTTGCTATAGCGTTTTCAACCATTTCGTCGGTCGTCATGGGGGAGGGGGGAGCTTGTGTGTTAGATTTATTTTTCGTTCTTTTATGCATTGCATTTTAGGAGAGTCTATTATTTTTCGAGGGTTGTTAAGATTAGCGTGTTATTTATTGATGATGCTTAGTATATTGTTACCTATATTAAACGCTATTTTATGAATGTTAGGTTTGTTGTTTATATATATACATATCGCCTCAAGAATTAGTAGGCGTTTCTTATTGCTATTGCTATTTATAGAGGATTTTGTTATTTTCGCTTAGGATTTTTCTCATGTCGGAGGAAGTGATAACTATATAAAGGGTCTTATCTATGTGTAAAATAGAAAAAAATGAGTTTAAAAAATGTTTTTAGAAAAATTATTTTTTTTAAATTGAGTACCCATCGAGAATTAATAAAACAAAACGTGTTCGGCATAAAATAACCCAACAAGCGTTGACATGTCGTAAAATCAACCAATCAACCAACCGACAATCCATCACCTCCTATTTGGGTATACAAATTTAAAGCTAATAAATACACTATTATCTTCAGCGCTTACCCAAATTAGGTTTATGATTTTCTAGAAAGATACAGACATTACATATACCTTCAAGGAGGCGCACATGCTATAGTGATTATTTTTGTTTGAAATGGACACGGTAACACGGTTTCAAGTCCTGGATGAGTTTGTTAGCATTTTACATAGTGCTAATACTCTTGGAAAAGGTATGAATCAAACTCCTCTCGGCTATGGGTAAACAGGACAGACAGGGGGTTTTAAATCTTGTTATGGCAACTAGTCCACCAACCAGTGAGCAAATCCTGGATGAGGCGGTTTGCATTTCACATAGTGATAAGACTTTTGAGAAAGCTATGAATCCAAGTATTCTCCTCGCAGTTATGGGTAGATAGCAGGACAGACTGGGTTTTTTTTATACTTAGTATAACAACCAGACTAGGAGAACAAAAACTCTGAATTCAAACCAGTTGTTGGATTGTTTTGGTATAAGGCGTGCTGAAGTTCACCATTTAAACTTATAGACTCGGCGTGGGTGCGTGGACTAAAAGCCAGCCAATCAACTGCTCGAATACGTGGTTAGGTAACTATTTAATCGCCGATCTGGAAAGCCATTTCTTTTGCACGTAATCGCCATTGTGAACGGACCTGCAAACAAGGACTTTGCTCAACCGAAGGATTCTAATCTAAGGGACACCAAGCAAGAACCAAAGGATTCTACCCAACATGAAGGGACACCGAAGAACAACCAAAGGATTCTTCACTAAAGATCAGTCTCTGCTCAACACAAGGGATATCCAATGTAAAGTGCTCTCACTTGAAGCCTGAAAATGGAACAAAAAATCGTAACACTCTTCTTAGAAATTGGATTATTTAACCTTGGTATGGCAACCAGTGTAGGAGAAGGAAAATTCAAACCTGTTAAACTCCGCTTAAGATATTGATCTTGTTTCACATCCTGCTAGAGCGTAGGTGTTAGTAAATACACATATAATTGTGCATAAATTATTAGTATAAGAAAATAGTTACTTCAGGCTATAATTTTCAACCAAAATTCATCATCAGGATCTTCAGGGTTAAATCCACTGAATTAATCGGTATTTTGATTAATTCAGTGGATTTAACACTGAAGATCCTTATGGTGAAACTCGAGTAAGTTATCTCTTGTACCCATTTTATAATAAATTTGCTCTACTTACGTATTGAGCACTTTGTATTTGTTATATCGCTGACTTACCCCCCTTGAATTCTGCACTACCTAACCATCGTGACCATATTCACCGGTAAGTCACCTTTTCTTTATATATATATATATATATATATATATATATATATATATATATATATGTGTGTGTGCATTTTAAAAACATAAGGTGGTTAAACAATCAAGTAGCGGTGGATGTAACTCACAGAAGTTGTATGAAAAGGTATGGAGCGAATTAGGGAAAATGTACGTATTTTAAGGAGTTACTGATATATTCAAAATAAATCCTCCTACTTACTCTCACCGCTACCCGGTTGTTTCAACAAGTTAGTGTGTTTAAAAAGAACAAGGAATTAAACTCAGTTACATCTATCCCTGATGATGGCACTACGAAGTGCTGAAAGTACTAGGGACGAAAACATTGGTGGACTAATCAACAGATCCCATCCCGATATTTACAAAAATCGCCAGAAAACTAGAAAAGACCGAAAAGAAACTCGTCAGACTTGCAATGTCCGTCAAATTTAACGCAACATGAACAAAAGAAAAAACTGCTGCCCAAGTATATATATATATATATTATATATATATATATATATATATATATATATATAGTGTGTGTGTGTGTGTGTGTCTAGCCAAATTGAAGAGACGTGATACGTTGAAATACGGTATCTGTGGATGACTATATATGCTCCCCATCCCCAAGTAGGTTGAGCACTTTGGAGGGGATTTCGCTGACGACCGTCAACTGTGCTTAAAAGGCAATGCTCTCCTATAAAAGGGAGGCAGGATTCTCTGGCGGCCTTTAGATATTTACAGATGTGTGTATTTATCAGTTAAAATCCCCCCTCCAGTTTGTAGATGACGATGGCTGTGGTTAAGAACAGGATTCCCTCCCGGTTGTAGGTAGCCTGGAAATATCTAGCCGTACTGAAGAAATGTGATACGTCGAAACACAGTGTCTGTGGATGACTATATATATATATATATATATATATATATATATATATATGGGAGTAAATATGGAAATAAATCCGACAATATTAAGAAATTTGAAAAACGAAGTGTTCCAAAAATAAGATGAATTTATTTATCGACGCTAAAACGTTTCGGTTTATTTAAACCTTCATCAGGATAGATTATGGGGTGAAGAAATTGATGGATGTTTTTTTAACTCCTGTCATTTACAAAACATCCATCAATTTCTTCACCCCATAATCTATCCTGATGAAGGTTTTAATAAACCGTAACGTTTAAGCGTCGATAAATAAATTCATCTTATTTTTGGAATACTTCGTTTTTCAAATTTCTTCATATATATATATTTTATTCAGTGATTGACATTTTCTCGATTTGTTTAGCCTTACATTTGAACATATATATCCGCCTAAATTCATTAATTATTAACTAATTAATCTTCCAAAATTAGGTATGACTTCAATTAAGCACATATCCTCCAAAAATTGTCGGCTAAAAGCCATATCAAATAAACACAGTGTTTATTTACGTACTCTCACCAGAGGCAGCTGCTAAAAATCGTATAACTATACTGATGAGAGGTGATACCTCGAAATACGTGTCTATAATTTATCCTATTATACGCTCCCAATTTTTGGTTGAGCACTTTATTTAGGAGGTATATAACTGCAAATTAACCGTATTCGCGCTCAGCTAAATTTCACTTTGTTTACAAAGTTCGAGAACTCTAGGTGAAGTTTATTTCCGCTTAGGAATGTAGCGATTAGATAGCCTGCTATACTTGGCGACTGACTGTGGCTGTGTGGGTAAGAGATTTGGCGAGCGTAAGTTCGTTCGGGTCTCGAACCCGGCAGGAGGCAGCTGCTAAAAATCGTATAACTATACTGATGAGAGGTGATACCTCGAAACACGTGTCTATAGTTTACCATATATACATATATATATATATATATATATATAATATATATATATATATATATATATAATGGATTGAGAATGTTTGAAATGTAAACATATTTACCTAAGTGTATTGAAGTAATAGTTTAGCTGGTTTAGTTTGCTAACCATTACACTACGCCAAATGCCCAAAGGATTATCTTGTATGTATAATTTCTATTATACAATGTGTTTACGCCTCATTTTTTTTATGAGGTGAATATTTTTCTTTGTATGAAAAAATGGTGTGTCCCAAGTCGTTCTCTCCGTGGGCATATTTCATCCTAACGAAGCTGTTTATTTATGCATTGGTCAGCATGCAACTCCTACCCATATATCTTTTTTTAAAAAGGGCCTTAAACACGACTATTCACGCTACACAGCAATGCCTCAGTCTATCCACTTTTATGTATTTCTAACTTTTTCTCATAATGAAACAACAAACAAACAAAAAAGAATAAGAAAACCACCTTCGAACTTTTTCAGATATATGAGTATTTGGGTACTGGCATGCTTGACGTGGATGGGATGAAATCATTAGCAGCTATTGGAGTTCAATCCTCAAAGGAATCGGTGTTTCTTTTTCTAATTTTACATATATAAGTTTTCATTTCGATATTCATGGTAAAAAAATTATACTTTTATCAAACGAACATAAACAAATACTAGCTAATGTACTCTTCTACATAGGGTAACGGAAGAAGATTTTGATGCAAATCGTTAATGTCTCTTAAATTTTGTCAATGATATAACATATAATCTAAAGAGTCCCAAAATTTACGTCAAATCCGTTTTTGACAAAATGAATTAGCCCCTCCTACAGAAAATAATTTACCAAAAATCAGGGAATTATCGGACTTTAATGAAATTTTCAGTGTTGATTTAGCAATAAATGACCTTTATAATGCATTATTTACTTTATTTCAAAACTTTCTGATTTTTTTCAGGTCACTTAATTTTGACCCCCCCCCCCTTATGTTGGGGGCGTAAAATCTCGGTGAGTTGGTCAGTGTTCGATACTAATTACAGTATAAATAAAAAGATAAAAGACCGAAGTTGTGAATAGAAAAAAAATTAAGGGGGATTTTCTATGAGAAAATAAGTACCGAAAATCGGAAAATAAAATGTAAAAAAAAAATTTTGGAGATTTCTTTTTTACTCATTTCGATAATTATTTAATTGGCTATTATCTTATAAAAGAAAAAATATACATCGATATTTTTTCTGCTTAAAAGGGGGGTGGGGTGGCTAAATTTTCAATAGATTTTTTCTTCAAAACTTATATTTTGTTCGACTAAAATAAGCTTTGCATTAAATAGATATTTATTTCTAGAATCTAAAAATATAACATTTTAAACTTAACATCATGATTTTCATATTTTAAATCAATTAAATTGATTTTCAATGTGATTTAAGTCATGTTAGATGATTATTTATATGGAAACGAAAATGAATAATAATTAAAATGGAATTTATATTTTTTTCAATTAATTGATAAAAATAAATTGAATAAATTAAATGTAATTTAATTAATACATTAAATTAAACTAAATTAATCAAAATTAATTTAATATAAGAACTAGTATTGGCCCAAAATAATATCCCTTTTCCAAACAAGAAAAAAAAAGGATATTTAGGGAACCCCATACAGAAAGCAGAAGTCATGATTAAACACATTGATTCAACCGCAACAAATTAAAACTAATATTTGTTTAATTCTTTTCGTGCAAAAAACGGATTTTACTTGGTTAAAAGTTAAAAACGAGTGAGTAAAAATTCAGTAATATTTAATAAATATGTATTTAACGTAACGTTTTACTGATTTCTAAAAAGAAATATTCATAAGTATTTTAAAAATATTTTAAACCTTTATTAAACATGATATATCAAAATAAATTCGACGTAACTTTTCGTCGAAATTTGAACGGATTTTAATGTTAAAAATGTATTAAAAAAATTGCATATATAATAATATTTCTCTTTTTTTAATGATGGTCATTATGTTACTACTTATCGATTTAGACAAAAGTTTGACCTTAAATAATCGATTTAATTGATTTTAATTCGTTTAAAAAAAAACATTAGTAGACGATTTTTGGGTAACTCTAATATAATCTAAACTAGGGGTCACCCAACTCTTTTTCACGGTGTGCCGGATAATTGAAAAAATAACGAGCGCGTGCCACATCATTATTGTGTTCAATACTTGCTAGACGGAACGAAAGCTCTGAGAAAAAGATGTAAAACAAAATTTATCTTTCCATGTTATATACATGAATGAGTGGCGTAAGATGTACACAAAAATTTAACCAACATATTATTTTCAAAAGATTATCATAGAACGCAACATTAGCAGAAAGGTTTAGTGAGATTTGCGAAGCTGAAGCTTGCCTTTGAAGATATCGTCAATGTTTGGTTTGGAATTGCTACATCCAATCAAGAGAATTGCTTTCAAATGTTTATCAGTCAATTTCGTACGATGGGTTGATTCTGTAGTCAAGTCCACGAAGATTTAGTACGCTTAACATGATATTTAAATTTAAATGGTATCAAAACGTCTCGGATTCCGTATGTTTTAACAAACAAATTCAAGTACCATCGGCGGGCCTGATAAAAAGCCTTTGCGGGCTGGATCCGGCCTGCGGGCCTTAGTTTGGTGACCCTGATCTAAACAAAACCTTTACAAATGTTGGTACATTATAATCTATCTGAATCCACGTAATGAAAAAGAGATTCATTGAATTGTTATTTAATTTTAATATTATTTTAAAAGTTGCCATTAATTATAATTAATCATTCACTTGATTTTTATATTATCTTCAAAAATCTATTATTTATTTGGTTTGGTTTGGTTTTGTTTAAGGGCATATCAACCTCAGTGGGTCATTTAATACCGATAAAGTTTTGAACTAAATCAATTCTTAATGGATAATACAATTTTTTTATAAATACATTTTCCTATATAACCCATAGATGGGACCCTAACAGGTACTACCACTCCGGGTCAGAGTGGACCAGGGAGCAATGGTGATGAAAGGGTGCTCCACATTCCCCAAACCTCCGAAACTGGAACCTTACCATCAGATAGAGTTTAAGGTCATTCCCAGGACATGTAGACCCTCAGTCACCGCCTTCTAGCAACCATATGATAAAAAAAGTGAGGGTTTGCCATAAGGGCAATAGGGTTGGGAAAATCATATAGGTGCTAGGGCTTGACGTGACCAGCCGATTGATCGGAGGGGGCCTTTCCGAACGCCCGTCTAGCCCAAGATAGGGCCAAAGTGGAGTATTGCAAGTCATGAACTGCACATCCACCTGGGCTCTATCCTTAAGCATCACGGGTCGCCACCCATGGCCAACAGGTGTCCCAATTGGGAGAGTCTTACCCCTATGCAGAGGTGCAGTCGGGGCATTCTAACGCCCCAGCCGACAGGGCGGCTATTATTTATAAAGTGTGTTTAAAATAATTTAGTTTTGAAAACAGTGAGTGCCATCAATACTGAATTAAACAAAATGTCTTCGGCACAAATAAACCAACAGGGGTTAACATGCCGTAAATATCCAACCAACTAACCAACCAACCAACATCCCTCGCTTTCTTGCTGATACCGACTTTACTTTACTTATACTAGCAAATATATGCACCCTCCGGGTGCAAGTATTTAAGTTTTAACATAATAAAATATCATATTAAATTAGAAAGGCTAATGAAACTGAATAAGAATGCACATAAAAAGATTGGGAACAGAGGGGGTATGATTGAAAAATAGAACAACTTTGAAACTAACTCTTCCATCATTTTCCATTACTCCCGTCTTTCATTGGTAAATTTTCCTAATTTAACTATTTAGTTTAAATAGGAAGTAAAGAATAATATTACAGTTATTTCTTCTTGTTAATGGATTTTTAAAAAGATTTATTGAAGAGATTTTTGGTCATATTCATCAAGATAAAACCAAACAATTAGAAATTAATAATACTAATCATATATTTATTAAAATCAAATTTTTAAGATCAATATGCAAATTAGCCTTCCCATTCACACTGTAAACCGCTATTTTGTTGTATATATAAATAAACTGCATGTTATTAGCATGTGGATATGGTCAACAGTCTTAATGAAGTAAAATAATTTTATTAATAATTGAGGTTTAAATAAAAATAAAATCATGGAGAATGTGATGTAAATAACAAAGGGAATTGTGACTTGTATAGTAATATAGTTTCGGTTACAGACAGACAAACCCACAATCTCCATTATAATAAGATAAGTAACAGTATTTTGAATAAACTAAAAAGGAAACAATAGAGTATATCTACAAAAGGAAATATTCAACCTTAAAGCCTAAAATTCATATATTTGTCTGGTCGCATATATTTCAGCTTGTTTTATAATTAAATTAAAAGTGGCAGCTCTCTTCTCCGGGATAAAATTTAAATAGAAGGAAAAAAGATGTTTTTAATATAAGTAAAATTTTTGAATCTTAAACCGTGAATAAGATTCTTTAAAAGGAAGTACGGGTATTCGGGAAAATTTTCAGATGAAAAGACAGATAAATTTTCTCAGGTTTTGTCTTGAAGGAAAAGAAAGAAAGAAAGAAAGAAAGAAAAAAGAATATGGTGGAATGAATCTGTTGTTTTATTCATTTTCTCGTCCACTGGCGGGGGCGGCGGGGATGGAGGAGAAAAACGACTGGTTCGCAATGATAATGTGTTTTTCATAAAATACTTTAATCAAAAAAGCAGAAAGACACTATTTGAGATGATCATTTCACCGTCTGAGTGTTTTTAGGTCATCTCACCAACAAAAGAAAGAGAAGCTCGTATACGTCACTGGGTTTGTTAATTAGTTAGTTGGTTGGATTTTACGGCATGTCAACCCCTGTTGGGTTATTTTATGCTGAAGACATTTTGTTTTATTCATTCTTTATGGGTAATCCATTTTTTAAACTCAGTTCTCGTCGTATCAAAAACCCCAGCATGCGAAAAAGACAATAACATTCAAAGATAAAGAAAAGCTGAATTGAATTCGATAAATGACTATCCGTGTTATGTTGGTTGGTTGGAATTTTACGGCATGCCAACTCTTGTTGGGTTATTTTATGCCGAAGACATTTTGTTTTATTTATTTTTCATGGGTACGCAATTTTTTTTAAGCTTAATTTTTTCAAACATATTAAACTCATTTTTTTTCTATTTAACTCATACATGTGACCCTAACAGTTACCACCACTCCATGAGGACGTGGGGGCAATCGGTTGGTTTCGTCAAGCCCTAGCACCTATATGATTGTCCCAACTTTATTGTCCCCCAAATCCTTTTATCACATATATGCTAGAAAGCAGTGTTTGATGGTATTAATGTCCTGAGTATAAACGGCAAACTGCCAATTATGGAACTTTGGGGAACGTGGAGTACCCTTTCATTGCTATTACTCTCAGGTCCACCCTGACCCGAAGTAGTATATTCGTGTTAGGGTCCTATATATGGTTTAGAAAAAGCAGTTTTTAAAAATGTGTTTTAAGAAATTGACTAACCATCAAGAATGTATAAAACAAAATGTCTTTGGCATAAAATAACCCAACAAGGGTTGACATGCCGTAAAATCCAACCAGCCATCGAATTGAAACATTCTCGAATTTCAAGGTATAAGTAGCACAGGGATCTGTGCGGTAAAGTGAGGAGCTGATGGTAGGTGTGGCGCTCCACCTCAGACGCTAAAATAATCTCATTGGTCTAGCGCTAGTGAAAAGGGGATAGACTCCCTCATTGTAGAGCTCATACCGACATTAGGCCGCCCCGACGACTTTTACTTCCTTTACTCAAAACTTTACACAAAACTTTAATTAACTTTAATCAACTTTAATTAACGCGTATTCTCCACGAAAGTATAACTATTATAATAATTATGATATTATAATACTTATAAAATACGTGGTTGGTCAACTACTTAATCGCTGATACTGAGAGACGTCCATTTGAAATCATTGACTTGCAAGACTGAGGAGCACCAAGGAACAACCAAAGGATTCTTTACCAAGGTTCGTTCTCTGCTTAACACAACGGATCGCCGCTGGACAAGTGTTCTTGCTTGAAGCCTAAAGGATGTCCACTAAAATTGTAATATTTGCTCTGTAACTCTAACAATAAGAGCTCACATTGAGCTTTGCAAACTGTGACAGGTTTTGTTTTTTTTAAACTCCTATGTCATAAGGAAGATTCCTTCTCTGGACTTTTGGATTATATATATATATATATATGATTGAGAGTAGAGGAAAATGTGGATATAACAACACAAACGACTATGTTCAATGGATATTTCGTCTCATTATTGGTTGAGGCTTCTTCAGAAGTTTATTGATTTAAGTGCTTGTACGTTCTGTTTTTATAGTGAAAAGGTAAATATATAAATATATATATATATATTAATTGAATTATTATACTGTTGTATATCCACGGGTCCATGTTAGTTCATTTATCATGTCCTTCTTGTCATAGATAGGCAACCGTGTAAGTTGCGATAAATGCATTTAAAAAAATCATAACGATAGAAAAAAACTAATGTTCGACAAAGCTTCATTTAAAAAAATGACTGAAACAAAAAATGCCTGACTGGTTGTAATTTTCATGTTAACTAGGTGCTCTACACTTGTGGCCTGAGATCTTAATTGGCTACGAGCGGGGTTTTATTGGCCCTCTCTGTACGCGCGAGCAGTTTTACAAATTGCGTGCTTTTTAGGGGATCGCGTGTTGGATTTGGCCTGACTAGCGGACCGATCCGAACACGAGGTGAAACTAACAGTCAACCAGACACGCTGTCTTTGCCGCACGACAATTTCACATCAGTCTCAGACAAAGGCAAATCTAGAAGAAGGGAAAAAGGGGAGTTTCGATTTTGAAGCCGTCGGGGTATTGGCGTCCATTTTCCTGACGAAAGGAACAATGTCTGTGTCTGTGTCTGGAAAATTGTGTACGCACACGCGCATGCGCATGTGTGTGTGTGCGTGTGTGCGTGTGTAGACTTTTTGGAGACAAACTAGAAATGTTCAATGTCTATTCTGTGTGACTCTGTGAGAGAGACAGTGAGTGTGTATGTATGTGAGTGTGTGTGTGTGTGTGTGTGTGTGCATCTGTGTGTGCAGGTCCATGTATATATATATATATATATATATATATATATATATATATATATATGTGTGTGTGTGTGTGTGAAGACATTTCGGAGACAAAATAGAACTGTTCCATATTTATTCTGTATGACTGTGTGAGAGAGATAAAGAGTGTGTGTGTGTGTGTGTGTGTGTGGTGTGTGTGTGTGTGTGTGTGTTGTAGGCTTTTTGGAGACGAACTAGAAATGTTCAATATTTATTCTGTGTGTATGTGTGTGTGTGTATCAGAGAGATATAGATAGATAGATAGATAGATAGATAGAGAGAATGTGTTTGTGTGTGCCTCTGTATGGGTCGCTGCGTGTGTCCATGTGTGTATGTGTGTGTGTGTGTGTGTGTGTGGTGTGTGTGTGAGAGAGAGAGAGAGAGAGAGAGAGAGAGAGAGAACTAGTGTGATTATGTGTGTGCGCGCCTCCGTGTGTGACGGTGTGTGTGTGTGTGTGTGTGTGTGTGCGTGTAGACTTTTTGGAGACACACTAACCGCTCCCCCATAATTATACGCATACGTTGTTATAGACAAGCAAAATAGTCACTAATCCACGACAATGAGATCCTTATAATTATTAGCTGAATAAAGATTAGAAAGATTATGGTGCGCCAGTCCTTTCAGTTGAGAGTCCCTATCTGTATTGATAATATGGGAAACCTAATATTGACTTCATATTGAAAACTGGAAAATTTGGTATTGATTTCATATTTATATCTGAACTAAGGCATTCCCTATTTCTTTTATTTATAATATCCGTATATGTAAAAATATTTACGCAAATCTTTATATGTATGTTTATGTTGAATACTATCAAGGAAACTCTTGGTTGAATACTATCAAGGAAACTCTTGGTTGAATAATATCAAGGAAACTCTTGATACCATCCACACACACACACACACACACACACACACACACATATATATATATATATATATATATGTATATGTAAAAATGGAATTGGGATTCCATATATATATTACAATATAGGTATAATTGATAACCTACTCGAGTTTCAGCATAAGGATCTTCAGGGTTAAATCCACTGAATTAATCAAGATATTGATTAATTGCAGTCGATTACACGTGTGTGTCTTTCGCGATAAACGGTTCGTTATTTTGCATCAACTAACCATCGTGACCATATTCACCGGCAAGTCACCTTTTCCACTATATATATATATATATATATATATATATCAGATTAATATAAAATGTATCAATCGAAATTAACTTTGTTGCCAACAATAAATACACCTGATTTTGCTTTATGAAGTGTATAAATAGACTGATCTGCCCCTGTATCTAACCGGAATAGGGTTATCTGGCCTTGATCAGATACACTATAAATAGAGCCATGGTGATAGCCATTTGCAATTGTACTTTTGACATCTGAAGAATACGGACCACGTCTTTCGTTCTTTATAAAAAAGACATTATAGCGTCCATTTTAGTTTTTTTTTTTTCAAAACATTTCTTTCATACGGCTTACGTTGTAAAATGTTACGTTTGTAAAGACCAGACCAATGCATTAATTGAGAACATGTTTTATTGTGTATATATGGAAAAAATTAAAGACCTGACAAATAGAAAATATTAACAGGACCTGTTAATATACCACAGTATTATAATTTAATTATTACAACGTTTGATATGTTTACTCTAGAGCTATTGCTAAATAGTTCAATATGTAAAAAGTATAATAATCTTGATTTAACTATCTCTCACTCTTTTTTCTTTCTTTTCTTCTTTTCATCTTTTCGTTATGTTCGATCGAAACAGATTAGCGTTATCGCTTCCACGCGCTCACTCCTCTTTCTATCTTACTCCTACTCTCTTTTTTTCTTTTTTTTCTTTCTTATTATATTTTTTCTGTTTAGCATGTCCTTTTTCTTCCCTTTGTTTCTTTATAATAAAAAATCGAATGGTCCATTATTTAGCTGAGGTGACGACACTCATAAGAAATAAGAATTCGGCGGATAAACAACACCAGATAATCAGGATGTACATTTTTGCATTTCCTCTTAGAGGATTTTGACTGTCCCATTTTTAACCAGAATGTGTTACAAGATGATAACGGTCATCTGAACACGAGAATTAATATATACATAAACAATACCAAAGTATATAAAATGTCGTCGGGGTGGCCTAACATCGGTATCAGCCAGACAGCGAGGGAGTATATCCCCTTTTCACTAGTGCTAGGCCAAGGAGATTGATTTTTTTTGTTTTTTTTGTTTTTTTTGTGACGGAGCCCCACACCTATTATAAGCTCATCACTTTACCGCACAGATCCCTGTGCTACTCATTCGCTGAGTTGGTGAGGGCCGGTATCGAACCCGGAACCTTGTGGTTCCTAGTCGGACGCTCTACTGACTGAGCTAAACTGGCTCTAAACATGTTAATATATGAAAATCACTAAATGAAATGAACTCCGCGAAAATGTACACCATGAATACGTACTAAAAAGATATCGAGAAGATATTAAGAACTCGAAATATAGAAAACTTTATCGAATGACTTGAGGGTGGCGTTAAATGGCGTATACACCCTGGCTACTTAAACACAGCCCGGGAAAAACTAGCTCTCTTTCCTCTGACATCCAGAAAGATGCACTAGACAAGTTGTGTCTCTGTCCATTAACGCTTGAGGGACCTTTGCCCCCTCCCCCCAACTATAGGCTTGTACCCGAGTATGTACGCAGCCCTTTCTACACTCTAGTGTTCCAGTGAAGTTACACGCACCAGTTGCGTCTTTATCGTGTACCTGTTAGACAACAGATATTCTGTACAGTAAGTGATCCTTCTATTCTCCATTTAGTAGCTTTAAGATTATCAACAAAGACACTTTCCCTTATGACCTTTGTCCTAGCTGTTTTGTATATGTATTGTTGTTAAATGTAAGTGAAGTCGTCGGGGCAGCCTAAAGTCTGTATCAGCCAGATAACCAGGGAGTCTGTCCCCTTTTCATTAGCTCTAGACCAAAGAGATTATTTTAGCATCTGAGGTGGAGCACCACACCTACCAGCAGCTCCTCACTTTACCGCCCAGATCCCTGTGCTACTCATATGCTGAGTTGGCGAGGGCCGGTATCGAAATGTACTCAGATAATAAAGTCTACATTTTTTTATCTACCTCTTTGTCGGAATTTGTTGTATACGAGGTGTATCAGAAAAGTTCCAGGACTGGTGTCACAAAAATTTTATTTCAAATCCAAACTACTAGTTATCCCCTTCAAACTAATCCCCCTGGAGTCTAATGCAATTTTCCATCCTTTTCTGTCACGCTTGCATGCACTCATGGAAGGATTCTTCCGGGATTCTCCGTAGCTCTGTCGTCATGGCCTTTTTTATGTTGTGCACGTCCTCAAAACGGGTTCCCTTGATGACCCCCATGAGCTTGGGGAAGAGAAAAAAATCACATGGAGCCAGGTCGAAGATATACTGCGGCGTTTGCTTCGTTCAGTGCACGAGAAGAGGCGAGAGATGTGACAGGACAGCTGGTGGGTTCTTCACCATGACAACGCACCTGGCCCAGAAGAACATCACTGTACTGGTGCAACCTCCCTACTCGTCCAACCTGGATCCATGTTTTTTTTTTTCTGGTTTATTTCCGATTGACCGTTAACAACTAATAAAATGGTTATTGTTTTCAAGCAATTATTTTACACAGTGGGCATAAGCTTCTTTTGATACAACGTTATTTTCATGCACTACCTGCTTGATGAGAAACTCAGACATTCCCATGTCTATGGAACTAATTGACTTGCTGGGATCATTGCTAATCATTGCCTCGATCTGAACAAGAGTTATTTTTTTATTTGAATGATCAATTTTTATTTGAATGATAGCTGCCCTATCCAACTCTTTTCTAATCCTCAGTATTGTCCTCAGATATACAACCCCTATCAATTCTTCGCATTGGAGCTTCCGGCAGTACAGCATGTTTATTTCGAAATTTCTGGAGGAGTGAATTGCGTCATGGTGCTACCTTCCTCCCAGCCAGTTCCCAACTGGTTCTAGTTTGCTGTACAGTTGACAAAGCCTATATATATAAACGAATTTTATTTATACAAACAACCTCCCTATATATATATATATATATATATATATATAAACAAAGTTTTGATAGATAGAGTCAAATCTAGATGTTATTCCGTAATCGCTAATACCTTTCGGGTATTATTAGTTTGGCTAATATATGTGTTTGAATAATGTACAGCATCATAAAATGCACTAGGAAATTTAGTTAAATTTATATATATATATATATATATATATATATATATATATATATATATATATATATGTGTGTGTGTGTGGTGTGTGTGTGTGTGTGTGTGTGTGCGTGTGCGTGTGCGTGTGTGTATACTATACTATAATATACTATACTATACTAATCCACTAATCCTATTACTAAACCCTTACGGTATAAAAAAACGGAAAATAATTTGTTATTAAAAATATCCTACAAAAAATTGCCTGGGGAAAAAATCAAGAAAAGAAAAGACGAAAAGTGTCGCAACAACCGAAAAACAAATCGATTAACACTATATCCCCTGGCTAAAAGATATATATATATATATATATATAATATATATATATATATATATATATATTGAATAGATTATCTATTAATAATGGAGATTTGGTCTTAATTTGTCTGTAACCGAAACTACATCGCTGTTTACATTACAATACCGAAAATGGAAAAAATTATTTCCGAAATTCCGAATTTTGTGTAAGATTATGATTTTTTGTGTAAGACATTCAAAATAATTATCTAATTAATTAATAGATGCACGTAACATTTTATTTGAAGGGGAAATAACTAAGTTCCCATTTCGAATTCTTTTATTCCTTTAATAAATTTGATGTTATTACTTACTAATGATTCAAAAACCTTTTTACATTGAATTTTTAACTCCCACCCACTCAGGCAATATCTTTCAGAAATAATCTTTACACCGCCCGGAAGGTGTTTTTTGTGCTTGTTAATCTTAATTAAGAACCTTTTATGAATAATATTAAAATTAAATAAATAATTAGATATTTTTTAAAGTTCATAAAGAATTAATTAGTAAATCTCTTTTTTCTGGAACGGATTAATGGCATTTCAGGTTTTTTTGTTTTGTTTTGTTTTGTTTTTTTGTTTTTTTTCAATGGGGAAATTTGTTTTGATATACGTGCAGAATGTATTATCCGCATTCGATAAGGCACTAATATATATATATATATATTATATATATATATATATATATATATATATATAATATATATAAAGTTGGTGAAAAAAAAAACAAGAAAATATGTCGAACATTGACATTATTGAAGCCGACGCTATATATACAAGAGGTATGCCCGGACACTTTCTAGTGACACTAACGTCTCCATCTTACACCGGGGACTCATAAATTTGTTAATATTTCTGGGACAGAATGGGTACCGCCTCGCCAGCAGCAGCTTCGGTTATTATTCCTTTCATGTCTGTATCCAATTTTTCATGTATTTCCTTTATATATGTGGGTTTTTTTCAACCTGAAATATTAACAATTTCGAGTGGTATGTCCAGAAACTTTCTAGTTGTTCCAACGTCTCTATTTTCACACCGGAGACTCATGAAAAATACTTCGAAGAGCCTTTTTAGATCGATCATGCCACACCCTGATATGAGTTTTAACAGTGGACCTGAATTACTTTAACTAACAATACAACAAAATATTTATTTTATTTTAAACATTTTTGGACTTTCTAAAAATTCACACTCTTCTCATCCACAGAAAGCGGGGTTAAATCGAACTTAACGGACCTAAATTCCACCATCGTATGTCACCCCGCCGAAAGA
>CM042145.1:128502313-128517313 GCA_023376005.1 Doryteuthis pealeii | reverse complement strand
GGAAAAATAGAGGGGAGCATATAATGAAAAAGAGAGTTAAACAAAGAATAGACAGTACAGTAAAGAAAGAAAAAATGAAGAAAGGAAGAAGAAAGAGAATTAGAAGCAAATTGAAAGAATGATAATTCAAAGAAAAAAAGAAAAAAGAAGAAAGAAAAGGCGTAATTAGAAAGAAAGAAATGAATAACAAAAAATCACACGAAGTTATCATTAGAAGACAGGAAGAAATAATGAATGAAAGAAAGGAAAAAGAAAGAACTATATGAAGAAAACATACAGAAACAAAAGAAAAGAAATCAGAGAAAAGAAAGAAAAGAGAGAAAGAAATGGGGAAATAAGAAAGAAAGAAAGAAAGAAGGAAATGGGGAAATTAGAAAAAAAAAGAAAGAAAGAAAGAAAGAGATTGAGAATAAGAAAGAAAGAAAGATGGAAAGAATTGGGAAATAAGAAAGAAAAAATAAAGAAAAAGCAATAAAAATTATTCATGCAGAATCTAACGGAAGGAAAAAATAAAAAAAAAGATGTATTGGAGAAAGAAAGAAAGACAGAAAAAAGAAAAAGAAGAGAGAGAGAGAGATAGAGAGAGAGAGAGAGAGAGAGAGAGAGAGAGAGAGGAAAGGAAGAAAGAAGAAAGAAAGAAAGGGTCAGTTAGGAATAAAGAAAGGAATAAAAAAACAGGCATACGAAAAATTCATCCGAGGGACACATAAAAACGAGAAAAGATGAGGAATTAGAGAGAAAAAAGAAAGAAAGAAAGAGAAAGAAAGATTTTTAAAAATAGATAGAAATAAATAAACAGGAAGAAAGAAGGAAGAAAGAGAAAAAAAAAAACAAGATAGAAGAAAGGAAACTAGATTTTAGAAATAGAAGAAAAGATAGAAGAAATAGATAGCTTGAAAGAAAGAAATAGAGAGAACGAAAGAAGGAAAACTAAGAAAGAAAGAAAGAAAGAAAGAAAAGAAAGAAAGAATTGAACAAAGAAAAAAACAATTATAGGAAGAAAACATAATGAGGAAGACAGAAGAAAGAAAGAAATGGGGGAATTAGAAAGAAAAAAAAATAAAGAGAAAAAGAAAGAAAGAAAGAAAGAAAGAAAGAAAGAAATTGACAATAAGAAAAAACAAAAACAAACAATAAAAATAAAACAAAATAAAATAATGCTCACAAAACCGAACGAAAGTAAAAAGAAACAAAAAAAGACATCGAGAATTTTTTTTTTGTTTTTGTTGTTTACTTTTTCACTTTATTTAGGCGTCCCATCGTGGTGTAATGGTTAGCAAGCTAGTCTCTCAGACCTATTACTACTGAATAGAGAGTTTGATCCTCACTGGATACTCCATACTTACGACCTTGTGTCACATCCTATTCGTGACGAACAGGTTGGGTAATACCTAGTGTTCCCTCGTGGTGTAATGTTTTAGCTAGCTAGTCTCGCAGATCCATTATTACTGAATAGTGATTTTGATCCGCGTTGGAAGACGCATACTTGCGACCTTGTGTTACATCCTACCGTGACGGACGGGCTGGGTAAATATCTACTTTCTCAATTAATTTATTTTCTAGAAGCGGCTACCCAGTATCGACTGGGAAGAGGGATGTGGATAAAAACCCTGGTGTATTGATTTGTTTACTTTTGAGATCTACAAATGCTGAACATTTTTAAATAGAATTTCAATGTTATTTCTATGTATATCTTAATTTTTAAATGACTTCGAACATAAATCAAACCTTTATAACTTTTGCACAAAAAGCAAAAAGTGGTGATATTTAATGTGTATATATATTTACTTAGTAGTTAATTGTTTTATTTTCCTAGTTTCATCCGGGCATACATACATACACACCAACTGCCCTTTATATATGTACTAGCTGGACCTGTGAATATAACACAGTACGAAAATTTAATTATTACAACGTTTGATATGTTTACTTATCAATACATGCACACCAACTGCCCTTCATATATGTACTAGAAGTGTTATCCAAGCTCGTCTGTAATGGAAATACTCCATATTACTAATTTTGTCCTGCAGGATGCCCCATTAAATCTCTACATAAAAAAACTTGCGTTATCCATCCTTTCGAAAAAACAAAATTCATTTCTACTATTTACAATTATTAAATACAAAAAGAATTCCATACTTTTTTCCTATCATTTAATTTTACTTCTTTCATTATCTTCAACGAATATAATATCAAATTTTCATCATTTTGCCTCAATATAGCAAACTCTGTATAGAATGTGAATACATATACTTACTTTTCGTTAATTGCTTTTTTCGTCTTTAAGGTTGTTAGGACATACATATATACAACATACCATACATACAGCAATGTCATCTCAAACGTTTCGATAAAACCCATTTCTCTAGTTTCATGTTATGAGTGCAGTAGCAACTTGCACCTATCGTGTGTTTTCTTCAGTAACTATTTCAGCCAGCCCTATAGACATACTCCTAATATAACTAACATGTTTAACCTTTGAAGTTCTGGCTGAAAAATTGCCCTTCAAATAGCCCCTTCCTTTTTGAATGTTTAATTCGATTATAGCCATACATAGCAATAGCAATAGCAATAATCTTTACGGATACTTGCTCCCTCACAATCCACAACTCCACGACACAGAACCCTCCTGCTGAGCCCCTCAAATGACTATCAACAATTGCTGCAGATCAACAAAGTCTCTGAATCAATGTACATTGAAGGACTTCTCTTCCCGTTGAGTAAGGTGATCAGAATGAATCGAATGAATACAATCTTGATGCTTGCACCACCATCTTCTCTAAGACAGAAGCCACTGACTTACAGACTTGCCACAATAGCACAAAACATGTTTTTCTGATTTGACATGGGATGTTGACCGCAGTAGATTTCTATGATTGACATATCCCCTTAGAAAGCAAAATTCACCCGCATGTCATATTCCACAAACATACATACAGCCAACCCTCCACCTTACTACAGATACATAGATATGGGTTTACATTTTTCACGCGATCACCCACAACATACTATGCCGAAAAAGAGGATAGTCGTTCTATTATTATTTCTATTTTAATTTATTTTCTTAGTATTAATATCACTGCATCGAAGATGAATACCATATATGGCTAGGAATAGGATGTGTGCAGATTAATGATAAGGACATTATTTAAGAATAAAGAAATTAAAAAGACACAAAAAAAATTATTAAGAGAAAATAAGAGTTCAATCACGAAAACTTCCGAGAAGCTGCATTCAGTGCTGTATTTTTTCCATTCTCACGTTAAACGCGCGGAATTATTTAATTTCATCTCCTTATTGTCTATTTCATCTCATTAAACACGATAGCCAACCCCGAGATTTGAAACAGATAACACTTAATGCAGTAATCATTCACCAGGATGGCGGTTTACACTTTTGCCCGCCCTGTACGGCTCGCGTAAACTTGCACGACTGCACCTCTGTTAGACGGGTAGACCCCCCAATGCACCTGTTGGCCGTGGGTCGACCGTGATGACTTATGATAGACCCAGGTGGATGAGCAGTCATGACATATGCATAACTCCACTTTGGCCCTATGCTTGGCTAGACTGGCAGCGTCGAAGCGCCCCTCCGATCAATCGCCGATCGTCCGTTCAAGCCCCTACCTATATGATTCCCCAACCTTTTATCTATATGGGTCTAGAAAGCCGGCTGGCTGCGGTCTACATTTCTGGGAATGAACGTTAATCATATCTGATGTGAGCGTCCAGTTGAGTTTGGGAATGGAGACACCTCCTTCATCACCATTGCTCTGGCCCTCTGAACCAGAGTGTGTACCTGTTAGTACTATCTATGGGTAAATAGAAAAAATGTTATTATAAAAGAATTTATCCATTTAAGAATTGATTTATTTCAAAACATTATCGGCCTTAATGAACCCACTAGGTTATATGCCGTAAAACAAAACAAACCAAAACCAAACCTTAATTTTTGCCTACTTAAACCGCTCACTTTCCACTCTCCCACCGCTGCGATCCATTCCAAGTGATTACAATGATTTTGATATTTCATTAAATGAAAGGACTCGGCTGGTCCGTCGAGCTCTAGCACCTATATGATTGTCCAACCTATTGACTCTAGGCAAATTCCAATCCTTTTTATATCCTATGGGGGATAGAGGCGTGGCTAACGGATTTTAGAGTGTACTGGGTATGACGTTAAACTGCATCTAATGACGAAGTTCCACTCTGGTGCTCTGGGGAGTGGAATACCCTTCCTCACATTACTCCCTGCTCCACTCTGATCTGGAGTTGTAGTACCTCTCAGGCCCCAATCTATGGGTTGATACATTTTTAAAAATTGTTTGGAAAAAATTGAGTTTAAAAATCAAATACCATCAGAATGATAACAACAGAGTCATCGACTTAAACATAATCCACAAGTGTTACATGCAAAACACAACTACCAAACAACTAAAATCAAATTTGTGTCATTTGAAAAGTAAAGATCCAACTTAATTCGGATAACATTTAATTTAATAATGAACTAGGAAGGTTAAAATTCGCCTAAGAGGTATTGGTTGGTTGTTTTGTTTTACGGCACATCAACCCTTTGGGTTCATTTTATGCCGAAGCCATTTTAATAAAGGACTTATTTGCTACAGTACTTCCGTTGCTTCAGTGGTCACCCACTTAAGTATTGAACAGGGTCCTCGCTGCATAACTTCCAGTGATCTAGCGAGAACGGGCTTTCTGCGTGACTTGACCATAAAGAGAAGGAGGGGAGAAACTCCAATGCATTGATGGAAAAGACAAAGAAGAAAAAGAAGAAGAAAGCCATGAGAGAGAGAGAAGAGAGAGAGAGAGAGAGAGAAGAGAGGTGATGGATTTTTCTTCTCCTAGACTGTTGCCTAACCAAGGTTAAACAACCCAATCCACCCACTATTTCTTTATAGCTGTGGAAGAAATGGATTCATGTCTTTATTAGCTCGAAGGGAATGCAAACAGTCTCGTCAAGCGCCCCGTCGGGATGTAATGAATTAGCAGAGCTCTCGTAGATGCATACTACTAGAGCGAGTTCGATCCTCCTGGGATGCCACATACTTATCTTGTCCAGTTTAAAGATTTATACTGACGGCGCCACAATATATATATATATTAATATTATATATATATATATCATCACTTGTCACGTCTACGCCCTAAGCACCCGTATGATTGCTCTTATGCAATCCACAACCTTTTCTTCATATATTGCTAGAAGCGCTGAGGTCATAGTGTCGTGGGTTAAATGTTAAACTGCTTCAATGATGAATTTTAGAGCTTTGGGGTGTGGAGTACCCCTTCATCACCATTGCTCCCAGGTCCACTCTGACGGGAGAGGTATCCCATCTATGAGTTAAATAGAACAAAATATGTTAAAAAAATGGGTTAAAAACTTGAGTTTAATAAAATTGAATACCGATCAACCAGAATAGAACAAAATAGTTTCGCATAAAATAACCAAACAAGGGTTGATATGCCGTAGATTCCAACAAACCAGACCAAATCATATACTATCGATCTCAGTCTATTCATCTTGATCGGCTAGAATGCTCAAAAGAGTCCTGGATAGCTGAAGATTGTTGTCACTTATGACAACAAGCTTGACTTGTCGATTCTTGTGACTTCAGTGAAAAGACCAGGAGCTAACGCTTGTGTGAAAATCTCACAAGGAGGATATAATAATAATAAATAATAATAGTAATAATATAAATAATAATAATACTGGGACTTTGAAATAAAAACAGATCACCTATTACCAGCAAAAGACCAGACCTATGTTTGATAAACAAAAAAGAAAGAGCTTGTCAACTGGTGGATTTTGCAGTTCCATGCATCACAAGGGAGCTAAGGAAAATGAAAAAATGGACAAATATCTGGACCTGCCAGAAACTGAAAAAGTTATGGAATATGAAAGTGAATATATACCAATTTAGTTGTGGGCTCTGGAACGGTCCCAAAAGGATAGAAAAAGTTTGGAAAGTCTGGAAATCAGAAGGGTTGAAACCATTCAAAACACTGCGTGCTGCAACTGCCAGAATACTCAGAAAGATCCTGAACCTAGGAGATCCTGTCACTCAGACTCCAGTGAAAGACCATCAGCTAACGCTGATGTGAAAACTCAAAAGGAGTAAATAATAATAATAATCTTCTTATATCAATAGAATAATACTCGTGTTTCGACAACGTTATCATCCTGCAACACAACTCTGGTTAAAAATAAGATCGCCCAAATCGTCCAAGATGAAATGTAAAATGTAAATTCTGATATCTGGTATTACCCACCCCGAATGTAGTTTCTTAATGAAGTCCGTCACTTCAGTAAAAAATGACCATCCGTTTATTATAGAGAAAGAAAGGAAAGAAAAGCTGCATGCTAAACAGAAAAAATATGATAGAGAAAGAAGAAAGAAAGAAGAAAAGAAAGAAGAAAGTAGGGGAAAGATACAGAAAGGAGTGAGCGCGCAGGTGATAACGTTAATCGAACATAATGAAAAGATGAAAAGAAAAAAGACTATAAGAATGAGAGATAGATAGATAGATAGATAGATAGATGAGAGAGAGAGAGAGAGAGAGAGAGAGAGAGAGAGAGAGAGAGAGAGAGAGAGTTAAATCAAGATTATCATACTTTTTAAATATTGACTATTTCGCAATAGCTCTTAAGTAAACATATCAAACGTTTTTAATTATTAAATTACAAGAATTTGGTATATCCACAGGTCGTACTACTACTACTACTACTCTACTACTACATAATAATAATAATAATAATGTAATTGGGGCCCTTGGAACATCCCCAGGGGTCGGGAAAAGAGTCTGAATGAATTGAAATCAGAGAAGGATCAAAACCATCCAGACTACAGCATTGTTGAGATCGCGCGGATATACTCAGAAAAGAGTCCTGAGACCTGAGGAGACTTGCTGTCACGCAGCCTCTGTGAACCACCGGCTACGGCAGGTGTGAAAACTCGAATGGAGTGAAATTAATGATAACAAAAACCTGTTATTTTTCTAGATGCTCTTAACTATTATGGGGTAGATATATTTTAGTTAAGTCAATTAAAACGATAATATTTTGAGAAGCGAAACGATCAAAAAGCAAATAAGACATTTGATTTAATTACTAAAACCGATATCTTTTTTTCGTATCAAATGCTTTTGTACTTAACACAAGAATTATTCATTTCTAATTCTATTAATGTGCATTGAATAGCAAATACCGAAACAACAACAAAAAAAAGACACCTTAAACAATTAGTCGGAAATGAGATCAAAATTCCATTAATTCATTCTCATAATTTTCTTAGGAACGCAAACTGGTGACGTCTTTTAATCGGCATGCCGAAGTACTTTTGTATAAGTCGATCCCATGTTATAAACCGAACCTAGACTCATGGTCATGTATTCATTCATTTGTAGAATTCATTTTTAAAGCTACAAAATGTTGCTGTTATACACACACACACACACACACACACACATATATATATATATATATTCTTTTATTATATATATTTGCCAACACCTCCGCACGAGCAGGATGTGACACAGGTCAATTTCTTAAGCGTTTCAACAGGTTTGAATTCAGAGTTTTCCTTCTCCTAGACGTTGTCTAACCAAGGTTAAAGAGCCCAGTCTGTCTACTATTTACCCATAGATGAGGGAGAGTAGGATTAATACCTTTCCCAAGCGTATTAGCTCTAAGTGAAATGCAATTACCAAGTCCAGGATTTGAACTCGAGCGCACAGTTCATTTCTTATGACTTTAACCATTTCACCAAACGCTTCCATTTTGCTGTTTAGACTATGAGTGATCTCCACCATTTTGAATTATATCAATATATTATGTAAACGAACAGTAGTGATACTGTTTAAACTATAGTTGGTGAGACATTTAATATTTTCCCATGGGTATTTGTCCGAAAGGAAACCTAATAGCGCGAATGGAGTTCGTGCTTGTTTACTACGATGCCTTAGCTCATTAGCTAATACGACATGGCAACCCCTGCTACTGCCTTTTGAAAAGAGATGAACCCATCTCTTGTTGCATAAAATAGTATGAAAAACTAGGCTCTCTAGCTATGGTAGGAACCAGTCTAGGAATAGAACAACACGTCCCATTAATACTCTTTGAAAAGAGAGGGAGCTTTCTCTTGTTGGGTAAAATATTACGACAAACAAGGCTCTCTAGCCTTGGTAGGTAACCAGCCTAGGAATATGACATCACTAAATTCTAAACCAGAATCTGAAGAAGATTGTTCATAGGGAGGTGGTCAGATGACCATAAAAGAAATATCTTAAAGAGTCCATAAAAGAGTTTTAGCACTAATTGTTGTAAGGGAAGATATTTCCCCTACAAGATAGTTGGACTCGTCCAACGGAACAGATATAAGGATATAAATACCCGAGGTCTTTATAGTCGAGTTACGTGGTAGTATTCATAGTCAAGTTACAACTAATCGCGTAGCTTGTCATACTGTTAGAGAACTGCGCGTTGACTCTACTATTTATATTCCTGTACAGAAACAAATAAACCTTTACCGGATTTTCAATGTTGTTAATTGATTCATTCAGTCACAAGACTAATGGCCCCGATCTAAGTATTCAATGATGGTGTGGCGTTACCTTCGTATTTGGCCTGGAGAGTTGTCTGCCCGTTTAGTTTGCTGGTTCCCACTAGGGGCCGTTTATTATTTAAGCGGCTGGTTTGAACGTCTCTTTCTCTTTTTTCTGGTTGCTCGACCCACGAGGCACCACTATGGGTTAGACTCTGGTCTACCCCCCTCTTGTTGGGGCTCTGGCCCCCCCTTACATTACTGTAAGGGATTCACACAGCATGGACTATTCCTAGTCTCATGTCTGTGCTTTTATGTTTATCTTTCTACATGTAACTTTGTATTACGTATGTATGTATGTTTATGTACACCTATGTATTATGTACCAGTTTATCCATGTGCTGTACCATATTAAATGTTTGTCTATCAACCTTTGTCGGAGTTTGTATCTTCAAGTATATATCACTTTAAATCTTACAACTGGGGACTACCCGAAGTGATGAACACGTTTTTTGAAGGCTTTGGACGACTATGGTCTACCCCGCCTCTTTTTGGGGCTTTGCCCCCCCCCTTACATTATTGTAAGGGATTTATACGGCATAGACTATTCTTAGTCTCATGTCTGTACTTTTATGTTTTTCCCTTCTACTTTTGTATGTATGTTTATGTACACCTATGTATTATGTACCAGTTTATCCATGTGCTGTACCATATTAAATGTTTGTCTATCAACCTTTGTCGGAGTTTGTATCTTCAAGTATATATCACTTTAAATCTTACAATGGGATCTTTAAAGACCAGATTAATTTGATTACAGGTAAATTAGCAAATTATTGTTTTGCTAAAAATCCAAAGGTGCACTATTTACAAGAATAACAAAATGTGTTTTAGGTCTGAAATAAAATCGCTTGACGTAAAGTATCTGATATATATATATATATATATATATATATATATAATATATATATGGCAACCAGTTTTTTTTTTTGCAAGAATTTGATTGATCGACATTATTTCTGTTTTTCACTGGAACCAATTCGCGTTGCATCCGTTCCCGTTCCATAGCACACTTGTCTGTAGAATCTGCATCTCTCTGTCACCATTACATTCTTTTTTTTATTTTTTTGCTTGTCTATAATGCTCTTCTTACCCATCCCATCCATCACCTCTCTCTATCTATCTCTCCCCCCTCTCTCTCTCAAACACACACATAAACACACACAAGCACACACAAGCACACAAACAACACACACATAAAAACACACCCACGAACATACAAACACACTAATACACACAAACACACAAGCACACACACACACACACACACCATACCCAAACACACACACACATAAACACATACGCAAACACAAACATACACACATAAATACTTACATACACAAACACACAAAACACATACATATAGACACATACCCAAACAAACACACAAACACACACATATGCACAAAGACACACACAAAAACACACCTACATAAACCTACACAAAAACACACACACGCACATATACACAAACATATAAACACGATGCGCTGTTTACACACAAACACACACAACACACTCACACACAAACATACATACATAAACATACACACAAACACACATATATACACATAAACACTACGCGCAAACTCATACACAAACACTCACATACAATCACACACACACACACAAACACACTCACACACACATACGCACACTCATACACAAACAAACACACAAATACACACACTGCCATACACACACTCAGCACAAACACATACACACACACAAGTACACACACACACACATGTACACACTCAAAACAAACACACACACTACCATACACACTCACACACAAACTCACACACAAAACAAACACACACACAAACACACACACACACACACTCACACACAAACAAAACACACTACCATACACACACACACACACACACACACACACACACTCCATCTGTCACAATCGCTTTTCGGTCTTTGACGCCTACCATTTTTCTGTCCACGGAAATTCTTCACTGACTAAACGAGAAAAATCGATAGAATTGGAAATTCTATTTATTCTTCCTTTCTATATCGCCTTCGATGTCAGATTTCCTTTTTGTTGAAATCTTTTGAAGACGCCGACACATTTTGAAAAATATTGGTTGACGTCGTTTTGGTTTCTTCTTTAAAATAGTTTGATTTTATCTATTTTATTTATTTTCCTTTGCCACCATCACTTCCATAGATTTTCAAGAGTTTGTTGTTTTTCCTTAAAAGCAAATTTAAAGTTTGCAAAATGCTAGTGATGAGCGAAGATGTGTAATCTCCAGTAAAAGTTAAACACACACACACACACACACACACAATAATATATATATATATATATATATATATATATATATATATATATATATATATATGTGTGTGTGTGTGTGTATATTGTTGGCAAGGGCCGGTATCGAACCAGGAACCTCATGGTTTCTAGGCGCGCGTTCTACGGACTGAGCTAAAGCGGCCCTCAAATTGATCTGTACGATAGAGTAGGGAGCTGATGATAGGTCTGGCGCTCCACCTCAGCCGCAAAAACATTCACTTTGGTCTAGCGCTAGGAAAAGGAAACAGACTCCCTCGCTGCGGCTGATACCGACAATATGCCACTCCACCAACTTTACTAATATATATATATATATATATATATATATATATATATATATTCAATAGCATATCACCTATTCTTGGGTTACGGTCAATTTTTTGCTTTGGACTGAGTGTCAAATTTAATGTACGAGCGAGCTTCAGATACGCTTAAGTTAATAAGTTCACTAAAAACATTTAGGTTCAACATATATTTCGCCAAAGAAAATATTATTCATGAAAAAATAGACTTATTAAAAAAACTGATTACATCACATAATTTATTTGATTCTATTTTTTTTGTTTTCATACAATAGTTATATTTTCTTATTAAAACATCGTAACAAAAAAATTAGTGTGTTTGTTGAGTATGGGGTTGGAATGGATTAATGAAATTTCAATTTATTTCAATGGCGAAAATTGATTTGAGATACGAGGAAATTGAGTTACCGCCTCCTACCACATATATGATAAAAAGGGTTGGGGATTGCCATAAGGACAATAGAGTTGGGACAATCCTATAAGTGGTAGGCCTTGGCGTTACCAGTCGATTGATTAGAGGTGGCCTCTCCGACCGCCCGTCTAGCCTAAGTAAGGACCAAAGTGGAATGTTGCATGTCATGGACTGCTCAGTCACTAGGATTCCGTCTTTAAGCATCATGGGTCGCCACCCACGGCCAACAAGTGGTCGCATTGGGGGGGGGTGTACCCCTATGCAGAAGTGCAGTCGGTGTATTTTACAGCCTCCGCCGACAGGGTGGGTAAAAACTGTGATAGATAAATAGATAGATAGATAGATATGAACAGACTAAGATAGGTGGATTGATATATATATATATATATATATATATATATATATATATAATATATATATATATATATATATATATATATAGAGAGAGAGAGAGAGAGAGAGAGAGATAGATAGATAGATATGCACAGACTGATATTGATAGATTTATAGATACGGAAAGACTGATAGATAGATAGATAGATAGATAGATAGATAGATAGATATTGAAAATACTGAGCTGCCTAGTTTGAATATAGATAGATAGATAGATAGAGACAGACAGACAGACAGACAGAGAGAGAGAGACAGAGACAGAGACAGAGAGACAGAGACAGAGAGACAGAGAGAGAGACAGAGAGAGAGACAGAGATGTTAAAAACTGAGGAAACAGATAGATGGATAGATAAAAAGACTCAGGAAATAGATATGAAACGACTTAAGAGATATATATAGACAGACACATATGAACAGACTTATATAGACAGATAGATAAATAGATAGATTTATTGATTGATTAATAGATAGACAGATAGATAGATATGAATAGACTGATAGATAGATAGATAGATAGATAGATAGATATGAATAGACTGAGATAGATAGATAGATAGATATGAATAGACTGAGATAAATAGATAGGTAGATAGATATGAATAAACTGAGATAGATAGAATAGATAGATAGATAGATAGATAGATATGAATAAACTGAGATAGATAGATAAATAGATAAATATGAATAAACTGAGATAGATATATAGATAGATAGATATGAATAAACTGAGATAGATAGATAGATAGATAGATAGATAGATAGACAATAAACTGAGATAGATAGATAGATAGATAGATATGAATAAACTGAGATAGATAGATAGATAGATAAACACCATTGGGATATATCAATGCATACAAAATCTGAGAAATAGACATATCAAGGGTTTCTCAACCACGGCCGAATTCTCCTTTGGGGGGGGGGAGCAGATTTCAAAGTTTCAGCAAGGAATTGGATCCTCATATTATCAGCTTATCGGACTGTGCACAACAATCTCCTTCGCCGTTTAAAATAGCTGAATTATTGACAAGGTTGGCGCAGCATTTGACAGGCCCGGAAAATTGACTTTAGCCGAATATTTTCCCTGAACCCAGCGATGATGAATGGGATTTGGCGCGAAATCCATTTCAATTGTCAGCTGAAAAATTTCCTGATGATTGTCAACATGAATTTCTGGACATGATTCCAGAGCAAGATATGTATATTCGTTGTTTCGTTGGTTGGCTGGTTGGTTGGATTTTTACACAACATGTCGAACCTGGGGTTATATTATGCAGAAGATTTTTTTTTTGTTTTAATTATTTTTTATATTCCCTATTTTTGAAAAAAAAACTCATTTTTATTTGATGATGATGATGATGATGGTGATGATGATGATGTTGATCAGAATAAATTCTTATATGCCGTGTTTCCCCGAAAATAAAACCTACCTGCAAAATAAGACTTAGCGTGATTTTGCATGATGATTTATAGCAAGCTCTGCCCTTAAAATAAGCCCTAGTTGAGAGCAGTAACACTCTAGAGGATGATTATTTGATTATTTTCGAATGAATTGTCATTAATGAGTTTTTTTTTAATTAAAGAATATGTCAATAGTAAATAAATGTAGATAGATTTTTTGTAATTTCTGTTTATTTAGAAATTTCGTAATTTTCTTGTTCGTAATGTCGTTTTTAGACATGTAAAGAATAAGCCTACTCCCGAAAATATATATATATATATTTTTTTTTTTTTGGTGGGGGGACACGAAAATAAGACCATCCAGTATTTTACATTTCCTAAAAGAAGTGGGTTTGTACTAGAAAATATAAGTAATTGAACAATTGTTAAAATCTATACATATATACATTTTTCTGCTAACCACCGCTACGAATCCAGAACTTAGTTGGCATTAAATTACCCACCAAGGTCGATATGCCGTAAAACAAAACAAAACATCATCTCACCATTGCTCCCAGGTCCACTCTGACCCGGAGTGGTATTACCTGTTAGGGTCCCATCTATGGGTTAAATAGTAAAACTTGTTTATAAACTGATTATCCATTTAAGAATTGATTTATTTCAAAACTTTATTGGCATTAAATGACCCACTGAGGTTGATATGCCGAAAAACAAAACAAACAAATAAAATAAAACAAACCGGGTAAACACGGTACTAATGCAGTACATAGAAAAAAATTCTCAAAGTTATATTTAGAAAGTACTTTTTGATTCAAATAATTTTTTAAAGTCAGAAGACTAACATTCGGACATACAGTGAATTGGATGCATGGGGTGTGTAAATAAATGTGGGGAACCACAAAGATAGATTACCAGACAGAAGTAGATCACAGGATAGATTTGAAAATACCGAGAGTGATTGATTGGTATGTAGGAGAGCTAAGTTGATTGATCACTGCATTGAAAGCGGAAGCCAGAAACCTGGCCATGGTCAACATAGCACCCACTGCACGAAAGACGAGAGTCAAGCTTGTATTACGACTTGATGATACGGCTCCAAGAGATTGGGCGATTTTTATCCTTGTTAAAGATGTACGTGTATGACTCTTTATATCGAACTGACTTTGCAAGAAATTCTAGCAGCGTGTAGAATGAATTAAATATCGGATGAAACTGAAATATCTAAGGCATGCATTATGGATATACGGAAGATATAGATGATACAAAATAGAATCATACCAAACCTACAAGTCCAATGGATTCTTTTAATTTCATATATATATATATATGTGTGTGTGTGTGTGTGTGAATAAAAGGAAG
Organism: Doryteuthis pealeii; assembly: GCA_023376005.1. Lineage (NCBI taxonomy): Eukaryota > Metazoa > Mollusca > Cephalopoda > Myopsida > Loliginidae > Doryteuthis > Doryteuthis pealeii. The sequence goes on along the minus strand of CM042145.1, from coordinate 128,502,518 downwards.
TGAATCCGACCGTATGTAGTATAATAAAAAATTGAAAAAAAAACAGGCTTAAATGAGTTAAGTGGTGAGTTTATTGCCTGACGCTGCAGTGTTTCGATCGATTAATTAGATCATCTTCAGGGCTTTTGTTGGTATGTGGAAGGTGATACATTTTTTTTTATCTCAGAATAAGGAGAAAGGCGAGTAATAGTCTTTGTTTATCGGT
>CM042145.1:128459813-128497313 GCA_023376005.1 Doryteuthis pealeii | reverse complement strand
TCGAAGTTCCGTGATGGCTCCCATTTACGACAACAAGGTTCCCGAGTTCGAAAAGAAGGTTTCTGCGTTCGACAAGGCTCCCAAGTCCGACAAGAAATACCTGAAGAAGGCTGAAAGGCACATAGACCGAAACGTTGATAATAATAAAGATGAGGACAATTGTCCGAATAATCCAAATAATAATAATTATCAAGCTTCATCTTAAAAAATTGAGAGAAATTAGGAAATTATTCAGTTTTGCCTCCCCACCTGTGCATATCATGTATATTTCATCAATGTACGATGGTAATCTCAAAGTTAAGGTTTCCAAAATATTTAGAAATCAAAGAAACGTTTATTGTTTATTGTCAATGATACTTACATCATTCTAAAGTTTGAGCATATATCAATTTTTCTGCATACTCGCCATTGTTAAGTATCTGGTCGGCATGTTCAGATGTAATAAGTAAGTAAGCTAGCCAATAGAATCCGGTGTTAGGGTATTCAAGTCCGTCGTCCAGATAATCCAAGTATCAATGACATAAGCTCAGAATTGGTCTCTATTAATACAGCATAAGCAGCAGCAGCAGTGCCAGTGATTGGACAATTTCTCAGGTCACGTAGTCTATAAGTAGAATGACCATTTGCCTGATGCGCCATTTTGGTCGATGCATTTCTGTAGGAGCAGTGTCAGTCTTTGTATACCCATATCATACCAGCTCACTACCATGTCGCCGAGGAAACGTGGAACTTTGTCGTCGTTGCTAACTCCCAACATGTCTGGCAGACGTTTTGAACATCATGCACGACTCGCCATACACTTCTCTTAATTGGTGATGATCTTCAATCAGTTTAATGTATTTTGTTTTCTAAGACCGTATAGCTTCACGAAGTTCATACTTGGCGGTAGCGTTCATAGGGAAGTCTATGAGAAATGAATGCTGAGCAAAAATTGAGCATTGCAGCAAAGCGCGCACAGGCATACACACAACAAACACAACAGTGTTGCCAACAGCCGGACGAACAGTTCTAATATATATATATATATATATATATATATATATATATATATTATATTCAATTAAGCACATATCCAAAAATCGTCGGCTAAAAGCCATATCAAATAAACACATTGTTTGTTTACTTACTCTCCTATATATATATATATATATATATATATATATATATGTGTGTGTGTGTGTGTGTGTGTGTGTGTGTGTGTGTGTGTAAGAATGGAAAGGGAATTGAATCCGACAATATGAGGAAAAAATGAATAAAGAAAAGAAATGTAGATGGATAAAAATGAGTTTAATCGATGTCACTTTTAATCGATATCACTTACACATGTGTTTCGGTCCGTTTATCAAAAATAGCGTAATCCGTATACATTTTGATAAACGGACCGAAACACATGTGTAAGTGATATCGATTAAAAGAGACATCGATTAAATTTATTTTTATCCATCTACATTTCTTTTCTTTACTCATTTTTTCCTCATATATATATATATATATATATATATATATATATATATAGAGAGAGAGAGAGAGAGAGAGTTTAAGAATTCTTATGTTATTATATTATTATTTCAAATCGTATCCTCCTACGATTTTTCTAATTTAGAATCTTTTGAATATAATGCGGTGTTAAGTGTTAATTTCCAATTGAGTCTCATCAGATCGATTCCCAACTTCAAACGTGGTTTCGGAGCTTTAAATCGATGACCACTCGGCAAATTGGGCGCTCCAGTAACATAACAAAGTTGTCTTACATGGTATATTGGAAAAAATACATATATTATGCAATATTATTCAATTCATTAATTCATTTTTACATTAATTCTTAACAAAAAATTTAGAAGCATACACGAAGATTCATATTATATACCACAATAACTCAGAATTTATATATATATATATATATATATATATATATATATAATGTGTGTGTGTGTGTGTGTGTGGGGGGTATTTTTTCTTTTGTAATCCAATATTGTCTAATTGTTTTGATGTGTTTAGACTGAGATACGTCGGGAGACTTTGTACACACATAGAAGCTTTCGGAAGTTCTGACGGCGAGCAATCTGCTTAACCAAAGTTTTAAGAGTTTATATAACTTTCCAAACTCCAATATGGCCATGCCTCTTTGATCATGACACCCAAGTTTTCCAGTAAATACACCTCCACGCCCACGCACCCTGTTTTTATTAATTATAGGCTACACTCACACATTTCCTGTGCCTCCACGTCGGTCATCACACCTGTCTTTCGGATGCCATTTTGTTGATCAAAGTCAGGTTCAATCAGGTCAACGCAATATTATTATTATTATTATTATTATTATTAGTAGTAGTAGTAGTAGTAGTAGTAGTAGGGCCTGTGGATACACAACAGTATGATCATTCACTTATTACAACATTTGATATGCTTACTTAAGAGCTATTGCTAAATAGTTCACTATGTAAGAAGTATGATAATCACTAACCAGAGAGTTGGTAAGTTTAGTATCCATAGATTTATCTATTATTATCATTACTAGCAGGATCTGTGATATATAACACTATGATAATTTAATTATTCCAACATTTGATATGCTTACTTAAGAGCTATTGTAAATAGTTCAATATGTAAAAAGTATGATAATCAGTAAACAAGAATTTGGTTAGTTTAGTATTCATAGATCTCTATCTATCTATCTATCTATCTATATTATTATTATTCCTTTTGAGTTTTCACATCAGTGTTAGCTGATGGTCTTTCAACTGGAAGTCTGAGTGACAGCAAGTTTCAGGTCTCCAGGACTCTTCTGAAATTCTGGCAGATTGCAGCAGTGCAGTGTTCTGAATGGTTTCAATCCTTCTCTGATATCCAAACTTTCCAAACCTTTTCTAATCCTTTTGGGACTGTTCCAAGTGCACCAACTACAATTGGTATAACTTTCACTTTCATATTCCATAACTTTTTCAGTTCTCTGGCAAGGTCCAGATATTTGTCAATTTTTTCATTTTCCTTTAACTTCACCCTGTGATCCGCTGGCACTGCAAAATCCACCAGTTGACAAGTTCTTTCTTTTTGTTAATCAACACTAGGTCTGGTCTTCTTGCTGGGATAAGGTGATCCGTTTTAAATTTCAAAGTCCCAGAGTTTTGTGCGTTTCGTTCTCAAGAACAGATTCTGGTTTATGCATATACCATTTTGTTTGTGTGTCAAAATTTAATTTCTTGCATAATTCCCCAGTGGATCACCTTCCAAACCCAGTCGTGTCTAGTTTTGTATTCTCGTTGTGCTAGTTTGCTACATTCGCAGAGTATATGGTTAACAGTCTCATCTCTATTACCGCAAAGTCTAATTTACTATTTTGTTGGGTCTTATCAATTTTCGCTTTGATGTAGTTTGTCCTTATGGCATTATTTTTGCAGCAATTATAAGTGATTCTGTTTCTCTTTGAGGTTTCCCTTTCTTAACCATGTCCAAGTCTTTTATGTGCAACCAGTGATTCTGATAGCTTTTTTATTTAAGGTATCTAGAATGCATATATTTGATTTTAATGAGTCCCAGAGAAGTTTGATGGGCCCCAACTAAAGTTTCTTGATAAATTGTAGAGTTTTTATCTATGAACAACCAAAGCGATCTAACCCCTGCCTACACGTCGGTCATTGCACCTGCACTTTAGAGACCTTACTTTTGGGATATCCACGTATCTATCGTAAAAGAGGCAGACATTCTTAATTTCAAGGTAGATGTACATGTTTTCAAATTTATACATGTAGATGGTCGCATATGTGGGGGCTGCAATAGTGCTCATACGTTAATCAAAAACCAATAATCTAATACTTGTAGAACAACGTTACCGCTAAATCAACCATCATAAAAAAAGAATTCAAAAAGATATCAATATAAAACCATTAATTGAACGGCGGGAAGATAACTAGTAACATGTTAAAAACCTCTAATCTATTTTGGAATTAATATGAAACTTAATTACACGGTCTTGTTATAAAATTTGGGTATCTGTAATAATAAAATAACTAGCGGGACCTGTGGGTATATTCAATTACATATTAAACATTTGATGCGTTTACTTAAGAGCTATTTCTATATAGCTCAATACGTAAAAAGTATAATCATCTTTATTTAACCTTCTCTCTCTCTCTCTCCCTCTCTCTCTCTCATTCTTTTTTTCCTTCCCTCCTTCTTTTCATCCTTCCATTATGTTCGATTGAAACAAATTAGCGTTTTCGCTTCCGTGCACTCACCCTCTCACTCTATCTTTCCCCTTCTCTATTTCTTTCTTTCTTTATTAATTTCTTATGTATTTTCTGTGTAGCATGGCATTTTTCTTCCCTTTCTCTCTTTATGATAAAAAGGAAATGAGCCATTTATTTACCTGAGGTGACAACACTCATTTGGATGGTCTCATCTTTAACCAGAGGGTTTTTTATTCAGTTAGAATAGTCATTTTTTTTTTAGTGTTTCTGTTTTGGAGGGCTGCTAAGGTTATATATATATATATATATATATATATATATATATATATATATATATATGTGTGTGTGTGTGTGTGTGTGTGTTGTAAAGATTTTAAAAAGTAAAAACACTGTTTTTTCAAAGCGGTGTTTTTTTCTGGCTGAACCCTTTTTTTAAATTGAAATATAGGGTGATTGTCAAGTAATTCCTATTTTACAAATCTTATAATTTTTTCTGAATCATTATTTTTACAAAAGATGAATATGACAAGAACACACATAACATGGAGTTTATATTAACTCCTATATGCGCACCAGCATTCTCCTCCAGCCACTCAAACCAATTGAGAATCGTATCAACTTATCTTTTCAGGAACTCTGAATGGCACAAATTAAACACTCATATTCATCCTTCAAATTCTTCCAAAGTCGTTACTTTCATAGGGTAGACTTGCTCCTTCAACCAATTTCAAAGAAAAAAGTCCAAGGGTGTTAAATCAGGGCTTCTTATCGGCCATTCATGCGGACCCCGTCTACTCATCTATATCGCAGGAATATGGTGATTCAGTCATTCAAGAACAACAATAGCAAAATGTGGTGGAGCACCATCTTGCATAAAAATCAAGTCTTCAATAATCTCTCAAGTATTAACAACTGGCCAGATTTCATCTTGCAGCATGGTAAGATTGAGATTCCTTTCGGGAATTCATGGTATTGCTAAAGATGAAAGGACCCATAATCTTAACTAAAGCCATTACACATCATACTATTATCTTATTAATTTTTTCTGTGATAATAGGGAGTTACTTTTCAATCACTTTGTTATACAAGCAACAGCCACCAGGGAGCCATTAATGTTAATCCCTTAATAATATTTTGTATTACATAACATGATACTATATTAGAAGATAGAATAATTTGACCATACCCTTTCTCTCTTTCTCTCTATCTTTCCTTCTCTCTGAAAAAGAAATGAATTCTCATATTCATCCTTCAAGTTCTTCCAATGTCATTGGTTTCGTAGAGTAAACTTGCTCCTTCAACCAAAGAAAAAAGTCGCTGGGTGTTAAATCGGGGCTTCTGTCCAGCCACTCATGCAGATCACATCTACCAGGAAAATGGTAATTCAGCCATTCATGAACAACAATAGCAAAATGTGGAGGAGCACCATCTTGCATAAAAATTAAGTCTTCAGTATTCTCCCAAGTATTGACAACTGGCCAGATTTTATTATAAATAGTTCAAAATAGTGAGTCACTTTTCAATCACCCTGTATATATTTCAATAAATTTGTTGTAGTTTGTGCCTTTTTTTCGTACTTATTTACTCGTGTCCTTTTTGTGCCACCTGTGCCATTTTAACCTGTGCCATTTTTACCAGTACCATTTTTACTTGTGCCATTAATAGCTAAATTCTTCAAATGTGATTATATCTTCGATTGCTCATTTGAAATAAAAAAAAATATGTCTATTACCGAAAGAAAATAAAGAAAAGGTCTTGTCTGAACAATAACGTCTCCTCTAATGTAAGGGCATCTCTACCATGACTGAACGATGGTCATTTGGTCACGTGACTAACCATAAGTGTGTGTGTGTGTGTGTGTCCATTACATATTGCTGAGTTTGCAGCGGGAATCGGCGGGGGGGGGGGCGAACGCATAAACACACAAGCGACCTTCCCCCCAACAGTATTTTCAGAAATATCTATTTTTGTTTCGTTTTTAGTTTGTTGATCAATACTTCGTGTTGCGTGCCGCTACAATCGATTCACCGGCTTGCTAGGAAGATCGGCTTCGAAAATAGCTGCACTTTGAAATGATTCTATTCAGTTGTGTTCCAACTCGCAGCGACTAGAGAGAGAGAGCGAGAGAGAGAGAGCGAGAGAGAGAGAGAGAGAGAGAGAGAGAGAGAGAGAGAGAGAGAGAGAGAGACTGCCGACGAAAATTTGCCCTATTCAAAGGCAACATTTGGCGGTCGAAGTTATTACTATGATTAATTTCGTTTTGGCTCTGAATAATATTTAGAGGGTGGTTCTGTCAACGACGACTGACTGTAAATCGTGGAATGAAAAAGAAAAAGAAAGAAAGAAAGAAAGAAAGGGGAATGTTAAAAGGTGAGTAAATGAATAAGGAGAAAAAGAAGAAAAAGAAAAAAATGAGAGAAAAAAGAAAGAAAGAAAAGAAAAGGTGTAACAAGGTGAAAGAAAGAAACAAAAACATAAGAAATTGAAAGAGGCATGAAGAAAGAAAAAAGAAGAAAGAAAGAAAGAAAGAAAGAAAGTGAATGTTAAAAGATTAGTAAATGAATAAGGAGAAAGAGAAAAAAAAAAAAGAGAGAAAAAAAGAAAGAAAGAAAAGGTGTAACAGGGTGAAAGAAAGAAACAAAAACATAAGAAATTGAAAGAGGCGCGAAGAAAGAAAAAGAAAGAAAGAAAGTGAATGTTAAAAGGTGAGTAAATGAATAAGAAGAAAAAGAAGAAAGAAAAAAAGAGAAAAAAGAAAGAAACAAAAGAAAAGGTGTAACAGGTGAAAGAAAGAAAGAAAAACACATAAAATTGAAAGAGAGACGAAGAAAGAAAAAGGAAAGAAAGAAAGAAAGAAAGTGAATGTTAAAAGATGAGTAAATGAATGAGGAGAAAGAAAAAAAAGAAAAAAAGAGAGAAAAAAGAAAGAAAGAAAAGAAAAGGTGTAACAGGGTGAAAGAAAGAAACAAAACATAAGAAATTGAAAAAGAGACGAAGAAAGAAAAAAGAAAGAATGAAAGAAAGAAAGAAAGAAAGAAAGAAAGAAAGCGAGTGTTAAAAATAAGATGATGAATACAGAAAAACAATAGAAAGCGAAAAGAGGAACAGATAGAAAAACAAAGGAAGACAAAAAGAGATTAAAAAGATAAAAGAAGAAAGAAAGAAAGGAAGATAGATAGATAGATAGATAGATAGATAGAAAGCCGTTGTTAAAAGTAATTTGATGAATAAGTAGAGAGAAGCGAAAGCGAAAAGAAAAGACAGAACGAAAGAAAGAACCGTTACAGGATGAAAAAAAAGAAAGAAACAAGTTGACCAAACAAATAAAAGGAACATTGAATAAAGAAAGAAAGAAAGAAAGAAAAAAAGAAAGAAAGAAAGAACTAAAGAAAAAAAAGTGAATTTTAAAAGAACAGTATTTGAGGACGTTATTGATATAAGAAAATTTATTTAAAATCATTTATTTATTAACATACACACATAAACACACACGCACATAAATACACACACACACAGACACAGACACACACCACACACACACACACACTTACACACACACACACGCTCGGGTTAGCTCAGTCGGTAGAGCGCTCGGCTAGAAACCACAAGGTTCCTAGTTCGATACCGGTCCTCGCCAACTCAGCGTATGAGTAGCACAGGGATCTGTATGGTAAAGAAAGGAGCTGATGGTAGATGTGGCGCTCCGCCTGAGACGCAAAAACAATCTCCTTAGTCTAGCGTTAGTTGAAAGGGGATAGACTCCCTTGCTGATTGGCTGATACCGATTTAAGGCCATCCCGATGACTTTACTTTATATATATATAGATGTGTGTATTAAAACAGTTAAAATCCCCTTCGCATTCTGTGTGTGACGATGGCCGAGCGGTTACTCTGTCCGACTGCTGCTGAATCGATCGGAGTTCTATCCCGGCTGTAGGTAGCTCACAAAATGTCTAGCCAACCTAAAGAGACTTGATAAGTCGAAACACGTGCCTGTGGATGACTATATATATATATATATATATATATATATATATATATATATACCTAAACACCCTGCTCAAGAAGAATGGGACGAGGTAAATCTTTAAGCGAAATGTAACAGGTTTCAGAGTTTTCCTTCTCCGAGACAAGTTGCTATACTAAGGTTAAAAGGGCTCAGTCTGACCAACTAATTAAGGATTATAGTTGGATAGATACCTTCCCCAAAATTATTATTGCTATGTGAAATGCAAACATATATATATATATATATATATATATAATTATCATTATTATTATTCGGTGTCTGTCTATAACCAAAACTATGTCACTGCTTATGTTACAATACACCCAGAAACTGCATAAGTCGTGGAGGCAGCACCCCACAAGGAAACAGCTGTACGGCCACCTGCTCCCCCCATCTCACAAACCATACGAGTGAGACGGACAAGGCACTGCTGCAGAAGCAAGGACAAGCTGATAAGCGACGTCCTCCTGTGGAAGCCAACACATGGACATGCTAATGTGGGCCGGCCACCAAGGACCTACATTGACCAACTATGCGAGGATACTGGATGCTGCGTGGAGGCCCTCTCTGGGACGATGAATGATAGAGAGGGTTGGCGAGAGATTGTCTTGGATATCCGTGCTAATTGCGCGATATGATGATGATGATGATGATTTACTTCATAGTCAAAATCATTAATACATATGAGAAATCCTATTAACGATATCTCTATGAAAATCTGAGTTAGATCTGCCTCAAGTCTGTCCAAGTTATTAGTGCGTTTATAATCCTGCAATGTGTCTTATATATCCATAAGAAATAAAGGTTTATATAACATATGCTGTGGTTAATTTGCATACTGGTTTTAACAAAACCGGTTTTAACAAATAATTACTTGGTGTTATTGATCCCTCATATTATGTTTTTTAATCTCCAGCGTATTAAAATCAATTCGATGAATAATTTTATATTGAAACAATTAGAATATATTAAAATAAGTGTAATCTTTTTATATGCATTCTTATTTTTTGTTAGTCTTTCTTATTTAATATATTTCATCACATTAAATCTTAAATACTTACGCCGAAAGGCACACATATATCCTATATATATATATATATCTTCATACAATGACTGCTAATTATACAGTAGCATTGCAACCAACAAAGCCTTCATCAGATGATGACTCTGGGTTCAGGCATGGTTTCGGGACCGAAGCATCATTACCACTAACCCAGAGCACCCCAGCAGTATCTCACGATACCACCAGACTTTGTCGGTTTGATGTCAGCTTGTAGGATTGCCATATCCACGCTGATGCGGTTAGAGCTTTATCCTGGATCTTTTTAATGTATTTCCTCTTGTCTGGTGGAGAAAGTCCAAGTTTAGAGAAAAATGCCAAGGTTGAGATTGGTAATAAATCCCTGGCATCCGACTTCGATAGGAAATACATCCGTTATCCATCTGTTTCTGACGCATTGTTCTCGTAGATCTTCATATTTTTCCAACATACGCTGATGTGCCCAGTCAAGATTTTCCTCAAATGGAACTGTTAACTCAACGATAAAAACTTTCTTTTGATTAACAGACCAAATGACAATACGCTGGGCCGTTAACGTTATTTCAGTTGGAAAAACGAGTTGATGTTCCAAGTCGCATGCAATGTGCTATGACGTGAAGCCATCAGTGACGAAATGTTCCTATTTTACGCGGAAAATTTCGAAATGTTTCCTTCTTTAACGAAATGTTCTGCTTTGTTAATGTTATTAACAGCTTTCTTTGCAGTCTCGCAACATATCTTCGACGCCTCCGCAACAATCTCGAGGACTTCATTGTGCCTCCACGTGTAGCTTCTTAGAGCTACTTAGGTCTGACGTAGCTAACCCCCAGACATGAAGCAATACGCAATATATATATATATATATATATATACTAGCAAATATATGCACCCTCCGGGTGCAAGTATTTAAGTTTTAGTGTAATAATATATTATATTAAATTAGAAAGGCTAATGAAACTAAATAAGAATGCAGATAAAAAGATTTGAAACAGAGGTGGGTATAATCGAAAAATTGAACAACTGAAACTTACTCTTCCATCACTATTGTCTTTCATTGTTATTTTTTCTAATTTAAGTATTTAGTTAAAAGAGGAAGTGAAGAATAAAATTACAGTTAGTTTTTCTTGTTAACGGATTTCATTTAAGATTCATTGAAGAAATGTTTGCTTATATTCATTATGATTAAACCAAACAGTTAGAAATCAATAACACTAAGCACATATTTATTAAAATCACATTTTTAATATCAATATGCAAATTAGCCTTCCCATTCACACTGTAAACCGCTATTTTGTTGTACATATAAATATAATTGCATGCTATTAGTATGTAGATATGGTTAACAGTATTAATAATGTAAAACAATTTTATTAATAATTGAGGTTTAAATAAAAATATATTCATGGTTAATGTGACGTCAATAACAAAGGGAATTGTGACTTGAGTAGTGATTTAGTTTCGGTTACAGACAGAAAAGCACACAATCTCCATTATAATAAGATATATATATATCTTATTATAATGGAGATAGTGTGTTTTTCTGTCTGTAACCGAAACTATATTACTAATCGAGTCACAATTAACATAGTTATTTACATCCCATTCTTCATGATTTTATTTATATTTAAACCTGAATTATTAATAAAATTGCTTCACCTTTTTATTAGTGTTGTCCATATCTACATACAAATAACATGCAATTGTATTTATATATACAAAATATAGCGGTTTGCAGTGTGAACGGGAAGGCTAATTTGCATATTGATATTAAAAATGTGATTTTATTAAATATGTGCTTAGTATTATTGATTTTTAATTGTTTGGTTTTATTTTAATGAATATAAGCAAAAGTCTCTCCAATGAATCTTAAATGAAATCCATTAACAAGAAAAAATAACTGTCATTTTATTCTTTATTTCTTAATTTAACTAAATAGTTAAATAAGTAAAATTCAGCAATGAAAGACGGCAGTGATGGAAGAGTAAGTTTCTTTTCTATTTTTCTATTATAACCCCACTCTGTTTCAAATCTTTTTATCTGCATTCTTATTAGACTTTCTAATTTAATACGATATTTTATTACATTAAAACTTAAATACTTGCACCCGGAGGGTGCATATATTTGCTAGTATATATAACTTGTTCTGTACAAAGGTATTATTGTGCTCCTTGTACCTGTTGTAATTTACATGGTAACAATTTGTCGTATTCATTTACGACGTCTCTAGTATAAGTTTAAAAAGTTGGTAAAAAGAATCCAGTCAGCAAAATTGTAAAGAATGTGAGCGTAAACGATCGTTTGATAAAAACAAAAACAAAAAATAAAACACTTAAATAAAAACTCTGGAAACTGGCACTATTTGGAAACAAAGGTCCCTTTCCAATTTTAAAGCGATGAATGTCCAATGTTTTAAAATGAGAACTATTCGATTTAGCAGAGGAGTATTCGACTTTCTTACTGAAGAGCTCTTCATCGCACGATGAAAAATCTTACCTTCTCTTCTTCCTCCCTCTCTCTCTCTCTCTCGTCCCCCTCCTCCTCCTCTTCCTACTACTACTATTCATTTGATACTAATGTTTTAGATATTTTTTCAGAATCATTTTAAGCTGCATCTCTTATTGCATCTTGTAATCACCAAAATATGATTTTCTTTACTCCGAGGGACTCTCTGACAGTATATATTTACCCAACACCCCCGCACGAGCAGAATGCGACACAAGGTCAATTTTTAAACGGAGTTTAACAAGTTTGTATTTAGAGCTCGCAGGGACTAAAAGAGGCCAAGTTTCAACTCATGGACCCAAATGCTGAGGAGACTATAAAACACAACTACACAATCATAAGTTCAGATTTTATATATATATATATATATATATATATATATATATATATATATATATATGAGAAGTAAACAAACAAATAATGTATTTGATATGGCTTTTTTAGCCGACAATTTTGGGGAGAATATTGCTTAATTGAAGTCGTACCTAATTTTGAAAATTAATTAATGAATAATTAATGAATTAGGCGTGCATACCTATTCAAATTTAAGGCTAAACAAATCGAGAAAATCAACATTTGTATGTACATTTCAGCTTATTATTTACTGATGAGGCTTAATAGGCTGAAATGTACATACAGAGATTGATTTTTCTCGATTTGTTCAGCCTTACATTTGAAGAGGTAAGCCTGCCTAATTCATTAATTATTAATTAATTAATTTTCAAAATTAGGTACGACTTCAATTAACCACATATTCTGCCATATATATATATACATATATATATATATATATATATATATATATATATATATATATATATATATATATATATATATATATGCGTGTGTGTAATATAATTCTTTGCATATGCTTCTAAATTATTTAGTTAAGAATTTATGAGAAAAAAATATGAAAAAATCTTTTCCAAAGAATTTCTCTCAAGGGGGAAAATAAAGGCAACTTTTAAGAGAAATCTTTAATGGATTTTTAAAAAATATTTTACTGGACTCTTTTGAAGCATTAAATTAATATATAAGAAGATATTAGGGAAGATAATACGAAATTTAAAACTTAAAAATCAAAACCAAATAGAATTAAACAGATATCTTACCTTTGGAAAGTTCTGTTGAGAAATGATTTGACTTGTTTATTGTAGCCAATTTTGTCTGTTTCATTTCCGTTTTATATGCAATTTAAGTTATATTTGAATTTAAGATGACAGTCTACAGAAACAAAAACTATATATATATATATATATATATATATATATATATATATATATATATATATATATATATATATATGGTGATTGCCGCTTCTTCACAGAATAAGGCCATTTCTACAAGTATTTCAGTTGTGAGTAGTAGTTTTTGAGTAGTTTTGTGAGCATGCAGATGGCCCACGGTTCCAGCTTGTTTTTATGTACCCGTCACACATATGAAACCCTCGGCATACAGGCCCTGCCATACAGGTCAGACTTCAATGTGGGAAATGTTTCCATGGTGTGTCATGTGTTTCTTCAGGGTGGAGGGCTCGAGTCACCTTATCTCAAACTTCTTACAGCTACCATCGGCCAGTCTTTCCATGATGATGTGTATCCAGCCCACTCTCTTCTATCAATTGGTCCTTATCGCTGAACGGACTTCTGCAAGGGCATCGATGTCGGCCCCATATAGAGATGCTCCCCTATCATGATACCAGTACGTAGTTAGGTGTTTCCCTATCTCTCAAGATTGGGAAGTGTCCAGACCTTATATATATATATATATATATATATATATATATATATATATATATACATGTGTGTGTGTACAAAATTCCCTTCAATGCTGTACGAATCTTTCTTAGTGTTTTTTTACCTGCATGATGGGATATTTCAAAGATAACTATATATTCACCTCAGAACTTATTCTATCCAAATAAAGATGGCAGGGCTGTTCTCGTAGTAACTTTTCAATGTAAGTAAGTGACACGTTCAAGAGCCCCTGCCAGCGGTTATGGTAGGATTACAGTAGTGGGAACGCCACTTTGAAGGGCCTCAGTATATATATATATATATATATATATATATATATATATACTTAATTGATTTTTATGGGAGGTTAGTTTTACGGCATATATATATATATATATATATATATATATATATATATATATATTTGTGTGTGTGTGTGTGTGTGTGTGTGTGTGTGTGTGTGTGATAAAGAAGATGACTTCCCGGGGAATACAATATTGGGTTAATCGCAATATCGACAAATATTATTATTATCAGTATTCTTATTTGTCGATACAAATATTTACTAAATAAGTCAGAGTTATAAAGAATATGAAGTGTCCAATACGCTAGTAGAGATGATTTAGTATAAAGGTATATATTGATAATCTACATAAGTTTCACAAAAAAAAGATAATCAGGGCCATAATTGTATTATTCCCATCCACAATTGTCTTTAGTTAATCAATTTCTTGATTAATTCATTGCAATTAAACCTGATGATCTTTTTAGTGAAACTTAAGTAGGTTATCTATATACATCTTTACACCATATATACCAATTTATATATATATGTGCGTGTGTGTGAGCGTGTGTGTGTGTGTGTGTGTGTGTGTTGGCATTTCTCTTATGTAAGTTACGCTGATTCCGCACGTGTGTTAATGTGTGGAGTTTCCGCTGGGATTGATGTCCGAAGATGGTCCTCTGCCATATTCAGGTAACAAGTTTGAATTCCCTCCTCCTAGTGCGTTAATGTCTTTCGTCCATACTACTATTTGTCCATAGCAGGGAGGATGAATACCTACCTCTCTATGTGATATTTCATTTGAACTCGCGTCACCGTCTCATGCCCTCCGACGATAACCATTACACCCGAGCATCCCCTTTACACTACGAGAGCCTCCTTGTACATATGTAACATTTCGCGTTGCATTTGGAAATGTATATATGGTCAATTTAGAGGAATAGGAATGTAAATTGTAATATTCGCCATATACTTATCTTATACTGTTCTACTTATCTCTGGGCTGGACCTAGTTGGGTCTCTGCTATTCTAGATTGGAGTAGCTGAGTCTGTTCTTACCTGTTGTTGGATCTGTTGTTGTACTGGATGGCATTTGCGTTATTCTTCGAGGAGCCTAGAACTACTTGGGTCGATTTGAGGATGTCACGTCTTGTGTCGTGGCTTAATTTTTAATAACAAACACAAGACTTTCTTTTATATTCTGTTTTACCCCCAAGTAAAAATGCTTTGGAGAACAGACACTCATCTTGCGTCTGTTCTCTACAAACACTTAGCCCAGACTGCCTAACTCTTCACTATCTCTTTCTTAATATCTCGTTCTCGCTTCGTGCAGACCAATCAAAATCCGACAGGTAACCATTCACACGTCATCCCAAAATTCTATTGGCACTAATCAGAAACCAACAGCTCACCTTTCACATGTCATCCAAAAATCTGAGTAAATTTCCACTATTACATAACATATAACTACAGAGCTGATGTTAGGTAAGGCGCTCCAACTCAGACGCAAAAAACAATCTCCTTGGTCTAACGCGAGTGGAAAGGGATAGACTCCCTCACTATCTGAGTGATACCGACTTTAGGCCACCCTGACGACTTTACTTTACTACATCTAATTATTTTACGCATGAGCATTGTTCATTTTATTTTTGTATCCATATTAATCTATTATGGACAACTCACGTGGTTAGCAAGTTAGATTCGCAGCTCATTTTTACTGCGTTCTATTCCCATTCGGAGCTCCATACTTCTGACCTTGTGTCACATCTAAGCCAAGCTTAGTAAATAACTATATTCATCTACCAACGACTCAAAATTTACGGGGAACACCAGAAAACGCATCACCGCCGAGAATGCGATAAAATTTGATCCCGGCCAAAAGTGACAACATTTCTTTTTTCGACATGAGTAACGTGATAAACTAGTAACGGACATTAAGCTTTCTTCTGGTCTTTTATTTTCATTTTTATTTTTTTGGGCGGTTAAAAAACGAGCCATTTATGGAACGAGTTTGTTTGTTCTTGTAGTGTGAATAATGCAAGTGAAGCCGGGAGAAAGCATTCTATTTGAAAATCGGAAAAAGGAAATTGCACATGAACGAACAATACAACAGCGGATTTTCAGAAATGTCACATTTTCATTGATCATATTCCAAATAAACATAAAAACGAATCGAATAAATAAGAAGCATTTGGTTGTGATGAGTACAGGGGAAAATGCAAGGATAAATTTTACTCAAACTAACAAAAAAAATCAGAAACTGTGTTATTTTGAAGTGTACTCATCGCTGATTACTGGTAGAAATATCGACGCATATATATATATATATATATATATATATATGTATGTATGTATGTATAAGATAACCCAAATGACACGTAAGTAGAGGATGATGCTATTTGGGATAATCGAAGTCTCACTGCACAACCATACTGTATGCTCCTGTAGGGTGCAAACATTTATATTTATACAGGGATTTTTATAAATCCCTGAGAGAGCTCAATGTATAATAACCCATAAATCAATAATATACGGAGGAAAGTTTTTCTTTATTTGAAAGTCATATATACACACACACACACACACACACACAAACACACACTCACACACACACACACACATGTATATATTATATATATATATATATATATATATATATATATATATATATATATTGTCGTTGTGGGTCCATGTATGTTTCTTTGTTGTTATATCTGGTGGGTCTAGTTCGCAGTGTGTATATTATAAATATATATATATATATATTATATATATTATATTATATATATATATATATGTGTGTGTGTGTGTGTGTGTGTGTGTGTGTGTGTGTATAATAGAATAGATATTCTTGATAAAGAAGGCTCAGACCTCCGAAATTAAATGAAATAAAATAATACTTAACACATAATATCTAACGGAGTTTTATTTCACACCTATGCTTAACACAAAATCCCCACAAATATATATCATAGACGTATATATATAAATAAAACATATATCCAAATATAATATACACACTGAGAACTAGACTCAACATATATATACATATATATATATATATATATATATATATATATATATAATGTGTGTGTACACACGAAAACCTCCACCCCCACACATACCCCCACATAATATATATATGTTACGATTATTTTAGCTATCCTTAGGCTTCAAGCGAAAGCACTCTCCAGTGGAGATCCCTTATGTGAAGAAGAGCGCGATCCTTAGTGAATACACCTTTTGAGTCCGTTCGTCAATGTTGAGAACGGCTGTCCATATCGGTGCTAAACATATTCGAACTGTTGATTGGCTGTGGTTTAATCTACACGATCACGCAGAGTCTGTGAGTTTAAATGAAGATTCCAGCACACCTTATAATACAAAAAAATTAGAACTATATATATAGCAAATGGAGGCGCGTGGGCTAGTGGTTAGAGTCATGGAAAATGGACTCGTCAATTCGAGTTCAATTCCTAGACGAAGCTGTTGGAATTTCACATAGCGCTAATACCCTTGGGAAGGGTATGAAACCATATATTCTCCCTCCAGCTATGGGTTAAATAGTAGAGCAGACTGGGCCCTTATTTCTGGAGTCGGTAACCAGTCTAGGAGAGGGATAACTCTGAATTCAAAATTCCTGAGGTCGGTCGTTGATTGGGTTTGTGGCAACACTTGATGCACCAATTCTTTCCTATCGACTGTGCCAAAAACTGTGGATGGTCCAACAAAAGCCTTCACCTCTATAAACAAATCAGTGAGTGGACGTTCATTGTATGAACACTCATACGTCGAAGTCGACGGGAGAGTCAATCATATATATATATATATATATATTATATATATATATATATAATATATATCAAATCGGAGGGAGGCAGGTGTTGCCTAAGAGATAGCCCCAGGGGATCTACGTTGTTAGTTACTTAACCGGCCTTGAGACCGAAGCCACTGGACAGAGGCCCCGGGGGACTGGTAAGTATATATATATTTTTCTGAAGGTAAAAGAAATCTATTACAATTGTCCTTTTCCAATATTAATACGAAGTGAATGCTAACAAACTTGGTCTGAATTTTAAACAACGAAAGGTATATATTTCTTGGTGATCACATTTTTACTAATTATAGGACCAGAACTTTATATCTAGGATTCTCAAACGGGGAGTGAAGCCGGTTCGCACTTATTTTATGATGTTTCGGCTTGACTGACTCTAAGCTAGCTAAGCCTTCTTTCCCACAGTCTTCGTAACCGGAAGGAAGGTTGTGTAAATGTCATCTCGCTCCAAATACCCGATGTCTCAGATCCGGAATTCAACAATACCCGTATTTAAGATCTCTACACTAACCGCCTAAAAAACGACGGTAACCCATCAATATACAACAGTTAGATGCGCTCGAAAATGATGATAAATACTAAGCATCATCCAGTGATTAATGTAGATCCAATCTACAGTTGATGATGTTGGATTAGTTTATGATATAAGGTATGCTGGAATCCACCACTTAAATGTATATACTCGGAGTGGTCATGTGAATTAAACCCCAGCCAATCAACAGTGTTACATAGTGCCTTTTCTTTCACAGCACTAAATAGATATATGTTATATACTGGTCTTTTCACCGTACCAAATCTATATAACGTTACATACCTTTCTTACTTCTTGCCCTGGTCGTATTCTCTTCTGGCCGGCTTTGCTATTCTATCTTCTAGCATCTTGGTCTGGTCTTGTCGTGGTGTTTCTTGGGGACTTCGGGTCTGGTTTCTGTTGGGATTTCTCGTTATCAGAAGCCCTGTTATTGTTAGTTTTTGGTAATAAACACAAGACTTCGATTTACGTTGATGTTACTTTATTTATAAATCCCTTACATCTTGCTAGCTTGGCTTCTAACTTCTAACTGACTAACTGGGTTGCTTACTCCTTAAACCGGAAGAGGGCCTTCTATGGGGTTCCGGTTCTCACGATTCATCCCCGCAAGGCAAGTTCAGAGTGAGGTCAAACGCTGTCACTCACTCTCAAGACCATCAGCTATACTAATCGCCATTATGATTTCTACAATACCTTATAAAAGCATTGGGGATTCCAATAATTATGTAACAACAGCTCGAATACGTGGTTAGTTAATTATTTAATCGCCGATATGGAAAGACGTTAATTTGCACATTGACGAATGGACCTGCAGCCAATGGCTTTGTTCAACGCAAGGATTTTACCCAACACTAAGGAACAACCAAAGTATCATATCTAACACTAAGGAACACCAAGGAACAAACAGCGATCATATCCAACACTAAGTGACACCAATGAACAACCAAAGGTTTCTTCACTAAAGATGGTGCTCTGCTTAACACAAGGGATTCTATTATAAAGTGCTCTCAACTGAAGCCTCAAAATGGACACAATAATCGTAACAGATGATGATAGAGATGATACAAGGGCCGTAGATGTGAAAAGGTATATAGAAAACCACGTCCAATGTGACTTCAACTAGTGTTATTAGTCAAAATCCTCCCTATGTCAATACGGATAGTAAAATCATGAGTAACGTGAGCTTTTCCTCCCCTCAGGATATTTTTCATTTATTTATCTATTTTATCTACATTGACCTGTCAAGCACTGTTGGGCTATTTTATTTTTAGGTCAGTTTCATAATGATGCTCACCTATTATATGCAGTATAACAATGTATTTTCCCAATCAATTTAATTCGGCAGACACGCCATACTTAGTAGCAATATCCATGTTTTAAGAGTAAAAAAAAATTTATCTGAATGTTTGAGATGAGGCTTGATGATTAGTATTATCTGCGTTTATTCGGACTATTGTCCTCATCTTTATTGTTATCTGTACAACGTTTCGGCCGACATGCCCTTCGGCCTTCTTCAGGTATTTATTGTCGGTCTCGGGAACCTTCTTTTCGGACTCGGGAACTTCTTGTCGTAATCAGTCAAGGAACTTTGAACCTAACCCTTTATTCAGTCCACTGGGGTATCCTGTTCTCATCCCGCTAACCATAGCTGGGGTAGGAGTTGTGTTAATTATTTTTCTATGTTACTACCGCCGCTCAGGATTTAACCCGAAATCCAGAGACAACTGTCACTTAGAACTGTCTTAACCTAACTACCTTATCCACTAGGACATGTGTCCAATTGAACAATTCAGTGTGAATTTTGGGAACTTATAAACCTAATGTCTTTTTTGCCTAGAATTTAAAAAAGTTAATTCATCCAACTCGTTCGCCAAAGCTTGGATTTGACACAAGGTCACAAGGGGCATTCAGTGAGGATCGAACTCACTTTTCATTAGTAATGGATCTGCGAGACTAGCTTTTCAAACCAGCTCTACCTGTGGTCTGACTGACAACACGTTTTCTCAGAGCTCCAGATTTTAAAAGTAGTATAATCTAAATTCATCCTTTAATCTATGGATCAAATAGATCTGTTTGAAAATTATTAGTTTTAGATATCAATACTTGAAACCATATGTGCAAGAAAATATTATTGAATAGGAATAGTTACTTGAAACCATATAATTGGGAAAAAAGACTGTTTTCGCGTTAAATGAACCAGCAAGGGTTGACGTGCCGTAAAATCAACCATTAGCGAACCAGCCAGCCAGCCACGAAGCTATTTCGCGTCGATTATTATCTGCTTGTGAGCAGCAAACAATTCTCAATTGCGATATTATTTGTCTGTGTATAAGTGTTAATTGTAGGAAAACAGAAGAAAAAAAGAGAGGGAAAGAAAGAGAAAGGGTAAGGGTAAGGAAGATAGAGTACTGGGAGAGCAGCGATGGAAAAGAGAGAAACAATGACAAGGAAAGAGAGAGAGAGGGGAGAGAGAGATAAAGGTTAAGCAAAAGAGAGAGAAAAGGTTAAGGAAAGAGAGAGAGAGGGAGAGAGAGAGAGAGAGAGTAATAAAAAGAGATAGGGGGAGAGTGAGAGAGACAAAAAAAAACAGAAGAGAAAAAGGTTAAGAAAAGGAGAGAGAAATAAAAGTTAAAAAAGAGTGAGAGAAAAAAGTTAAGGAAAAGAGAAAAAAAAGCAAAGGGAGAAGAGAGAGAGAGAGAGAGAGAGAGAGAGAGAGAGAGAGAGAGAGAGAGAGAGAGAGAGAATAAAGGCAAAGAAAAGAGACAGACAGACAACAGAGAAATGCCAAGGAAAAGAGAGAGAGAGAGAGAGAGAGAGAGAGAGAGAGAGAGAGAGATGTTAAGGAAAAAAAAGAAAAAAAGAGAGAGAAAGAAGGCAAATGAAAAGAAAGAGGCGGAAAAAATAAGCAAAATAGAGTGAGAATGAAAAAAGAGGCGTGAGGGGGGGAGAAACTGGTTCTTTTAATAAATCAATATTAGAAATTATCTTAAAGAATTTGGCGCCATAAAACTGAAAAGGTGACCAGATGCCAAGTTATCCGACCAACCGAGGGCATCGGGTTGTAATTTGAATTTTTTTTTTAATTTATAACACCTAAAATTAAGAATCAAAATCTTGGTTAAATATTTTCAGCTTTCATTCAAATCCAGAAAAAAAGCAACAACGGAAATTGGGCGCTTTTTGACTCACTGAGTTAATGTACATTTTACATGCCATGGACTTCTCAGCCACCAAGATTCCGTCTTTAAGCATCACGGATCGCCACCGATGGCCTACAGGTGACCACATTGGGAGTCTTATCCCTCTGCAGAGATGCAGCTCCGACCGACAGAGATCTAACAAATCATAGTAAACGAGTTCGAATTCCAGTTGGGCTATTACATTCCCTTTCGGACTAATACCTTGGGAAAGGTATGAACCCTCTTATTCCCTAGCTATGGGATAAATATTACCACTATTGGTCTTCTACAAGGATAGCGTTGACGTTAAATAACCCACGGAGTCTTATATGCCATTAAACAAAGAAATCAAACCAATCGTTCAGAATCGTAACTGAATACGAATCTAATCTTGTCGCAATACCCATGACAGGGTATTGCGACAAGATTAGATTCGTATTCACTTACGACTATTTTGTCTTGTCTTACCAATTCGACAGTAATTGGAACTAAATTTGCACAAGTATTGCGACAAGATTAGATTCGTATTCAGTTACGACTACTTGTTGCCTTGTATTACCAATTCGACGGTAATTGGAACTTAGTGTGATTATTCTACAGACGATAACCATTTCCCTGAACAGGATCGGTTGGTACAGCGGCAGAAACTTTGTGACATAGTCAGAATTGAGTAAATGATAATTACTAAACCACTCCTCATATAAGAAATTTAGCCAGTTGTTAACGTTAGACACATGGCGCAACGAAAATAAGGGTTGAGTTAATGCAGGTCTAAGTGACAAACATCTGCAGGTTGCAGGTTCAATCCTGGCCAATAGTAATAACATAGACTACTTAACAAAGCTTAACACTTGTAACCGGTCATGGTTAACAGAATGAGAATCCCGTGGATTGAATATGTTGGGATTATCTTCCTTTTGCCCGGAGGAGTTATCTTCCCGCTGGGGTTTCCGTGCCGACCACCAGCGCGAGGTTCAAACTTTTCTGCCTCTTTTGTGCTTCGTCACGAACGAACTCACATGGGCTAGACACTGTCTACCCCTTTCTCGGTGGGGGCTTCTGCCCCCCCCCCCAATCACTAGTAAGTGAATTATACTTCATGGACTATTCATTAACTCCTATATCTTATATGTTCATTTAGTTATCTCTTTTATACCTAAACATTGTATTTCCATTCTTGAATGTGTCCTTTTATTATTTCTATTTTATGTATTCTCTACTATGTATCTGTATTTCATGTTATATTGTATTCCATGTGCTTTTAATTAAAGTCCATTTTGTTATATGTTTACCACCCTTGTCGGAGTTTGTATCGTTTCAACAAGTTATAACATTGTTATAACCTTGAACTGTACAAATATATCAGTTCGAAGTCTATGAAGGCTCGATTACGAAATAAAGGCTCCTGGGTTCGATAAGAAGATTCCGAGTTCGAAGAGAAGGTTGCCGAGTCCGACAAGAAATACCTGAAGAAGACCGGAGACACATCAGCCCAAACGTTCTGTAGATAACAATAAAGATGAGAACAATAGTTCGAAAAAAAACAAATAATACGAATTGTTAACTGAGTGTAAAATACTCGTTTTAAACATTTTTCCTGGGTGAAAAAAGTATACTTGAAATCTGTTTAGGTGGTCCACATATTTTGATTTAGAATGTAAGTTGATGGAGTTAGGAGATTAAATATAAGGTCAAATTCGGCATATATCATTGGTACAAACAAATATATATCTTTACATTTCATTAGTATTTATTACAGTTTTTCTTATACCTTCACCGATTTGGCATTGCACCAGACTTAACTAAGCATTAGAAATATCTATTAGACTCACTAGCAAACATATGAACCCTCCCGGCGCAAGTATTAAGTTTTAATGTAATAAAATATTATATATTGAAAGACTAAATAAGAATGCTGATAAATATATAGAAAGAAAAAAAGAATGCTGAAAAAAAGATTTGAAACAGAGGTATAATCGAAAAATGAACAAACTGAAAGTTACTCTTCCATCTCTCCCGTCATTCATTGTGAAATTTTCCTAATTTAACTATTTAGTTAAATTAGGAAGTAAAGAATAAATTACAGATATTTCTTTTTGTTAATGGATTTTTAAAAAAGATTTATCTTCGAGATGTTTGCTCATATTCATTAGGATAAAACCAACCAATTAGAAATTAATATAACCAAGCACCAATTTATTAAAATCAATTTTTTATATCAATATGCAAATTAGCCTTCCCGTTCACACTGTAAACCGCTATTTAGTTGTATATATAAATACAATTGTATGTTATGAGCACTAGCAAAATATATGCACCCTACGGGTGCAAATATTTATGTTTTAATGTAATAAAATATTAAATTAAATTAGAAAGGCTAATAAAACTAAATAAGAATGCAGATAAAAATTTGAAAAAGAGGGAATAATAATCGAATAATAGAACAACTGAAACTTTTCATTGCTAAATTTTCCTAATTTAACTATTTAGTTAAAATAGGAAGTAAAGAATAAAATTACAGTTATTTCTCTTGTTAATGGATTTCTTTTAAGATTCATCAGCGCGATTTTTACTCATATTCATTAAAACAAAACCAAACAATTAGAAATCAATAATACTAAGCACATGTTTATCAAAATCAAATTTTTTAATATCAATATGAAATTAGCCTTCCGTTCACAATGTAAAACCGCTATTTGCTGTGTATATACATACAATTGTGTGATTTAGTATGTAGATATGGTCAGCAGTATAATAATGTAAAACAATTTATCAATAATTGAGGTTTAAATAAAAATAAAATCATGGGGAATATGACGTAAATAACTAAGGGAATTGTGACTTGAAGAATAATAAGTTCGGTTACAGACAAAAACAACAATCTACATTATAGAGATGTAGATAAACCAACAGTATAATAATATAAAACAATATTATTAATAATTGAGGTTAAATAAAAAATTAAAATCATGGACAAGTAAACGTAAATAACTGTGACTTGAGTAGTGATATAGTTTCGGTTACAGATAACACACATTCTCCATTATGATAAGAAAGATATCACCCCCCTGTCGGTTTGTTTCTGTAGTATACACCAACTGCACCTCTGTTCAAGGGTACCCCACCCCGATAGGGCCAATTGTGGGTAGTGACCTGTGATTCTTAATCACGGAACCCTGATGACTGAGTAGTCCATGGCATGCAACTCCCTTGGCCTTTACTAGACGGGCGATCAAAGAGGCCTCCTTCGATCAATCGACTAGTCCCGTCAAGCCCCAGCACCTATATGATTGTCCCGAGCCTATTGTATTAATGGCGGATCCCCAACACTTTTATCATATATGTGCTAGAAGACAGTTTCTTGGTATGACGTTAAACTGCATCTAATGGTGAAGTTCCAGTTCTGGAGCTCTTGGGAGTGTGGAGTACCCAGAACATATTAGGGTCCCATCTATGGGTTCAATAGATTAAAAAATGAGTTGTTATTTTTTAAATACGTTTTAAAAATTGAGTTTTTAAAACAATGTTCAGTACCCATCAAGAATGAAAAAAAAAGAATCTTCGGCATAAAATAACCCAACAAGGGTTGTCATGACGTAGAATTCAACCAACTAACCAGCCCATCTCTGCAAATGGGGGGGGGTATTTTACCAACCCATTCGATATGGATAGGAGTGACACAAGTATTTGGCACCCAGCGTGGATCGAACTCGCTATTCAGTAGTAGTGTATCTGCGAGACTAGCTTTCTAACCATTACACCATGATTGGATGCACCCTTCTGCTGAGAGGTAAGACTCTCTTAACAAAAGGAATGTTCTGGGTATGAAACTAAACTGTATCTGATGGTGAGGCTTCAGTTCTGAAGCTCTGGAGATAGTGGAGTACCATTCTATCGACATTTTTTCTCAGGTTCAATCTGACCCGGGGTCGTAGTGTGTGTGTGTGTGTGTGTGTTTAGGAAGAAATGGAAATGAGCACGACACTTCAATACATATTTCTAAATTACACATAATCTATTCATAGTTTTCAAATTTCAAATGTCCAGTGGCTTAACTATTAAATTGTTTTGTATAGACCATGTTTCAATCACATACCAGTAAATATATATATATAATATATTATATATATATATAATATATATATAATATATATACATAGGCGCACACACACACACACACACACACATATATATATTCTTACGGTTTAGCTCAGTTGGTAGAGCGTCCGTCTAGCAACCACAAGGCTCCTGGTTCGATACCGGCCCTCGCCAACTCATCGTATTAGTAGCACAGGGATCTGTGCCGTAGATTAAGGAGCTGACGGTTGGCGTGTCGCACTACTTCAGACGTAAAAAAGCAATCTCCTTCGTCTAGCGCTAGTGAAAAGTGGGTGACTCCTCGCTGTCTGGCTGATACCGATTTAGGCCACCCCGATGACTTTACTTTTTACATATACATATACATATACACACACACACACACACACACACACACACACACATATATATATATTATATATATATATATATATATATATATATATATATATATATATATATATAAAGAAAATTTGAAAAAACAAGTATTCCGAAATTGGGATGAATTTAATAATCGATGTTTAAAACATTTCGGTTACATTGAACCTTCATCAGGATGTCTCTTGGGGTGAAGAAAATGATGGATGTTTTTTATATGTGACAGGAGATGAAAATCTTTTTAGTTATGTAACTGTATTTGATCAGCATTTTAATTTTGAAGGCAAGTCGCGATCTACTCACGCGAAGGTGTCATGACGCGTGACTACTCGAAGAAATGCAAAAGACGAGAAAAAGTATTAATGGACTGATTATTTTAAGAGAACATAGGGAAACAAGTGGGAATGAATAATAAATAAATAATTAAATGAAGCCTGGTATTTAGTAATTATTTAACACTATTTAACTAGAAACGGAGATTAATACTTTTTCTCGTCTTTTGCATTTCTTCGAGTGGCGTCACGCGTCATGACACCTTCGCGTGAGTAGATCGCGACTTGCCTTTCAAAATTAAAATGCTGATCAAATACAGTTACATAACTAAAAGATTTTCATCTCCTGTCACATATAAAAAACATCCATCATTTTCTTCACCCAAGAGACATCCTGATGAAGGTTCAATGTAACCGAAATGTTTTAAACATCGATTATTAAATTCATCCAATTTCGGATACTTGTTTTTTTCAAATTTTCTTTATATTGTCGGATTTAATTTCCATATTTACTCCCATATATATATTATATATATATATATACCACCTTATTGGTAAACTCTTGCGGTAAGAAAAAAAAACACGGCAAATAGTTTGACTGTAAAAATATACTACCAAACTTCACCTGGGGAAAAAAATGAAAAGGAAAGACAGGATAGTCGTACCAACTGAAAATATCGGTTAATACTATAACACTTGGCCCCCCCCAAAAAAAAATTATATATTATGAAAAATGTATATAAACCGCCAGGATTATCTAAAGCTAAAAAGTAAAAAGTGCTCAATATCTAAGCAGAGCAAAAATAAAGTAAACCTAATGAGGCAGATATACCTACTAACAATTTCACTTAGTAGCTCATCAGGGCAAAAATCTGGAGCAATCGCACTATTATACAAAAGTTGCCACCATGATCCAAATAAATTAGCATAAATTAAATAAAGGTCCTAAATACATGTAGACATAAAAAAAAACCCGATTCTTTAGTAAGAAGAATGATGATCTGTCGTTATCCCCCCCCCCATTTGCCGGCCCAGTTCGTGATCTGCTTTAAATTAAGCATGGGTTGTGGTGCCACCCGGGTTTTAAAGCCTGACCCGATTTAAAGGATGGAGCCCCGACTGTGTTAAGCGTATGCTTTTCTGACTGCTCGCCGTATGGCTTAGTAGTGAGGGGTATTTGCCTCATACCCCTTGTATGGGCTGGGCACAAGGCCTCGTTTTAACGTGTGCCCATCCAACAAGCCGAAGCTCATGGGTGGGAAGAACAAAAATTGCGTCCATCCCTACGCATTCTCCTCAAGTGGGCGCCTCAGGCGCTGGGCAATAACCCAGCCCTGTCCCCAAGGGGGGCAGGTATTGCCCTGGGGGGGATAGCCCCCTGGGATCGACGCTATTAATTGTACTTAACCTGATCCAGTGGCCGTAGCACACTGGACCCCCAGCCAAGGCCGGGTATAAAAGGTAAGGGTCAAAGCTTAGATACTACACTTTGATCCTCCCTTTTAGTCCCAGTGTGGCCAACAACAGACACCAGGTCCATTTCCCGATTCATTTGCTGGTTCTCTCGTGATGGGTTTCGGGATGTCGCGATTCGCTAGACGAACCCCGTCTCCCTAGTTTAAGTCACAGTGGAAAAAACCCTATAACAAAAAGCAGAGGTGCAGACTGTCGTTGGGGTGCTGTGTTTTCATTTATTCGGGATGAAAATGGCGATAGAATAATCCGTTTATGAAGTATGATACAAGTGGGAGATTTGGGGTATATAATTAGATTAAAATGGGACAGGGAATTTAAATGAAGATAAAAAAATAGTGTTCTGTTCTTTTTTATTGGTTTGTTTAGTTTATGCTAATTTATTTGGATCACGGTGGGGGTTTTGTATAATAGTACGATTGCTACAAGTCTAAAAAGACTTCAGATTTTTGCCCTGATGAGCTACTAAGCGAAACTGTTAGTAGGTATATCTGACTCATTAGGTTTAACTTTAGTATATATATACATACATATATATATATATATATATATAAATATATATATATAATATTATATATTATATGGAGATTGTGGGTTTGTATGTCTGTAACCGGAAACTATATTACCATTCAAGTCACAATTCCCTTTGTTATTTACATCACATTCTCTGTTTATTTTTATTTAAACCTCAATTATTAATAAATTTGTTTTTACATCATTAAGACTGTTGATCATATTTACATATTAATAACATGCAATTGTATTTATATATACAACAAATAAGCGGATTACAGTTTGAAAGGGAAGGCTAATTTGCATATTGATCTTAACATTTGATTTAATAAATATATGCTTGTATTTATTGATTTCTAATTGTTTTGGTTTTATCTTAATGAATATAAGCAAAAATCTCTTCAATAAATCTTAAAGAAATCCATTAACAAGAAGAATAACTGTAATATTATTCTGTATTCCTATTTTAACTAAATAGTTAAATTAGGAAATTTACCAATGAAAGACGGGAGTATGAAAACGATGGAAGAGTAGTTTCAAAGTTGTTCTATTTTTCAATCATAAAGAAATCCATTAACAAGAAGAAATAACTGTAATATTATTCTGTACTTCCTATTTTAACTAAAAGTTAAATTAGGAAAATTACCAATGAAAGACGGAGTAAGGGAAAAACGATGGAAGAGTTAGTTTCAAGTTGTTCAATTTTTCAATCCTACCCCCTGTTCCAAATATTTTTATCTGAATTCTTATTCAGTTTCATAAGCCTTATCTAATTTTAACATGATATTTTATTATATTAAAACTTAAATACTTGCACCGGAGCGTGCAATATTTTGCTAGTAATATTTATATATATATTATTATATGTGTGTGTGTGTGCGTGCGTGTTGCGTGCTGTGTGGTGCGTGTGTGTGTGTGCTGTGTGTGAGCGAATTGTCCGAAAGAGAGAGAGAAAAAGAGAAAGGTGGTTTTAAACATCGATGAAATGAAAATCATGAAAAGCTGTAGCAGCAAATATAGAATAGCTGAAAACATCAAAGCGTGCGTCGGGCGGGTCGATAGCCCCGCTTTGGTGGTACGGTGGGGGGGGGGGTCGAAGCAGCTGTCTCTACACTGTTCCAGGTAAGCGTTGCTATCCGTTTTATGGGGTAACAGCAAGAGCTACTTACTGTGGAGACGTAGTGGATTAATGGCGACCATACCACAAAAGGAGAAACGCGAGGAAAATGAACTATATTTATATTATGGACCTTCCACTCCGTCTTCACCCTTTTCACCTTCTTTCTACCCCCCCTCTCTCTCTCTCCTCTGTCCATCTATCTCTCTGTTTCTGTCTCTATCTCTATCTCAGTCTTTTTATATATATATATATATATTATATATATATATATATATATTATATGAGAAGTAAATACACAAACGATGTGTTTTGATATGGCTTTTTTTAGCCGACAATTTTTGGCAGAATATTGTGCTTAATTGAAGTCGTACCAATTTTTTGAAAGTTAATTAATTAATAATTAATTAATTAGGCGGGCATACCTATTCAAATGTAAGGCTAAACAAATCGAGAAAAATCAATGTACATACAGAGATTGATTTTTCTCGATTTGTTTAGCCTTATATTTGAATAGGTATGCCCGCCTAATTAATTAATTATTAATTAATTAACTTTCATAACATTAGGTACGACTTCAATTAAGCACATATCTACCAAAAAATTGGCGCTAAAAAAAGCCATATCAAACATCGTTTGTGTATTTTACTTCTCATATATATATATATCCCCCACTCCTTCTCTTTCTCTCACCCGTTGATATCCCTCAAACACCATCTTCCAGATCCCGCCATCACTGTTGCATTCATTGAATGCCTTCTTGCTCTTTATCCTTTCACTGTTTCCACTTGTTAATTCATCGACGTCTCTGTTTGTTTTCCTGACATTGCCTCTCTTTCTCTCTCTCTCTTCTCTCTTCTCTCACTCTCTTCTCTTTCTCTTTCTCTTCTCTCTCTTAGCTTTCTCTCTCTCTCCCTCACCATCTCTCTCTATCTCTCTCTCTCTCTCTCTTCTCTCTCTCTCTCTTGCTGGATTGGATTTTTACCTTATAGCTCTATATATTCCCTCACTCTCTTTTTCTCCCAAAATTGTCTTTCTTCTTCTCTGTCCCCTGTCTCTGACACAGATATCCGCCTCTCTCTCTCTCTCTCTCTCTCCTCTCTCTCCTCTCTCTCTCTCTGGGATTGAATTGTTTTTATCTTATAAGCTCTATATTTTACCCCTCTCTTTTTTTCAAAACTGTCCACCTTCTTTCTTCCGCTCTCTCTCTCCCCCCCTCTCTCATCTCTCCACACACACACACTATCACTCTCTCTCTCTCTTACATACTTTCACTCGCTCTCTCTCTCTTTTTCTCTATATCTCGTACACACGTTCTCTCTGTCTCTCTCTGTCTCTCTCTGACTCTCTTTCATTTCAATCAATCAATCAATCAATCTATATTTAAGCTGATCTAAGTCTGGACAAGGCCATATGATTAAGTCATCTTACAAAGGCTGCACTCTTAACCTCTCACTGCTCTTACGAGATGAACTTGCGCAATGTCAAGAACCCATCAGAAGATAATTACTAGCTTTTGTCACAAGGCCGCAACACCCAGTGCGGATCAAACCCTCTACATGAACAATTATCTGTTATAACTTTGTGATTTGAACTAATAACCCCCCACCCACCCACCCACGCCCACAAAGAATTCGCCACGGGCACAAATATTTAAGTTTTAAATATAATTACATATTATACTGAATTAAAACGACTAATGAAAAATGATTACACTTATTTCTAATTTTTAGCTTAGTCGGTAGAACGTCCGCCAAGGAACCACAAGGTCCCTGGTTCGATACTGGCTCTTGCTAATACCGTCTTTATGTCACCTGGCGACTTTATTTTTACTTAATAATTTATTTCAGCATAAAATTATACATAGGATTGTTTTAATACATTTGAGAATAAAACAATAATATTAGAAATCAATAACACCAAGTAATCATTTACTAAACACGGTTTTGTTAAAATCGGTATGCAAATTATTCACACTATATACTATGTAAAGATTTATTTTTTAATGACATATAACACTCATCGCAGGATTTTAGATACATTAATCATATAGGCTGTTTTGAGGCAAATCTATCTCAGCTAGACCTTAATAGAAATCATATTGGCAGATTAGTTTTGTATAGTGTTGATCGCGTTTATGTTTATATTTTTTGGTATAATTTTATTTATCTAAAAAAGGACAGAATATCATCTATGTTGACTTTTTCAAATTGATCTTTCATATTATTTGAATTAAAAAAGCGGTTTCTGATGTGAGCAAAATCCCACATTCTATAAGTAAGTGTTTAACAGTGTAAGGTGTTTGACATTTTCACACTGTGGTTGTTGTTCTTGTTAGAGTATAAAGGAGAGCGTAAGTCTTTTCTGACCAATGGGTAATTCCATGCCAAATCTTCCAGAAAAAGTAAAATTTCCCCCACCCACTTCAATTGGAAATAGAATTAGACAATCTCCAAACTTTGAGCTTAATTCAAAAATTGGCGGAGTTATGTCGATTTTAGCCCCTCCAAATTGGTGGTTTGGCGAAAATGGCGACTTTTTGTAATCTATTTTTTGTCTGTAAAATGAGTCTAGATCTTACCTACTGAAAATGTGTTTACAAAAAGCATTTTTCCCAAGGAATTTAAAAATTCTATCAAAAAAGTCTTAAAGACAACCATTTTTAAGTTATTGGTGATTTCTGATTTTTTTTCTGCAAGATCAATATCGATGTACTGCATCTATGACAAAACATTTTTATTATTATATTTTCACATATATTGCACATTATTTGTACCAAAAAGATAGTTTGTTTTTTGATTCTTTAAAAAGACTTTTTATGGGGTGGGTTACATGTCGCGGATGATTTGACCTGGAATTACCCCAATATTAAGTATTCGTAATAGAAATATCGTATTAAAGTATTCAATCTAATATCAATAATTTTTAAAAACAGATTTATTTGATCCATAGATGCGAACCAAACATATACTACTACTCGCGTCGAGTGAACCTGGTAATAATGAAATAAATAGTAAACTTCACTCCCCAGACACCAGAACTGGAACCCCACCATCATAGTTTACTGGTGGATATTGGTTGAGAAGAGCTGTTTTGGCTGTTCATCGGATTGGCGTCAGCGGAAATCAGTCAGGGGTTTACTAAAGCAAGCAAAATGCCGGAAAAGGAAGAAGGACGACGTGGTTTTCGATCGGAAAGAAGTTGTTTAGTTAGCGTTGCGAATGTGAGTGGGCGTCGTACCGGAAGAAAGCGTGACACGAGAAGTGCGTAGGCGTTCTGTCGAATGAAAACTCCCAATGACTCTCTGTGAATTTAATCCCACATCTCTCCTCTCTGTCTCTGTCTGTCTGTCTGTCTCAATCCAAGGCAATTTGGAGAAGAAACACATAAACTATATTTTAAATACTAACGGGCGAAAGTACTTAAGTTTTAATGTAATGAAATATAGTAAATTAGAAAGACAAAAGAAATTAAATAAGAACGCATGTAAAGAGATTATAGTTATTTTAATCACATTTTAATTGGTTTCTATAAAAAGCATTCATACGATGATATTAATACGTTAGAGAATAAAAACACAATATTAAAGATCAATAACACCAAGTAATTATTTATTTTACCTGTTTTGTTAAAACCAGTACACAAAATTAACCACACTATATATTATGTAAACCTTTATATCTTAGTAATATATAAGACCCATTGCAGGATTTTACACGCACTAATACCATGGGCTGTTTTGAGGTAAATCTAACACAGATTTTCTTTGAGACATCGTTAATTAATAAAATTTATTCTATCAATTATTCTAATAATTTTGACTATAAATTAAATACTTATTGATAAACTTATGTAATTTCTGGGGGTTTAGCGACGTAAGCACTGGCGTAGTTTCGGTTATGGAGACAGACACTGAATCTCCATTATAATAAGATAAGTGTTAATCGTCTTTTATCAAAGTTCAGCTGCTGTACACATCGGATACCCGAATACGATGAACTTATAAGCAGTATGGCAACATCAGAACACCTTTTTAGGTTTTTACCTCTCTGTAGGGAATACGCTCAGCGTATTCCAGACCTCACCTACTGGGTATGATTTTTCAGTTTAGAAATCAAAAAAAGCTCGTATTCATACGGTATACCTTAAAGAAGACAACGGGTGTCCTGTGTGTTTTTATGGTTAGCAAAGCTAGTCTCGCAGATTCATTACTACTGAATACAGAGTTCGAACCTCACTGGATGCCCATACTAGCAGGTTGTGCCACATCATATCGAGGCTAACAATGTTGGGTAAATACCTACCTTAGTAGACCATCAAGCCAAATAAATACCATATGCTTAAATATTTAAGTTTTGGTTCACAGAAATATGAAATAAGGGGGGAAAACAGGCTCGGCAGTCGGCGATGAGTATTAAGAGAGCTGCACTTACACACACCAATGTTTCACCATAAACATTTCGTCTACAAACATTGAGTTTGAGAATATCTTACGATTCGTGTGGCCACTTTAGGGCTGTAGTCGTAAGCAACTTTACAGTGGGATCCCTTGTGGCATAAAGTGTGATCCTTTCTTGAAGTAGAAAGATTAGTATCAGTTTTAATCCTTTCCACTGATCCGCCCTCAAGTGGCCCACACGAATCGTAAGATATTCTCAAACTCAATGTTGTAGACGAATGTTTATGGTGAAACAATGTTGCGTGTTGTGTAAGTGCGCTCTCTTAATAGCTCATCGCCGACTGCCGGAGCCTGTTTTCCCCCCCTGATTTCATATTTCTGTGACCACAACTTATATTCTAAGCATATGGTATTTATTGGGCTTGATGGGTCCTAAGTAGTAATTACCAACATGTAGCCTCGGTATGATAGTGGACAACCGCATTAGTATGTGGCATCATGAGGTTCGAACTCTGTAATCAGTATATGAATTGCGAGACTACTTGCTAAACATAAAACACACAGGACACCCTGTTGTCCTTTAAGGTATACCGTATGAATACGAGCTTTTTTTTGAATTCTAAACTGAAAATTCATAACAGTAGGTGAGGTCTGGAATCACGCTGAGCGTATTCCTACAGAGAGGTAAAAACCCTAAAAGGTGTTCTGATGTTGCCATACTGCTTATAAGTCATCGTATTCGGGTATCCGATGTGTACAGCAGCTGAACTTTGATAAAAGACGATTAACAACTTATCTTAATTATAATGGAGATTCAAGTGTACTGTTCCATCAACCGAAACTACGCCAACCAGGCGCACTTGTAGCGTGGGCCATGTATATGTATGAGCGTCGCATGTATTTACCTGTTCTGAGAGCTTCTGTGTGCTTACGTCGCTAACCCCAGAAAAAAAAAAAAAATTAACCAATAAATTTTAGGGTTTTTTTTTTATTCCATTTAGTAAAGTAATTTTTTAATTTTTTTATAAAATAGTCAAATTATAAGAATATTGATTAGAATAAGATTTTGATTAATTAAGATTGTATCAATAGAAAATCTGTGTTAGATTTACCTCAAAAACCGCATGGTATAGTGCGTGTAAAATCCTGCAATGGTCTTATAATTACTAGGATATGAAAGTTTACATAATAGTGTGGTTAACTTTGTGTACTTTTTAACAAAACAGGGTAAAATAGAATAAATGTACGTGGTGTTATTGATCTTTAATATTGTTGTATTCCTCTAACGTATTAATATCAATCGTATGAATGCTTTTATATAGAAACCAATTAAAATGTGATTAAAATAACTATAATCTCTTTACATGCGTTCTTATTTAATTTCTTTTGTCTTTCTAATTTACTATATTTCATTACATTAAAACTTAAAGTACTTTCGCCCGTTAGTATTTAAAAATATAGTTTATGTGTTTCTTCTCCAAATTGCCTTGGATGTTGAGACAGACAGACAGACAGAGACAGAGAGGAGAGATGTGGGGATTAAATTCACAGAGGAGTCATTGGAGAGTTTTTCATTCGACAGAACGCCCTACGCACTTCTCGTGGTCACTGCTTTCTTCCGGCGACGCCCACTCACATTCGCGACGCCTACCTAACAACAAAACTTCTTTCCGATCGACCAACCCACGTCGTCCTTCTTCTTTTCGCGGACATTTTGCTTGCTTTAGTAAACCCCTGACTGATTTCCGCTGACGCCAACTCCGATGAAACAAGCCAAACAGCTCCTCTCAACCCAATATCCACCAGTAACTATGATGTTGAGGTTCAGTTCTGGGTGCTCTGGGGGAGTGGAAGTTACCCTATTTATTGTCATTATTACCAGGTTCACTCTGACGCGGAGTGTAGTATATGTTTGGTTCGCATCTATGGATCAAATAAATCTGTTTAAAAAAATTATTGATTTAGATTGATACTTAATACGATATTTTCTATTACGAATACTTAATATTGGGGTAATTCCAGGTCAAATCATTAACTATTAATATTTTAAAAACTGTTTTGTTCATAGATGCAGTGCCAACATTCGAGATATTGATCTTGCTTAGAAAAAAAAATCAGAATCACCAATAACTTAAAATTGGTTGACTTTAAGAACCTTTTTTTTTATAGAATTTTTTAAATTCCTTGGGAAAAATGCTTTTGTAAACACATTTTCAGTAGTAGGAGATCTAGACTCATTTTACAGACAAAAAATAGATTACAAAAAGTCGCCATTTTTCGCCAAACCCACCCAAATTTGGAGGTTTAAAAATCGACATAAACTCCGCCAATTTTTGGAATTAGAAGCTCAAAGTTTGGAGATTGTCTAATTATATTTCCTAATTGAAGTGATGTGGGGGAAATTTTACTTTTTTCTGAAGATTTGCCAATTGGTTCAGAAAAGACTTTACGCTCTCCTTTATACTCTAAACAGAACAACAACCACAGTGTGAAAATGTCAAACACCATGCACTGTTAAACACTTACTTATAGAATGTGGGATTTTGCTCACATCAGAAACCGCTTTTTTAATTCAAATAATATAAAAGATCAATTTGAAAAAGTCAACATAGATGATATTCTGTCCTTTTTTTAGATAAATAAAATTATACCAAAAAAATATAACATAAACCGCGATCAACACTATACAAAACTAATCTGCCAATATGATTCTATTAAGGTCTAGCTGAGTAAGATTGTTTTACCCCAAAACAGCTATATGGTTAATGTTCTAAAACCTGCGATGTTGTTTATATGTCATTAAAAAATAAATCTTTACATATTAATATAGTGGAAATAATTTGCATACCAGTTTTTAACAAAAACCGTGTTGTTAGTAAATGAATTACTTGGTTTATTGATTTCTAATATTATTGTTTTATTCTCAAATGAATCAAAAAACCATGATGTATAATTATATGCTGAGATCAATTATTAAGTAAAAATAAAGTCGCCAGTTGACATAAAGACGGTATTAGCAAGAGCAGTATCGAACCAGGGACCTTGTGGTTCCTTGGCGGACGTTCTACCGACTAAGCTAAAAATTAGAAATAAGTGTAATCATTTTTCATTAGTCGTTTAATTCAGTATAATATGTAATTATATTGAAAACTTAAATATTTGTGCCCGTGGCGAATTCTTTTGTGGGTGGGTGGGTGGTGGGGGTTATTAGTTCAAATCACAAAGTTATATAACAGATAATTGTTCATGTAGAGGGTTTGATCCGCACTGGGTGTTGCGGGCCTTGTGACAAAAGCTAGTAATTATCTTCTGATGGGTTCTTGACATTACGCAAGTTCATCTCGTAAAGAGCAGTGAGAGGTTAATAAGTGCAGCCTTTGTTTGTATATGACTTAATCATATGGCCTTGTCCCAGACTTAGATCAGGCTTAATATAGTATGATTATTGATTGATTGATTGATTGAAAGAGAGACAGAGAGAGACAGAGAGAACGTGTGTACGAGATATAGAGAAAGAGAGAGAGAGAGAGCAGAGAGGTGAAAGTGTTAAGAGAAGAGAGAGGATGAATAGTGTGTTGTGTTTGTGAGTGTGTGAGTTGTGTGTGAGAGAGAAGAGAAGGCGGGAGAAGAGGCGGAAGAAGCGTGGACAGTTTTTTGAAATAAAAAAAAGGGGGGTAAAATATAGAGCTTATAGATAAAAACATTCAATCCCAGAGAGAGAGAGAGAGAGAGACGAGAGGGGGGGGGAATATTCTGTGTCCAGAACAGGTGGGAAAACAGAGAAAGAAGAAAGACAATTTTGGAGAAAAAAGAGCAGTGAGGGAATATATAAACTTATAAGGTAAAAAAATCCAATCCCAGAGCGAGAGAGAGAGAGAGAGAGAGAAAGAGAGAGATTAGAAGAGAGAGAGAGAGAGAGAGAGATGTGGGAAGAGAGAGAGAAGCTAA
>CM042145.1:128444574-128459713 GCA_023376005.1 Doryteuthis pealeii | reverse complement strand
TGTGTGTGTGTGGCATCTTCTCTTATGTTAAGTTACGCTGATTCCGCACGTGTTGTTTAATAGTGTATGTTGGAGTTTTCCTTCTGGGATTTTGATATCCTGAAGGGCTTGGTTCCCTCTGCCATGATCAGGTAACAAGTTTAGTTTGAATTCCCTCCTCCATATCGCGTTAATGTATCTCGTCATTACTACTATGTCATAGCAGGGAGGTGAATCCTACCTCTCTATGTGGTATATTTGCATTTTTGAACTCGTTGTCACCGTTCTTCATGCCCTCCGGGCGTCAACCATTAAACAACCCGAGCATCCCCTTCTACACTACGAGAGCCCTCCTGTTTTGTTAACCCAAATTTAGCTGGTAACATTTCGCGGTTTTGCAGTTTGGAAATGTTAATATATGGCGGTCATTACTTTGTAGAGGCATCGGAAATAGGAAATTGTAAAATTGTGATTTGATACTTCGCCATGTTCTACTTTCTCTCATACGTTCGTACTTATATCTCTGTGCTGGACGCTGTAGTTTTTGGTCTCGTCTATTCTAGATTGGATAGCGAGTCTGTTGCTACCTGTGCTGGATCTAGTTGTTTTTACTGGGATGGCATTGCGTTATCTTGAGGAGCCTAGGCTTGGAAAA
Source organism: Doryteuthis pealeii (assembly GCA_023376005.1). Taxonomy (NCBI): domain Eukaryota; kingdom Metazoa; phylum Mollusca; class Cephalopoda; order Myopsida; family Loliginidae; genus Doryteuthis; species Doryteuthis pealeii. Next base: position 128,459,079 of record CM042145.1, on the reverse strand, counting down.
CTACTTGGGTTCGATTTGAGATGTCACCGGATCTTGTGTCGGCTTTAATTTTTAATTAACGACACAATTGACTCTTTTGCTTGTTTCGTTGTGGTTCTGTCTTTTTAGAAGTTCATATCTGTATTTACCCCAAGTAAAATGCTTATGGAGAACAGACACTCAATTTCTTGCGTCTGTTCTCTACAAACACTCGCCTCAGCACTGCCTTAACTCTCACTAGTCTCTTTTCCTCAATATCTTCCGTTTCTCGCTTTCGTGGCAGACCAATCTCAAAAATCCGACAGGTAACCATTTCACACGTCATCCCAAAATTCTGATTGGCACTAATCAGAAACCCAGCTCACCTTTACATGTCATCTCCAAAAAATCTGAGTAAAAATTTCCCACTATTAGCATAACATTATAAACTACGAGCTGATGTTAGCAAGACGCTCCAACTCAGACGCAAAAACAAATCTCTTGGTTCTTAGCGCAGTGGAAATAGGGATAGGACTCCCTCGCTATCTGAGTTACCGACTTTTAGGCCACCCTGACGACTTTCCGTTTTACTACACTAATATTTTACGCATGAGATTGTTCATTTTTTTATTTTGTGTTATCGCATAGTTAATCTATTGATGGGTGACAACTCACCTTGTGAGTACCCAGGTTTAGCATTCGCAGCCCATTTTTACTGAGTTCTATGTCCCATTCCGGAAGCCCATACTTCTGGCCTTGTGTTTCAACATCTAAGCTCAAGCTTATAAATAACTAATTTAGTTACCAACGACTCAAAATTTCGGGAGAACACCAGAAACAACTGCATCCACCGCCGAGCAATTGCGATTTTTGTAAAATTTGATCCCGGCCCAAACAGTGAACAAACATTTTTCTTTTTTCGACATGTCCGAGTTTAAACGCCGTTTTGAAGAGCTAAACCTAGGTAACGGGACACAATTTTAAGAGCTTTCTCTGGTCTTGTTATTTTTCATTTTTATTTTCTTATGGGCTGGCCGTGTGTTAAAAGAAATCCGGAGCCATTTATTGGAACGTAGATTTATGTTTGTTCTGCTGGCTGCTAGTTGTGAATAATAGCAAGCCGAGTGGAAGCCGGGACAGAAAGCCATATCTATTTGCAAAAATCGGAAAGGGACTAGATTCTGCACGCACTGCATGAACGAACAATTACAACATCTGATTGTTCAGAAATCGTCACGATTTTTCCATTTGATCCATATCTCCAAATAAACATAAAACGAATCGAATAATAGAGAAGGCCATTTGGCTGTGGATGTAGTTACAGCGGGAAAATGCAAGGATAAATTTACTCAAACTTAACAAAAAAAATCAGAACTGTCGTCTATTTTGAAGTGTGACTCATCGCTATTACTGGTTTTAGAAATATCGACGCATATATATATCAGGTATATATTATATATTAATATGTATGTATGTTCATGTAGTAAGGCAGATAACCCAAAATGACACGTAACGTTAGAGGATGATGTGCTATTTGGGTAATCGAAGTCTCACTGCACAACCATTATTGTCATGCTCCTCTGTAGGTGCAACATATATATTCTAATACAAGGAATTTATAAATCCCTGAGAGAGGCTCAATGTATAAAATAACCCATATAATCAATTGATAATACGGAGCGAAAGCTTTTTCTTTATTTGAGCATCATATACTACCATACACACACACACACACAGGAAACACACACTCACACACACACACAGCATATGTTACTTATATATATAATACATATATATATTATAATATATATATAGTTATATACTAAAGTATATTGTTTGTGCGAGTCCACTGATGGTTCTTTGTTGTTATATCCTGGTGGGTCAGTTCGCAGTGTGTATATTATTAATAGTATATAATATATATATATATATATTTATATACTTATTACTACGTATATATATATGTGTCTACCTGTGTGATGGTGGTGTGTGTGTGTGTTGAAGGTTGTGTGTATAATATGAATAGCATAATTCTTATATAAAGGAAGCTCAGACCTTTCCGAATTTAAATGGAATAGAAATAATACTTAACACATAAATTCTAAACGAGGTTTATTTCACACCTATGCTTAACAACAAAATCCCCACAAATATATATCATAACGATATATATAAAAAACATAAACATATATCCCAAATATAATTATACACATGAGAACTAGACTCACATATATAGTACATACTATATATATATATAATATATATATATTATATAATGGTGTGTTACACACGAAAACCTCCACCCCCACCACATATCCCCCACATAATATATATGTTTACGATTTTCATTTTAGCTTATCCTTAGGCTTCAAGCGAAAGCACTCTCCAGTGAGATCCCTTATGTGAAAGAAGAAGAAGGCGCGATCCTTAGTGAATACACCATTTGGTTGCTCCTTGGTGGTCCTCCCAGTGTTTTGGGTCTATGACTCCTTTGCGTATTCCTGGGTGTCCCTTAGTGTGGTCGGCATCACACTCCATAGATGGTGCAGCCCGCTCTCCTGCAATGCGAGGCTAACGTCTTATGATCCTTTCGCGCTTGGGTGCTCTCCTTTGTCGTCCCTAACTGTTGTTTGAAAGAATCTTTGCGGTATGCCAGGTCCTTCGTCACATTGTTCGCAATAACGTACAATAGTGACGGCTGCTCTGTCCATATCCGGTGATTAAATACATTTACCTAACTCTCCCACATTATCTCGAACTTCGTTGTGTGGCCTCGTCGCGTTATACATCTATACGGAGGCAGTCAAACGTCAGGCAGCTCGTCTCGCACTCTCCGAGGTTCTCAAATGGACCCAAGATTCCAGCACCACCTTATATATCTACACAAAGCGACAAAATTAGCAACTATAATATCACATGCATTACTCATGGCAGAGTGCAGCACGCGCGTTGCGCTACGTGACCGTTTTACGACCACTCACTCGTGCGGTAGAACAATGGAGCATCTCGGTTCACACGACTATTCCCCGTGAGCTCAATTGTCGCGCTAGACCCGACAGCCCTGTTGGAATATTACATCCTACCTCTATCAGCTCTAATAGCACCCGGAGCTGAGCTATCGACCATATATTTCTCTCCTCAGTATGTGGCTGTTAAACTCAGCTGAGCCCAGACCTGCGCCTGGCCCCTTATTTTCTGGGAGTCGGTAACCCAGTCTAGCGAGCAGGGCTATAACTCTGAATTTCAACATGATTTCCCTGAGGTGCAGTGCGTCGTTGATGGGTTATTGTCTGGCGAACCACTTGATGCTACCAATTCTTTACCTCTTATCGGACTGTGACCAAATAACTGTGGTGTCAAACAACACACGAGCCTGTCTTCACCCTCTTATAAACCACAATCATTCGACGTGTGAGCGTCTCTGCATTGTGTACTGTAACTACTCATACCCGCTCGTCAAAGTCTTCGACCGGATCGGAGAGTCGATCATTATATCTTATATAATATAATTATATATATAATCCATACCTCTATATATATATATTAGTATTACTCAATCGTAGCAGGAGCTCAGGTACGTATGTCCCTAAGCAGATACCCAGGGGAACGTCCCTTACCGTCTGAGTTTAGTCTTACTTACCGGACTTCGAGACCGAAGCCATCTGGACAGGCAGGCCCGGTATCTTTGCTGGGACTGCGGTAAGTGTACTAATATCATTTTTTCCTGAACGCGTAAATAGAAAAATCGTATTACACCATTGTCCTTTGTTCCTATATTTCATTGACGACTATACGTGAATTAGCTAACAAATTGGTCTAGAATTGTTATATCAACCGAGAAATGTGGAGATACCTTAGTTCCTGTCTTGGGGATGGCTATGTGTTTATACTAATTCTCTACATAAGATGGAATCATCTCCTGAAGACTTATAATACTATATACGTGCGAAGATTATCTACCAAAATCGTGTTTGTAGAGGTTTAATTCTCCAATCTAGCCGCGATTACCAGACAGCTATGATACATTATTAGATGCTTTGCTCCTTGTAGCGCATTTGACCTTTGATACTTCTCATTTTAGCTACGTGGTCGCATTCAATTTATACGGATACAACTATTTACCATACGTTAGACATAATACCGATTCTATCTGTTCGCACCAACATATATCTCTCTCCAAGCTAATCGTCTCGATTCATTATATCGCGGAGAGGAGAAGAGGATGGTATAGATGTATAATGTGATCCAAGTCATAGCGCCCAGACTTCCATCTATTATTAACACTTTCCGGACCTTGTGATTCTTACTCTATCGGATCCGTATACTAGCGCAACATACCCGTACTAGATCTCTGTGTCTCATCAAATTTTCTATGTATTCAGTGCCATCTTACTACTATATATGCATTCTGGTTCTTATAAGACTCGAAAACCTGAACTTATCGGCGGTAAGCGCATGGTTACTCTCACACTTTTCATATAGTAGTACTATAACATCGCATTCATATTGATTAGCTAATATCTTGTGAGTTACGACTTAATAACACTTAGAGGATAACATTAGCGTGCCAGGAGTGCACGTTTTCATATTGTTTGACTAGATGATGATCTAAGCATCACTCACATGAGGAATTAATTGTTTTATCATACAAATGCTACTCATTACGTGTTGTGTAAAGTGTCAAATCGGGTGTCTCGCTGGTGGCCACTATGAGAATTCGGTTGATAGTTATATAAGGAGGTATAGCTGAGAGAATCCACCAACTTACTCTGTTAAATATGAATATACTCTAACTCAGACCTACCGGTGTATACTTAGGTCAACTCTGTTGATTATTGATTATGTTACACCTCTATGACCTAATACTTCCGGACATGTTACATTGATGCTTGCTACTCATATTTCTAGTGTGCCTTAACTCGTCTCTCGCAGCACTACGTGAACTATACTAACATATCGTTACATATCATTACTGCATCTTTGTCACTCTCATCTCCATGAACTCGTATAGCACTGTCACACTTACCATCTCTTACTTCTTGCCCTGGGTCATATTCTTCATATCCTTTGTGCAAGGCTCTTTACTTGGCTTTCTTGGCTCTACTCTAAGACATCTATGGTCTGGTCTATAGTCAGTGGTGTTCTTCTTTGGTGTCGTGTCTGTTCATGTATGGTCGTGTCTCGGTATCGAAAGCACATTTATGTGTTCTTCTCTGGCGTACTAAACACAATACGGTTCGTTTACGTGATGTTACTTTATACTAAGTCCATCATCTGTCTAGCTCTTGGCTTCTAACTCTAATAGTAGTCTGTGTCGACATATACTCCTTATAACCGGTGGTATAGCAGTCTTCTTACTTATGTGGGTATTCACTCGGTTCTGTGCGATTCAGTCTCTCGCAAGGCGTAGGCAGTCTCAAGTCAGAGGCTCCAAGAACTGCTGTCTCTACTCACTCTCTCAAGATCCAATCAGCCTATACTATATCGCTCTTAGTTATGCTCTCTGTACACAATCCTATAACGCAGGTGGGGTTTCCAAACTCACTATATCTGTATACTTTCTGCGAATAACCTGCTGGTGGAGTTAAATTACTTTCTTATACGAAACTCAGGCCGATGACCTTGTTAGTTAATACAGTAAAACGGTGTAATATGCGCCATCTACTATTTAGTGACGCAATAGATCGCTGCCCAGCTAATCAAGTTGCGTCCTTGACTATTTATTCTGATGATAGCATGCGTCAAGGTATATATATCTACCCAATGCTGTGTATAAGCTAATGTCAACCTCGAAAACGTTTCACATACTTACCGTACAAGAAGGGTCACTAAAGTTGAACACCCAAGGATATACAACAAAAATGGACTCCTCAGAGTCGTGGATCAATAATCCACATAGGACACTAAATGTGCATCCTTATAGATAATAACATATACATAAAAGAAGTTTACTCATGCCTTACTCGCTCTGAAAGAATTGACTATGCTCTATCTTTAACGATCCAATAAGTGGAATACATCGTAACATCATATATCAAGAGATGGCATCTACTAAACACTGAATGCGTCTTTAAGAGATGTGACACTCAGAAAGAAGAATATTCGTAACAGAAATGTTGAAATAGTAGAATGCTCAATGACATAATGAGAGGCTCTCAGTGTGAAATGAGATCCATGAAGTATTAATTCGACTTAGCATAAGTGGAGTTGGGGGTGAGTAGGGAAAACCGTGCACAAGCCTCGTCACTCACTCGAAAACGTGATAAGTGGATGTATTAGAATCCTCTCCTCGCTCAATACGGATGAGGTGCTAAATACTCGGCATGGTAAACGTGAGCTTTCCCCATCCTGCCTCAGATCGTATTCTCATGTATATCTCTGATCTATATGCTCTACTACATACATGACCGGTCTGCTCAAGCAACTGTGGACTATTATTGTATAGGTCACGTTCAGTCTCCCTCGCCTCCCTATTATATGCGTATAACAATGTATTTCCCAATCAATTTTAAATCGCTGGTGTTCGGCCAGCTCCAGGAAACCCCCAGCGGGCAAAGACTTCCAACTCTTTTTTGCCTGCTGTCACTCCGAACTGAATCGGATTTTCCAACATATATCAATCCAACGTCCAGTCTGTTAAACCTATCGACGGTTACAAGTGTAAGCTGTGTTAAGTAGCTATGTTATTACTATTGCCAGATTGATACCTGCAATCCTGCAAGATGTTTGTCATTAGACCTGGCATTAAACTGAAACCTTTATTTTTTGCGCCATTGTGTTGACGTTAACAACTGGACCTTAAATTTCCTTATATGAGTGAGTGTTTTAGTCTTTTCATTTTACCAATTCTGACTCTATGTCACATAAGTCTCTGCCGCGATGTACCAACCCGATCTGTTCAGGGAAATGGTTATGTCCTGTACGAATTAGACTCACACCTTAAGTTCCAGATTACGTCGAATTGGTAACCTTACAAAGGACAAAGCAAGTAGTCGTAACCTGAAGAATCTAACGCGCAATACTGGCAAATTTAGTCAATGTACATTCTCGAGATCTCGTAGAGCAAGACCAAAATAGGTCGTAAGTGATCATCCGTAATTCTAAGCCTGGTCGCATAATGACCCTCATGGTATAATGCTCGATTTCAAGATTAGCAGATTCGTATTCAGTTTACGATTCTGAACGCATGGTTTGATTTCTTGTTTAATGGCATATAAGACTCCGTGGGTTATTTAAGCGTCAACAGCTCTTGTAGAAGACCTAATAGTGGTAATATTTTTATCCCATAGCTTTAGGGAATAAGAGGGTTCATACATTTCAAAGGGTAATAGCCGAAAGGGAAATGTTAATAGCCCAATGGAATTCGAACTCCTTTTACTATGATTTTGTTAGATCTCTGTCGGTCGGGAGCTGCATCTTGCAGCAAGGGATATAGACTCCCAGAGTGCGTCAACCTTGTAGGCCCCACTTCTCGAGGCGATCCTGATGCGTTAAATAGATCAGTTGGTAATCTCCGTGTCTCCGATAGAAGTCCATGGGCATGTAATAAACCAAAAACTATTCCGTACACGTATCGTTCTGTGTGTTCCTATCAAGAAGTGCCTGCCCGCAATTTCCCGTTATTGCTTTTGTCTCTGGATTGTTGATAACTTGCAAATGACCTCGAGAATATATTCTAACACCGTATCCGACAATTGTTCATATTACGTTAACCCGTTTTACAGTGTTGTTGATAACATATTATAGGAAATAATTCCTCGTAAATTACAAAGCACCCCATGCCCCGTTGCCGGCGTGCGGTCGGGATACAACTTTCGACATCTTTTGGTCACCTTTCTAAATGTCCTGCCACTCTCTCGTAATGGCAGTGACATACATATCTTTAAAGATAATTCAATATGATTTATTAGTAAAGAACCAGGGTTCATCCCCCCTTCACCGCTCTGTTATTTCATTCTCATCTAATTTTGCTTATTTATTTACCGCGCTCATTTCTTTTCATTTGCCTTTCTCTTCTCATCTTTTTTCTCCTTTCTTTTCCTTAACAATTTCTTCTCTCTCTCTCATCTCTCTCTCTCTCTCTCTCTCTCCTTTTCGACCTTGATTTCTCTGTCTGTCTGTCTTGGTCTCTCTTTCCTTTGCCTTTATTCTCTCCCTTCCTCTCTCTCTCTCTCTTCTCCTCTTGCCTCTCTCTTCCTCCATCCTGCGTCCTTCCGCAGGTAGCCTTCTCTCATTTCGTCCCCCTTGCTGCTTTTCTTTCTCTCTTCCTAGGGCTTTTCTCTCACCGCTTTTTTATACTTTTTTCCGTCTCCTTTTCTTAACCTTATTGTCCTTCATTCGCTGTTTTTACTTTTTGTCTTCTCACTCTCCCTATCTCTTTTTATTACTCTCCCTTCTCCCCTCTCTTCTCTTTCCTTAACTTTTCTCTCTCTTGCTTAACCTATCTCTCTTCCTCTCATCATTCTACTTTCTTGTCATTGTTCTCTCTTTTCCATCGCTCCTCAGTACCTATCCTCCTACCTCTCCTTCCATCTCCTTTTTCTTTTTCCTGTTCTAACATATTACTATTTTATCACAGGACTTTAAAATATTCGCAATATCTGCAGACACGCCAGATAAATTAGTAGCAATATCCATGTTATTAGAGTAGTAAAAAAATAATTTATTGCTGAACAGTGCTTTGAAATGAGGCTTGATGATTCAGTAATGTATCTGCGCTCTATCGACTATTAGTCCTCATCTTTATTGTTATCTGTACAACGTTCACCATACATGCCCTCTCCGGCACTTCTTCAGAGCGTATTATGTACTCTCGAAACTCTGTCGGACTCCGGTAACACTGCTCTGTTCGTAATCGGAGCCATCGAATAGGAACTTTGAACGCTAACCGCTCTATTACGGAGTCCTACTGGGGTATCCTGTTTCTCATCCCGCTAACGATAGGTCATGGGGTAGAGTTGTGTTAATTCTATTTTGCATACTCGCCCCCTCAATTAACCCGAATCCAGAGACAACTGTCAACTTACGAACTGTCTAAAATTAACTACCTTATCCAACTAGACAGTGTGTCAATGAACAATTGAGTGTGAATTTTGGAACTATAAACTATATGTCTTTTTTGCCTAGATTTTAAAAGTTATTCATCCAACTCGTTCCCAAATCTTATTTGACACAAGGTACTCAAGGCATTCGTGAGAGATCCGAATCATTTCGATGTAGTCAAACCTGATCTCAACTAGCTTTTCAAAGCCAGCTTTACGTGTTACTACTGACAACACGTACCGTGTCTCACGGCTCCAGCATTTAATAAGTAGCTGTATAATCTCTAAAATTCATCCGTTTAATCTATGAGAAAATCAAATATATCTGTTTCGAAAATTATTAGTCCTTAGTTAATACTGAGAACAATTCAAGAAAAATTATTGAATAGAATTGTTTACTTGACCCATTAACTTGGGAAAAAAGAGACTGTTTTTCGCGTTCATTTTTGAACCGAGCAAGCTTAACGTCCGTAAATCTAACCATTATGCCAACCAAGCAGCCTAGCACTGAGAAGCTATGGTTGCGTCGATCCTATTATACTGCCTTGTGAAAGCCGCCAAAACAATTCTCAATTGCCGTATTATTTTCTGAATTGTATAATGTAATTGTAGAAAGACAGAAGAAAAAAGATGGGGAAAGAAAGAAGAAATAGGGTAAGGTAAGGAAGATAGAGTTACTGGGAGAGCAGCAGCGATGGGAAAAGAGGAGAAACAAGACAAGGAAGAGAGAGAGAGAGGGGGAGAGAGAGATTAAGGTTAAGCAAAAGAGAGAGAAAAGGTTAAGGAAGAGAGAGAGAGCGAGAAGAGAGAGAGAAGTTAATAAAAAAGAGATAAGGGGGGAGAGTTGAGAGAGACAAAAAAAAACAGAATGAGAAAAAGAGTTAAGAAAAGGAGAGAGAAATAAAAGTTAAAAAAAGTGTGAGAGGAAAAAAGTTTAAGGAAAAGAGAAAAAAGCAAAGGGAGAGAGAGAGAGAGAGATAGAGAGAGGAGAGGAAGAGGAAGAGAGAGAGAGAGCAGAGAGAGAGAGAATAAAGGCAAGAAAAGAGAGACAGACAACAGACAGAGAAAATGCCAAGGAAAAGAGGAGAGAGAGAGATAGGAGAGAGATGAGAGAGAGGAGAGAGAAAAATGTTAAGGAAAAAGAAAGAAGAAAAGAGAGAAAGAGAAAGGCAAATGAAAAGAAAGAGGCGGAAAAAAAAAATAAGCAAAATAGAGTGAGAATGAAAAAAGAGGGACGTGAGGGGGGGAGAAATGGTTCTTTTAATAAATCAATATTAGAAATTTTTTTAAAGAATTTGGCGCCATAAAACTGAAAGGTGACCAGATGCAAGTTATCCGACCAACCGAGGGCATCGGGTTGGTAATTTGAATTTTTTTTTTTAATTTATAACACCTAAAATTAAGAATCAAAATTCTGGTTATATATTTTCAGCTTTCATTCAAATCCAGAAAAAGCAACAACGGAAATTGGGCGCTTTTTGACTCACTGAGTTAATGTACATTTTACATGCCATGGACTTCTCAGCACCAGATTCCGTCTTTAAGCATCACGGATCGCCACCGCATGGCCTACAGGTGGAACCACATTGGGAGTCTTTATCCTCTGCAGAGATGCAGCTCCGACGACAGAGATCTAACAAATCGTTAGTAAACGTTTCGAATTCCAGTTGGGCTATTTACATTCCCTTTCGGACTAATACCCTTGGAAAGTATGAACCACTTCATTCCCTGCTATGGGATAAATTTACCACTATTGGTCTTCTACAAGGATAGCTTGACGTTAAATACCCACGAAGTCTTTTTTTTATATGCCATTAAACAAAGAAATCAAACCAATCCGTTCAGAATCGTAACTGGAATTACGAATCTAATCTTGCTCGCAATACCCATGACAGGGTATTGCGAACAAGATTAGATTCGTATTCACTACGACTATTTGTTGTCTTGTCTTACCAATTCGACAGTATTGGAACTAAATTTTGCACCAAGTATTGCGACAAGATTAGATTCCTATTCAGTACGACTACTTGTTGCCTTGTTTTACCAATTCGAGGTAATTGGAACTTAGTGTGATATTTCTACAGGACGATAACCCATTTCCCTTGAACAGGATCGCGTTGGCTACAGCGGCAGGAGAAACTTTGTGACATAGTTCAGGAATGATTAAATGAAATATACTAAACCACTCCTCATATAAGAAATTTAGCCAGTTGTTAACGTAGACACATGGGCAACGAAAATAAGGGTTGAGTTAATGCAGGTCTAAGTGACAAACATCTTGCAGGTTGCAGGTTTCAATCCTGGCCAATAGTAATAACATTAGACTACTTAACAAAGCTTAACACTTGTTAACCGGTTCATGCGTAACAAGAATGAGAATCCCGTGGATTGAATATGTTGGGATATCTTCCGTTTTTCCCGAGGAAGAGTTATCTTCCCGCTGGGGTTTCCGTGCGAGCACCAGCGCGAGTTCAAACTTTTTCTGCCTCTTTTGTGCTTCGTCACGAACGAACTCACATGGGCTAGACACTGTCTACCCCTTTTCTCGGTGGGGGCTCTGCCCCCCCCCCAATCACTAGTAAGTGAATTATTACTTCAATGGACCTATTCATTAACTCCTATATCTTATATGTTCATTTAGTTATCTCTTTTATACCTAAACATTGTATTTCATTCTTGAATGTGTCCTTTTATTATTTCTATTTTATGTATTCTCTACTATGTATCTGTATTTCATGTTATATTGTATTCCATGTGCTTTTAATTAAAGTCCATTTTGTTATATGTTTACCACCCTTGTCGGAGTTTGTATCGTTTCAACAAGTTATAACATTGTTATAACCTTGAACTGTACAAATATATCAGTTCGAAGTTCTATGAAGGCTCCCGATTACGAAATAAAGGCTCCTGGGTTCGATAAGAAGATTCCCGAGTTCGAAGAGAAGGTTGCCGAGTCCGACAAGAAATACCTGAAGAAGACCGGAGAGCACATCAGCCCAAACGTTCTGTAGATAACAATAAAGATGAGAACAATAGTTCGAAAAAAACAAATAATACGAATTGTTAACGTGAGTGTAAAATACTCGTTTTAAACATTTTCCTGGGTGAAAAAGTATACTTGAAATCTGTTTAGGTGGTCCACATATTTTGATTTAGAATGTAAGTTGATGGAGTTAGGAGATTAAATATAAGGTCAAATTCGGCATATATCATTGGTACAACAAATATATATCTTTACATTTCATTAGTATTTATTACAGTTTTTCTTATACCTTCACCGATTTGGCATTGCACCAGACTTAACTAAGCATTAGAAATATCTATTAGACTCACTAGCAAACATATGAACCCTCCCGGCGCAAGTATTTAAGTTTTAATGTAATAAAATATTATATATTGAAAGACTAAATAAGAATGCTGATAAATATATAGAAAGAATAAATAAGAATGCTGAAAAAAGATTTGAAACAGAGGTATAATCGAAAAATAGAACAACTGAAAGTTACTCTTCCATCTCTCCCGTCATTCATTGTGAAATTTTCCTAATTTAACTATTTAGTTAAATTAGGAAGTAAAGAATAAATTACAGATATTTCTTTTTGTTAATGGATTTTTAAAAAAGATTTATCTTCGAGATGTTTGCTCATATTCATTAGGATAAAACCCCAATTAGAAATTAATATAACCCAGCACCAATTTATTAAAATCAATTTTTTATATCAATATGCAAATTAGCCTTCCCGTTCACACTGTAAACCGCTATTTAGTTGTATATATAAATACAATTGTATGTTATGAGCACTAGCAAATATATGCACCCTACGGGTGCAAATATTTATGTTTTAATGTAATAAAATATTAAATTAAATTAGAAAGGCTAATAAAACTAAATAAGAATGCAGATAAAAATATTTGAAAAAGAGGGGAATATAATCGAATAATAGAACAACTGAAACTTTTCATTGCTAAATTTTCCTAATTTAACTATTTAGTTAAAATAGGAAGTAAAGAATAAAATTACAGTTATTTCTTCTTGTTAATGGATTTCTTTTAAGATTCATCAGCGCGATTTTTACTCATATTCATTAAAACAAAACCAAACAATTAGAAATCAATAATACTAAGCACATGTTTATCAAAATCAAATTTTTAATATCAATATGAAAATTAGCCTTCCCGTTCACAATGTAAACCGCTATTTTGCTGTGTATATACATACAATTGTGTGATATTAGTATGTAGATATGGTCAGCAGTATTAATAATGTAAAACAATTTTATCAATAATTGAGGTTTAAATAAAAATAAAATCATGGGGAATATGACGTAAATAACTAAGGGAATTGTGACTTGAAGAATAATAAAGTTTCGGTTACAGACAGATAAACACACAATCTACATTATAATGAGATGTAGATAAAACCAACAGTATTAATAATATAAAACAATATTATTAATAATTGAGGTTTAAATAAAAAATTAAATCATGGACAATGTAACGTAAATAACTGTGACTTGAGTAGTGATATAGTTTCGGTTACAGATAAACACACATTCTCCATTATGATAAGAAAGATATCACCCCCCTGTCGGTTTGTTCTGTAGTATACACCAACTGCACCTCTGTTCAAGGGTACCCCACCCCGATAGGCCAATTGTGGGTAGTGACCTGTGATTCTTAATCACGGAACCCTGATGACTGAGTAGTCCATGGCATGCAACTCCCCTTGGCCTTTACTAGACGGGCGATCAAAGAGGCCTCCTTCGATCAATCGACTAGTCCCGTCAAGCCCCAGCACCTATATGATTGTCCCGAGCCTATTGTATTAATGGCGGATCCCCAACACTTTTTATCATATATGTGCTAGAAGACAGTTTCTTGGGTATGACGTTAAACTGCATCTAATGGTGAAGTTCCAGTTCTGGAGCTCTTGGGAGTGTGGAGTACCCAGAACATATTAGGGTCCCATCTATGGGTTCAATAGATTAAAAAAATGAGTTGTTATTTTTTAAATACGTTTTAAAAATTGAGTTTTAAAACAATGTTCAGTACCCATCAAGAATGAAAAAAAAAGAATCTTCGGCATAAAATAACCCAACAAGGGTTGTCATGACGTAGAATTCAACCAACTAACCAGCCCATCTCTGCAAATGGGGGGGGGGTATTTTACCAACCCATTCGATATGGATAGGAGGTGACACAAGTATTTGGCACCCAGCGTGGATCGAACTCGCTATTCAGTAGTAGTGTATCTGCGAGACTAGCTTTCTAACCATTACACCATGATTGGATGCACCCTTCTGCTGAGAGGTAAGACTCTCTTAACAAAAGGAATGTTCTGGGTATGAAACTAAACTGTATCTGATGGTGAGGCTTCAGTTCTGAAGCTCTGGAGATAGTGGAGTACCATTCTATCGACATTTTTTCTCAGGTTCAATCTGACCCGGGGTCGTAGTGTGTGTGTGTGTGTGTGTGTTAGGAAGAAATGGAAATGAGCACGACACTT
>CM042145.1:128424574-128442074 GCA_023376005.1 Doryteuthis pealeii | reverse complement strand
GTTTATGAAGTATGATACAAGTGGGAGATTTGGGGTATATAATTAGATTAAAATGGGACAGGGAAATTTAAATGAAGATAAAAAATAGTGTTCTGTTCTTTTTTATTGGTTTGTTTAGTTTATGCTAATTTATTTGGATCACGGTGGGGGTTTTGTATAATAGTACGATTGCTACAAGTCTAAAAAGACTTCAGATTTTTGCCCTGATGAGCTACTAAGCGAAACTGTTAGTAGGTATATCTGACTCATTAGGTTTAACTTTATATATATATACATACATATATATATATATATATATATAAATATATATATATATATATATATTATTATAATGGAGATTGTGGGTTTGTATGTCTGTAACCGAAACTATATTACCATTCAAGTCACAATTCCCTTTGTTATTTACATCACATTCTCCATGATTTTATTTTTATTTAAACCTCAATTATTAATAAATTTGTTTTACATCATTAAGACTGTTGATCATATTTACATATTAATAACATGCAATTGTATTTATATATACAACAAAATAGCGGATTACAGTTTGAAAGGGAAGGCTAATTTGCATATTGATCTTAAACATTTGATTTTAATAAATATATGCTTAGTATTATTGATTTCTAATTGTTTGGTTTTATCTTAATGAATATAAGCAAAAATCTCTTCAATAAATCTTAAAAGAAATCCATTAACAAGAAGAAATAACTGTAATATTATTCTGTACTTCCTATTTTAACTAAATAGTTAAATTAGGAAAATTTACCAATGAAAGACGGGAGTAATGGAAAACGATGGAAGAGTTAGTTTCAAAGTTGTTCTATTTTTCAATCATAAAGAAATCCATTAACAAGAAGAAATAACTGTAATATTATTCTGTACTTCCTATTTTAACTAAATAGTTAAATTAGGAAAATTTACCAATGAAAGACGGGAGTAAGGGAAAACGATGGAAGAGTTAGTTTCAAAGTTGTTCTATTTTTCAATCATACCCCCTCTGTTCCAAATATTTTTATCTGAATTCTTATTCAGTTTCATAAGCCTTTCTAATTTAACATGATATATTATATTAAAACTTAAATACTTGCACCCGGAGCGTGCATATATTTGCTAGTAAGTATTTATATATATATATATATATATGTGTGTGTGTGTGCGTGTGTGTGTGTGCGTGTGTGTGTGTGTGTGTGCGTGTGTGTGAGCGAATTGTCCGAAAGAGAGAGAGAAAAAGAGAAAGGTGGTTTTAAACATCGATAGAATGAAAATCATGAAACAGCTGTAGCAGCAAATATAGATAGCTGAACAACATCAAAGCGTGCGTCGGGTCGATAGCCCCCGCTTTGGTGGTACGGTGGGGGGGGGGGGTCGATAGCAGCTTGTCTCTACACTGTTCCATGTAAGCGTTGCTATCCCCGTTTTATGGGGAACAGCAAGAGCTACTTACTGTGGAGACGTAGTGGATTAATGGCCGACCATAACATCAAAGGAGAAACGCGAGGAAAATGAACTATATTTATATTATGGACCTTCCACTCCCGTCTTCAACCCTTTTCACCTCTTTCTACCCCCTCTCTCTCTCTCTCTCTCTCTATCTCTCTGTTTCTGTCTCTATCTCTATCTCAGTCTTTTATATATATATATATATATATATATATATATATATATATATATATGAGAAGTAAATACACAAACGATGTGTTTTGATATGGCTTTTTTTAGCCGACAATTTTTGGCAGAATATGTGCTTAATTGAAGTCGTACCAAATTTTTTGAAAGTTAATTAATTAATAATTAATTAATTAGGCGGGCATACCTATTCAAATGTAAGGCTAAACAAATCGAGAAAAATCAATGTACATACAGAGATTGATTTTTCTCGATTTGTTTAGCCTTATATTTGAATAGGTATGCCCGCCTAATTAATTAATTATTAATTAATTAACTTTCATAACATTAGGTACGACTTCAATTAAGCACATATTCTACCAAAAATTGGCGGCTAAAAAAAGCCATATCAAAACATCGTTTGTGTATTTACTTCTCATATATATATATATCCCCACTCCTTCTCTTTCTCTCACCCGTTGATATCCCTCCAAACACCATCTTCCAGATCCCGCATCACTGTTGCATTCATTGAATGCCTTCTTGCTCTTTTATCCCTTTCACTGTTTTCCACTTGTTAATTCATCGACGTCTCTGTTTGTTTTTCCTGACATTGCCTCTCTTTCTCTCTCTCTCTCTCTCTCTCTCTCACTCTCTCTCTTTCTCTTTCTCTCTCTCTCTTTAGCTTTCTCTCTCTCTCCCTCACCATCTCTCTCTCTCTCTCTCTCTCTCTCTCTCTCTCTCTCTCTCTCTCTCTCTGCTGGGATTGGATTTTTTACCTTATAAGCTTATATATTCCCTCACTCTCTTTTTCTCCCAAAATTGTCTCTTCTTCTTCTGTTCCCCCTGTCTCTGACACAGAATATTCCCCCTCTCTCTCTCTCTCTCTCTCTCTCTCTCTCTGGGATTGAATTGTTTTTATCTTATAAGCTCTATATTTTACCCCCCTCTCTTTTTATTTCAAAACTGTCCACCTTTCTTCCGCTCTCTCTCCCCCCTCTCTCTCTCTCACACACACACACACACACTATCACTCTCTCTCTCTCTTACACACTTTCACTCTCTCTCTCTCTCTCTTTCTCTATATCTCGTACACACGTTCTCTCTGTCTCTCTCTGTCTCTCTTGACTCTCTTTCAATCAATCAATCAATCAATCATATATATTAAGCTGATCTAAGTCTGGGACAAGGCCATATGATTAAGTCATCTTACAAAGGCTGCACTCATTAACCTCTCACTGCTCTTACGAGATGAACTTGCGCAATGTCAAGAACCCATCAGAAGATAATTACTAGCTTTTGTCACAAGGCCGCAACACCCAGTGCGGATCAAACCCTCTACATGAACAATTATCTGTTATATAACTTTGTGATTTGAACTAATAACCCCCCACCCCCACCCACCCACCCACAAAAGAATTCGCCACGGGCACAAATATTTAAGTTTTAATATAATTACATATTATACTGAATTAAAACGACTAATGAAAAATGATTACACTTATTTCTAATTTTTAGCTTAGTCGGTAGAACGTCCGCCAAGGAACCACAAGGTCCCTGGTTCGATACTGGCTCTTGCTAATACCGTCTTTATGTCACCTGGCGACTTTATTTTTACTTAATAATTGATCTCAGCATAAAATTATACATATGGTTGTTTTGATTCATTTGAGAATAAAACAATAATATTAGAAATCAATAACACCAAGTAATCATTTACTAAACACGGTTTTGTTAAAACTGGTAGGCAAATTATTCACACTATATAATATGTAAAGATTTATTTTTTAATGACATATAACACACATCGCAGGATTTTAGATACATTAACCATATAGGCTGTTTTGGGGCAAATCTATCTCAGCTAGACCTTAATAGAGATCATATTGGCAGATTAGTTTTGTATAGTGTTGATCGGGTTTATGTTTATATTTTTTGGTATAATTTTATTTATCTAAAAAAGGACAGAATATCATCTATGTTGACTTTTTCAAATTGATCTTTTATATTATTTGAATTAAAAAAGCGGTTTCTGATGTGAGCAAAATCCCACATTCTATAAGTAAGTGTTTAACAGTGCATGGTGTTTGACATTTTCACACTGTGGTTGTTGTTCTTGTTAGAGTATAAAGGAGAGCGTAAGTCTTTTTGACTGACCATGGCAAATCTTCCAGAAAAAGTAAAATTTCCCCCAATCACTTCAATTAGAAATATAATTAGACAATCTCCAAACTTTGAGCTTCTAATTCCAAAAATTGGCGGAGTTATGTCGATTTTTAACCCTCCAAATTTGGTGGGTTTGGCGAAAAATGGCGACTTTTTGTAATCTATTTTTGTCTGTAAAATGAGTCTAGATCTTACCTACTACTGAAAATGTGTTTACAAAAGCATTTTTCCCAAGGAATTTAAAAATTCTATAAAAAAAGTCTTAAAGTCAACCAATTTTAAGTTATTGGTGATTTCTGATTTTTTTTTCTAGCAAGATCAATATCTCGATGTGGCACTGCATCTATGACAAAACAGTTTTAATATTAATATTAATGATTTGACCTGGAATTACCCCAATATTAAGTATTCGTAATAGAAATATCGTATTAAGTATTCAATCTAATATCAATAATTTTTAAACAGATTTATTTGATCCATAGATGCGAACCAAACATATACTACCACTCCGCGTCAGAGTGAACCTGGTAATAATGACAATAAATAGGTAAACTTCACTCCCCAGAGCACCAGAACTGGAACCCCACCATCATAGTTTACTGGTGGATATTGGTTGAGAGAGCTGTTTGGCTTGTTTCATCGGAGTTGGCGTCAGCGGAAATCAGTCAGGGGTTTACTAAAGCAAGCAAAATGTCCGGAAAAGGAAGAAGGACGACGTGGGTTGTCGATCGGAAAGAAGTTGTTGTTAGTTAGGCGTCGCGAATGTGAGTGGGCGTCGTACCGGAAGAAAGCGTGACCACGAGAAGTGCGTAGGCGTTCTGTCGAATGAAAACTCCCAATGACTCCTCTGTGAATTTAATCCCCACATCTCTCCTCTCTGTCTCTGTCTGTCTGTCTGTCTCAACATCCAAGGCAATTTGGAGAAGAAACACATAAACTATATTTTAAATACTAACGGGCGAAAGTACTTAAGTTTTAATGTAATGAAATATAGTAAATTAGAAAGACAAAAGAAATTAAATAAGAACGCATGTAAAGAGATTATAGTTATTTTAATCACATTTTAATTGGTTTCTATATAAAAGCATTCATACGATTGATATTAATACGTTAGAGAATAAAACAACAATATTAAAGATCAATAACACCAAGTAATTATTTATTTTACCCTGTCTTGTTAAAACCAGTACACAAATTAACCACACTATATATTATGTAAACCTTTATATCTTAGTAATATATAAGACCCATTGCAGGATTTTACACGCACTAATACATGGGCTGTTTTGAGGTAAATCTAACACAGATTTTCTTTGAGACATCGTTAATTAATAAAATTTATTCTATCAATTATTCTAATAATTTTGACTATAAATTAAATACTTTTTGATAAACTTATGTAATTTCTGGGGGTATAGCGACGTGAGCACTGACGTAGTTTCGGTTATGGAGACAGACACTGAATCTCCATTATAATAAGATAAGTGTTCATCGTCTTTTATCAAAGTCCAACTGTTGTACACACCGGATACCCGAATACGATGAACTTATAAGCAGTATGGCAACATCAGAACACCTTTTTAAGGGATTTTACCTCTCTGTAGGGAATACGCTCAGCGTATTCCAGACCTCACCTACTGGGTATGATTTTTCAGTTTAGAAATCAAAAAAAGCTCGTATTCATACGGTATACCTTAAAAGACAACCAGGGTGTCCTGTGTGTTTTATGGTTAGTAAGCTAGTCTCGCAGATTCATTACTACTGAATACAGAGTTCGAACCTCACTGGATGCCCCATACTAGGCAGGTTGTGCCACATCATATCCGAGGCTAACATGTTGGGTAAATACCTACCTTAGTAGACCATCAAGCCAAATAAATACCATATGCTTAAATATAAATTGTGGTCACAGAAATATGAAATAAGGGGGGAAAACAGGCTCGGCAGTCGGCGATGCGTATTGAGAGAGCTGCACTTACACACACCAATGTTTCACCATAAACATTTCGTCTACAAACATTGAGTTTGAGAATATCTTACGATTCGTGTGGCCACTTTAGGGCTGTAGTCGTAAGCAACTTTACAGTGGAGATCCCTTGTGGCATAAAGTGTGATCCTTTCTTGAAGTAGAAATATGTAGTATCAGTTTTAATCCTTGTCCACTGATCCGCCCTTAAAGTAGGAGTTTTATCAGAGTTTATCCTGTCTTGAACCAGAGTTGTATAATCCTTGTCCGTTGGTCGGTGCTTCCAGTGAGTAATTTTAGGATAATTTATCAACGCCTTTAAATAGTAAATTAGGCTTGGGCGTTTTTAATCGGCCGATTCAGCCACCGCTATTTTGGAAGAGTCTATAAATATAAGTATTGGTCATTAGCACACCATAAATATAAGTATTGGTCATATAAGTATTGGTCATTAGCACACCATGAATATAAGTATTGTCATATAAGTATTGGTCATTAGTAAATATAAGTATTGGTCATATAAGTATTGGTCATTAGCACACCATAAATATAAGTATTGGTCATATAATATATTAGCACACCATAAATATAAGTATTGGTCATATAAGTATTGTCATTAGCACACCATGTAATATAAGTATTGGTCATATAAGTATTGGTCATTAGCACACCATAAATATAAGTATTAGTCATATAAGTATTGGTCATTAGCACACCATAAATATAAGTATTGGTCATATAAGTATTGGTCATTAGCACACTATATATAAGTCATATAAGTATTGGTCATTAGCACACCATAATATAAGTATTGGTCATATTGGTCATTAGCACACCATAAATATAAGTATTGGTCATATAAGTATTGGTCATTAGCACACATAAATATAAGTATTGGTCATATAAGTATTGGTCATTAGCACACCATAATATAAGTATTGGTCATATAAGTATTGGTCATTAGCACACCATAAATATAAGTATTGGTCATATAAGTATTGGTCATTAGCACACCATAAATATAAGTATTGGTCATATAAGTATTGTCATTAGCACACATAAATATAAGTATTAGTCATATAAGTATTGGTCATTAGCACACCATAAATATATGTATTGGTCATATAAGTATTGGTCATTAGCACACCATAAATATAAGTATTGTCATATAAGTATTGGTCATCACATAAATATAAGTATTGGTCATATAAGTATTGGTCATTAACACAACATAAATATAAGTATTGGTCATATAAGTATTGGTCATTAGCACACCATAAATATAAGTATTGGTCATATAAGGTCATTAGCACACCATGAATATAAGTATTAGTCATATAAGTATTGGTCATTAGCACACCATAAATATAAGTATTGGTCATTATAGTATTGGTCATTACACACATAAATATAAGTATTGGTCATAGTATTGGTCATTAGCACACCATAAATATAAGTATTGGTCATATAAGTATTGGTCATTAGCACACCATAATAAAGTATTGTCATATAAGTATTGGTCATTAGCATAAATATAAGTATTGGTCATATAAGTATTGTCATAACATATAAGTATTGGTCATATAAGTATTGGTCATATAAGTATTGGTCATTAGCACACATAAATATAAGTATTGGTCATATAAGTATTGGTCATTATAAATATAAGTATTGGTCATATAATCATTAGCACACCATGAATATAAGTATTAGTCATATAAGTATTGGTCATTAGCACATATAAGTATTGGTCATTAGCACACCATAAATATAAGTATTAGTCATATAAGTATTGGTCATTAGCACACCATATAAGTATTCATATAAGTATTGGTCATTATATATAAGTATTGTCATATAAGTATTGGTCATTAGCACACCATGAATATAAGTATTAGTCATATAAGTATTGGTCATTAGCACACCATAAATATAAGTATTAGTCATGTATTGTTCAGGTCTTCTTCTTCTTCTTCTTCTTCTTCTTCTTCTTCTTCTTCTTCTTCTTCTTGCCTGCTTTAACACAAAACCTCACCTCGCGTCCTGTGGAAGGTCATTAAGACCAAAATATTATAGCGTCGACATTAACACCAAGAATAATTATTGATCCTTTGGAACATCTAGAATTTGTCTACATTTTTCCATTTACATACGGGTATAGACACAAACACCCACTCATATATATATTCCCAGAAGAAGCGGACCGATTTTTAAAGAAAAGTAAGCTTCGAAGAGATGATACACATTTTAGAGAATTGTTGAGAGAAAAGACGCTCCAAAGAAACAAACATCAAACGCCAAGTTTAGAATACTGCAAGAATATTTTCTATTCGCTCACCAAACCCTCCTCCCCGACCCCACCATTTCCAATCCCGTGCCGTTTGAACCACAGACTGAGAGAGAGAGAGAGAGAGAGAGAGAGAGAGAGAGAGAGAGAGAGAGAGAGAGAGATGATGCAGATAAAGAGAGACAGTAAGAGAAAGATAGTGAGAGAATGGAGGAGACAAAGAGAGACAGTAAGAGAGAGATAGAGACAGAATGGGGGAGACAAAGAGACGCAGTAAGAGAGAGAATGAGAGAGAGAGAGAGAGAGAGAAAGAAAGAGGGTGAGTGTGTGTGAGTGTGTAAAAAGTGACAAAGAAGACAGAATGGGGAGAAAAAGAGACGCAGTAAGGGGGAGAGAGAGAGAGAGAGAGAGAGAGGGGGAGAGAGAGAGAGGGGGAGAGAGAGAGAATGATGCAGATAAAGAGAGACAGTAAGAGAAAGATAGTGAGAGAATGGAGGAGACAAAAGAGACAGTAAGAGAGAGATAGAAAGAATGGGGGAGACAAAGAGACGCAGTAAGAGAGAGAATGAGAGAGAGAGAGAGAGAGAGAGGGATGAGTGTAAAAAAGTGACTAATAAAGACAGTAGGGGAGAAAGAGAGCGTGTGAGAGGGAGACAAAGAGAAGCAGTAAGAGAGAGAGAGAGAGAGAGGGGGGGAAGAGAAACGGGAGCATTAATAGAGTGAGAGAGAGGGTGAGAAAGAGGTAGAAAGAGAGGCAGTAAGTAAGAAAGAAAGTGTGACAAAGAGAGACAGTAAGATAGACAGAGTGAGGAAGATAAAGGGGAGGAGTAAGAGAGGGTGGGGGAGAGGGGATGGAGAGAGTGAGGGAGGTAGAGGTAGAAACAGAGGCAGTAAGTAAGAAAGAGAGAGAGGGTACAAAGAGAGACAGTAAGAGAGAGAGAATGAGAGAGAGAGAGAGAGAGAAAGAAAGAAAGAAAAATAATTCATGAGAGGAAAAGAGTGAAAAAAAAGAGAATGAACGAACGAGGAAGAAAAAGAAAAAGAAAAAGAAAAAGGGAAAACCAAGCGCCAAGATCAAAGACTTATAAAGAAAAATAAGAAGACACGAATTGTATGTCGGTGTTTGTGTGCGTGCTGATGTGTGCTTGTGTACTTGTGCGTCTGTCTGTGTGTCGTTGCCATTTCCCCCCCCCTCCTCTCTCTCTCTCTCTCTCTCTCTCTCTCTCTCTCTGTGTATGTGTGTGAGTGTTTGGTTCGTTCGTGAAGGCGATCTTTGTCTGTCTGTCTGTCTGTCTGTCTGTGGTGATTCGGTGTTCCGTGCGTTCATCTGTACGGACAAATGAGGGAAAACTGAAAGTGGGTAGTTGTGAGGGTGTGTGTGTGGTGGGTGTCGGGGTGGGGGTAGGAAGAGGAGCGGGGGTGGAGGGAAGAAATAAGAAAAACAAATATGAACAAACAAAATTCAAATAACTGAATGAAAAAAAGAAAAAAGAAAGAAAAATACTGAAACTTTGATTAGGAGAAAGAAAGAAAAAAAAAGTAATTTTGAAAAACGGATTGGAAATAAAAATGAAAGAAAAAGGCAACGAAGAGAAAAAGAAAGACGCACATGCACACATACAGAGACGCACAGACACGTATACACAGGCGTATACATACTCACGCTGATACGCACACGGGAACATACGCAAATACATACAACATAAATATACTCAAACAAAAACGTGCGCATGCACACACATATACGTGAACAGAAATATATATGGACTAAGATAGATAGATAGATAGATAGATAGATGTGAGTAAACTTGGATAAGCACAAATTTTCTTACACACACACACTCACACACACACACACACACACATATATATATATATATATATATATATATATATATATATATAATGAATAAGTAATCCACATACACGTGTTTCGGAGTATCACTCTTCATCAGTGTGGTTATACCGTTTAACAGCTACCCCTGGCCGGGTTTGAGACCCGAATGAACTTTCGTTCGCCAATCCTCTTACCCGTACGGCCACAGGCAGCTGTCAAATATAGAAGAATATTTAATCGCTACATTTCTAAGCGGAAATGAATTCACTAGAGGCCTCAAACATATGTAAACAAAGTGAGGCTTAGCTGTGCGCCAAATACGGTGAATTTTGCAATTAAATCCCTTCTAATTAAAGTGCTCGACCAAATTGGGAGCATATATAATAAATAGGTAATCCACATACACGTGTTTCGGAGTATCACTCTTCATCAGTGTGGTTATACCGTTTAACAGCTACCCCTCACAGTTACTTGCCAATTCACGAAGCAGACAAATATATTTACTTCTGGATTTTATTAAAACCGATTTAAGAGTGCTCAATAAAAAGAGCTAAATATACGGAGTTAACAAACAGATGTAGGCACATAAACAAACACAGACTATGCCAAGTAAGTTCATGCTTTACGTAGAGTGGAAAAGGAGGGTAGGTGGTATACCCACTTACTGGAGAATGGGTACAACCCAGATATAAATACAGGCCGATGGTTGGACAAAGCAATTCCCTGAAGATTCGCTATTGCGTGAAACTGCAATCGGAATATTTAGAGCCATTCATATTTAAAA
The DNA here is from genome assembly GCA_023376005.1 of Doryteuthis pealeii. NCBI lineage: Eukaryota > Metazoa > Mollusca > Cephalopoda > Myopsida > Loliginidae > Doryteuthis > Doryteuthis pealeii. The sequence goes on along the minus strand of CM042145.1, from coordinate 128,431,429 downwards.
CGTATATATATATATATATATATATATATATATATACAGAGAGAGAGAGAGAGAGAGAGAGAGAGAGAGAGAGAGATGATTGAAGGGTATTCAAATGTTTTTACACTCAAATTATTTAACGCATTTTTAAACCTGATTTATTCATATTCAATCCAAAGATGGGGTTTGCATATCATTTGCAGTAGATAGGAATACGCAATATCATAATGCCTTAAGAAACATAAAAAAATGTAAATATAAAAATTCAATATACACAGTTTCCTAATCTCCAAGCAAAAAGTATCTCCAGACTGGTTGACATGCCGTTAAAATCAATTATTTAATCAATCACCTATAGATAGTTATTCAGACTGCTTAGATATATCTGAAGTTGGAATGTGACCCAATGGTTAAATGAGAATACGTTCAGAGAAAAACAAAGAAGGAAAATAGAATGTGTTAGGTCCAGACGTATGTATATGATTGTTAGGGATAATATCTTATGTGGCTTGTTTTAAGAGAAAATGGGTCTTGAATAAGTTAATGAACTGAAAAGTGGGGACACTGAGATTGATAAAAAAGTAATGGCTATCAGTTTAGGAGAAAACCAGTCTGTCTGAGAAGAAAAATAAGTACCCATTTCTGGGTGGCCAAATCCATGAGGATATTTAGGGGTGGAATCTGCATATATCAGCCGGCTCAAGCCCCTTAGCCAGTTTCAGACCAGCCGTCGGAGTAAGAGGTCGTTCCTGTAGCAGTAGATAGAAAATAGACAGGGTCCCACATCAGTGAAGCAAGAAATCGACTTATAGTTAAGACAACTTTCTTGTCAGCTGACAACATAGACTTAAGTGTCCTCTGCTCCACCACAAACTGCAAAAAGTGTCACACCTTCCTGCTATTGAACTTTTTGTGTTTTTTATCATTGTGAACCTGTTTTAACTCATGCCCTTCGAATCGGCCAACACGGTACATTTCAACGTAGGATTATCGACGTTGTGCAACGATGGTGCACGAGTGCAGTCCTTGGTATTATCATAGTTGTAAAGTTGACTGAGTGGCTTATTGTCGGTAACAGCTGGACAGCGAGGGAAATTGTTTTTGCAGAGGTAGAGAGCCATACCTACCGTCAGCTTTCCAGTTTACCACTCAAATCTTATTACCCAAACTGTGAGCTAATTAAGTAGTAATGGATCTGCGAGACTTGCTAGCTACTAAATAAGTAGAATAAAAAGTATGTATTTACCTAACGCCTCCACTTAACATTTAGAAAGTATTTTGAGCCAAAAAATACGATAAATAATTTCCCAATTGAGTATTTTATTACATCTCTCCCCCTCTCTCTCCCGCCTCTTTCTCTGTCTCTGTCTCTCTCTCTCTGTCTCTGTCTCTCTCTCTCTCTCTGTCTCTTTATATATATATATAGTTCTCGATCCAACGAGAGGAATATGAATATTTTAAATAAAGAAAATCCGCAATTTGAATTTTTTTTTAAATTAATTAGGTGGGGCACGTGTTTCAGATTCTTAAAATGTTTCTTTAGCTGTCATAACGGTCATACATATGGAACTCACTCTCAATATTTTGCAAGACGAAACATATATATATAAAACTGCATATGGATGCTCCCATAATTCTTCACACACATGCTACTGTAAAAAGTTCACAGGTGTTCCATCAATATAGGCTTAGTCAGACATGGTTTTGTGACAGGAGCATCATTAACACAATCCCGTAGTAATAATACTTTGATTTGAATAGAAACTGTTACCTAAAGGAGTCAGTGTCAGTTATTGATACTAGCAAAATTAATTTTTGAAAACGGATTGGAAGGGTTACCTAACTGACAACATAGACTCTGCCTCCACCACAAACTACAAAAAGTGTCACACCTCCTGCTCCATTAGCATTTTGTTATCAAACTTTGGAAAAAAAAATTAGCAAATAATTTTCCATCAAAAAAATTCAATGTCAGAGGGTTTGTATCATAAGTAAGTAAAATCATCAAATATATTAAAGGAGTAAAAAAATAAAACCATTTGAAATGGAAACTTAGTTCTTTCCCCACTCTAAATAGTCGTATTTTGGTATAAAGAGGGTTGTAATCAATAAGTAAAAATCCTCCAATATTCCTTCAAGGAAAAAATAAATTAGAAATGGAAAATTTAGTTCTGTCTCCTCATAAAAATTGCGTCATACTATTAATTATTAAATAATTATTTTAAAATTTTTTACAACAATAGATTTTACACAAAATTGTAGGTATTTATTTATTAGTAAACTTTTAGTTAACCTCTTGTTACTGAAAAGAGGAGAGAGTAAACTGTTTTAAAAACTGATATACAGGGTTTTCTTATTCTATGTATCGACAATTATGGTATTGTGACATAAGCAGTGAATGGTTTTTGTTACATACAAATGAGACCGAATTCCATTATTAATAGATACTGAGCACCCTGTTGGCAAGGGGGGTATAAATACACCGACTGCAGAGGGGGAAAATTTCCTCAATGGGGCCCACTTGTTGCCATGGACGGATCCTGGTGGCTGAACAGTCTGACATGCAACACTCCACTTTAGGTCTTACTTAGGCCTAGACAGACAGTTGAAAAGGTCCCCTCTGATCAATCAGCTTGTCAATCAAGCCCCAGCATCTATATGATTGTCCCACCCTATTGCCTTATAGCAACCCCCCAACCCTTTTTATATATGTGCTACAATGGTGGCTGAGGGTCTGGAACTGGGGAATGTGGAGTACCCTTGATCGCAATTACTCCAGGTCTACTTGGGACCAGAGTATTAGTACCAGTTAGGGTCCTCATATGCGTTAAATAGATAAAAAATGAGTATTAAAAAAGTTTAAAAAGAATTAGTTTGTTTGGAATCCAAAAAATTTTTTTTTTTTTTTTTAAACAAAAAAAAGAACAACATGCTTCATCTACAGATTTACCTTAAAAATCAAAGACCTTGATTCTCTCTAGCCACTACTGCATATACTGGGACAAGGGAGATAATTCCGGACCTGTGATTTTTCTCTAGCACCATCTGCATCAATGGGACAAGGGAGATAATTCCGGACCTGTGATTCTCTCGCTCATCTGCATACACTGGGACAAGGGAGATAATTCCGACTTATAAATAAAGGTCGAATCATTTACTTTGTGAAAGATTGCTGTTTTTGATTTACATAATAGCAATTTTCTATCTGTGTATAACCAGTGCCATAAACCCACTAGCAAGGTTGCTATTTTTTCTATTATTTATTTCTCTTTTTCTTTTATATTTTCATATTGTCTTCCTTTGCTCATTCTGTTGGGTTTTATTCCAAGCCTTACAATATAATATATATATATAATATATATATATATATATATATATAATATATATATATGGGTATTTCCTATAAGTCGGCTGGGGTTAGAATGCACTGACTTCACCTCTGCAGAGGGTAAGACTCCCCAATGGTCACCTGTTGGCGTGGTGGACCCGTGATGCTTAAGGATAGAGGCCCAGGTGATGAGCAGTTCATGACATGCAATACTCCAATTTGGCCTATCTTGGGCTAGACACGGCGGCCGGAGAGCCCTCCGATCAATCGGCTGGTCACGTCAAGCCTAGCCCTATATGATTTCCAACCTATATTGCCTTATGGCAAGCCCAACCCTTTTTATCATATGGGTGCTAGAAGGCGGTGGCTGGCGGTCTACATGTCCAGGGAATGATGTTTAAACTGATGGTGAGGTTCCAGTTTGGAGGTTTGGGGAATGTGGAGCCCTTCATCACTATTGCTCCTGGTACACTCTGACCCGGAGTGGTAGTACCTGTTAGGTCCATCTATGGTTAAATGAAAAATGTATTTATAAAAAATTGTATTATCATTAAGAATTGATTTATTTCAAACTTTTTCGCATTAAATGACCCACTGAGGTTGATATGCCATAAAAACAAACCAAACAAATCCTATAAGTCTAACATGATCAAAGGGAACACTGCTTAACTGATAGATTATTTATTTATTTACGGATCTAATAGGAAAAAGAAGGCGGGGTTAGTTTAATGGGAAATAAATAATTTATTAGTTAAGAGGGGTTCCTCTTTGATCATGTTAGATTCGCCTCTAAGCAAGGTTTTATTTTTTTTTTAATAAATAAATAAATAATCAAAATAAAATAAATAAATAATATAAAATAAAAAGTAAATAAAACAAATAAATTAAAATGAATAAGATAATATAATGCTAAAAAATAAAATACATAATACAGGGTGTCCACAAGTCTGGGTAGATGGCGATTTCACTATTGTATTTATTTATGTTATTTTCCGAGAAGGCAGATATGGTAATTTAGCAGTAAATAAATCATAACATAAACAATTAAATAAAGAATAAAAATCGTTTTGTTTTAAAAGTTGTGTTATGTACCCAGACTTTGTGGACCCCTGTAGAATACACAACTATGTGAGTGTGTTTATGTGTTCAGCATGCATGACATTATCTTAAAAATCCCTCAAAATAACGTCTCTGATACAACACACACACCAACACACACACACACACAACACAACACATACATACATACATACACACAGAGCAGAAAGACATACAAACAACACACCACGACCTATCAAATCGAAAAATCTAACAAACTAACATATACACAGGCATTGACCCCACACGTATATACCATCCATTGCCTACAATTTTCCGAAACGATAAAAATAAGATAATTTAATCAATTAAAAACAATGAAGCAACACACACACACACACACACACACACACGCACACACACACACACACACCTTCAATGTTGTTATTAAGGCAGCTTTACTTAGTCTGCACACAGGCTTCACGCTGTTTCATTAGCCTGCTCTCTTAAGTGGTCACCAATCTTATATCTAAACATGCTATCTCCCGTGGTCCAACCGGAATCAGTCCTTTCAGTGCGGCTTCACACATTTAATAATTATTCGGTTATACAGGTCAGGCAAAATGATTCTGACACATTTGTAGGTTAAATAAAAGGCAAATAAAGTAAAGAACAAAAAGTGTTTTTGTTTTCGAAAAGTCATATATGTCATTTCTTTTCACTATAATGTCATTTGTTTGTTTCTTTTATAACCAAAAGAAATCTCTTTGTGTTAAATTTGAATGCAAACGGTTTTCGTCGAATTGTCTACTCTTGTGTAGCGAAGCCGAAAATTCTTCAAAGAATTCTTGAAAGACATTAAACAAATTTCCGTCTTTTAATGACTTTGTCTTCTCGCTTTGAACATGACGTTATCAATTGCTTCTTTTTATTTCTTTTGACTAACAAATGAAAATTATACGCATACATGAGTAGTCTAAAGCCCGGCAAAGAAAAACAAAAAAACAAGATGAAAAGTTGGTAAATAATTCCAGTGCTAAAGTCTGAATCGACACGTGATCAAAAACTTTTGTATCTTTTAATTTTCTTAGAATTTCCAGACTTAAACATTATCATGCTAATCAATCATGTTCTCAAATAACTAATACATCTTCTGTAATATATTATATATATATATATATATATATATATATAATATAATATATGAGAGGTATCCAAAACTGGTAGTAAGGGATGATTCTATATGTGATATCTAAGATACACTGTATTATTATTGTACATCCAGTATGTATAAATACAGTGATCTTTAAATCCCTACAGAGAGCTCAATGTATAATAAACTTTTTAGATTATATACAGAGCAATATTTATCTTAGAAAGGAAGAAAAACTCAACACCGTAATTCCATAATAAATTTATTTAGACCAAAATTGGTTAACCTTATCTTTCATTCTGATGAGACTGGATTTGGGGAGCTATTAAATCAACTTAGATTTATATAGGCCCCAATTTTGGTCTCTCTCTCTCTCTCTCTCTTCTATATATATATATATATATATATATATATATATTATATATATATATAAGGGTTTTATAATTTGCTTGAGGCATTGTGTATATATTGGTTTGGAGGTTGCTTTTGAAGGCTATCACAATGCAAGTTAAAGAAAAAGAAAATAGGTAACAATGGTGTTGTTTGTTAACCTGTAATTTATTCTTGATATTTCGAGATAAAATCTCTTCTTCAGACGAACACTGGAACTGTGTAGTTGTCGTCTTGCTATGGCATTTTTCAGGTAAAAAAATGCCATAGAAAGACGAGGGCTGAGCATTTTACATGTTAAAATGGGTTAGGTATTTGCTATATAGCAATAGGGTTGGGACAATCATATAGTTGCTAGGGCTAGACGTGACCATCCGATTGATTGGAGGGGAATGCGAGCGTCCGTCTAGCCTAAGTAAGACCAAAGAGGAGTGTTGCGAGTAAAGGACTGCTCAGCACGAGAATTCCGTCATTAAGCATCAGGGATCGCCACCCAAGGTCAACAGGTGGCCCCATTGACGGTTTTATCTCTTCTACAGAGGTGTAGGCGGCGTATGACAACCTCAGCCGACGGGTGGCTCTACATCTTCTCCCGCAGAAGAGGTAATATTTGTCCATCCTTCAATTTATTTTCTTCATTACTTTTCTTTTTTTTTTTTTCGAAAACAACATACTAAGATTTTATTACTTATCGTGAACATTGTACGCAAAAACGTGTTATTAGGTTTTATTTATGAATATACATATGATTGTTTACTTGTCTTTAAACTGGTACATTTTATTTCCGGCAACATTATGTCAAAGCTGTAGAGTTTGGTAATAGATAATAACTAATAATATCCATTTTCATTGTATAATATTCCAATATAAATAAGAAAATGCTGATAAAATGACGTTTTATTAAAAAGGAGTGTACTACTTATTCATGACAATATGGTATATATATATATATATATATATTATTATA
>CM042145.1:128383170-128424564 GCA_023376005.1 Doryteuthis pealeii | reverse complement strand
AAAATGTTGTGTGCATCTATTAATTATTTATTATATAATTATTTTGAATATTTTGAATATAAATTTGACAAAAACGTAGGTATTTATTTATTTGTAAACTTTTTAATTAACCCCTTTTTACTGAAAAAAGGCCCGAGTAAAAAATAATTTTAAAAATTAACTACAAATTTCGCAAATTATTTTTCCATTAAAAGTAATAATACAACTTTTTTTAATTAACTTCATTAATTAACTTCTTTATTCTATTTTGAAGATTTGTGGAGGCGTGTGGTCTAATGGTTAGAGTCGTAGGAAATCGACTCGTCGACCTAGTTCAATTCCTGGACGAAACTGTTTGCATTTCACATGGCGCTAATACCCTTTGGAAAGGTATGAATCCATTCTCCCCTCCAGCTATGGGTAAATATCAGCGTAGACTTGGCTCTTTAACCATGGCTAGGTAACCAGTCTAGAAGGAAAACTCCGCTTAAGAAAAGGTTGGTAAATGTAATATATTGACAATTTTGGATAATGTGACCGAATCTCAATTATTAATAAATATATTTTTTATCAGGGGTCCCGAGGTGAATCAAAGGATCGTATGACTGCAATAAACTCACCAAACCTAACTTCCCGAATTTCTACTCAACGGACTGTTGTTTCGGCTCAGGGTCATAGTAACAAACCCATCTTCATTTGTAAACTTATTTTACTAGAATATGATTCTTCGTACACAAAAAACATTCTTCTATAATATTCACATGGTTTGCACTTCTCAACCACCAGAAATTTGATGACTGGGCTCTTTCAAGTTCGGATTCATCTGTTCGATTTGGAAAAGCCTCAAGACAAATATTTTTGCGACATTAAAATAACTTTTGCAATAAACCAAGGCTAAACATTTAAAGTTTGCATTTATGAAAAATATTCTGAAAAATGTTATTTTTAAAAAAGATTATATAATGACATTCAATCGTTGTTGATGAGTTCTTTTTATTTCTAAGATCCAAGCACTGCAACACTGATGGAAAAATGTGTGGAACGCAAGGGTAGTTTATTGTGAAAATAAACCTCATTTTGACTAATTCCATGAGAGTATCTTGATTGGCCTATGAATTTTTCAGCCGTGAGCTCCTTTACCGCACAGACCCCTGGGCTACTCATACGCGGAGTTAGCGACGGCTGGTATTTAACCAGCAACCTTTTGGTTCATAGGCGATCGCTGTACCGACTGAGCTAAACCGGTCCTATATATATATATTATATATATATATATATATATTATATATATAATATATATATCTTATTATAATGGAGAGTGTGTGTTTTTTTGTCTGTAACCGAACTATTATAATCGAGTCACAATTAACATAGTTATTAACATCACATTCTCCATGATTTTATTTATATTTAAACTCAATTATTAAAAATTTCTTCACCTTTTTATTAAGTGTTGTCCATATCTCTTACAACGCATGAAAGTATCGTTTTATGCGATACATGCGTTGTAAGTGCTTCAAGTTTATTATATTCTTTATCAGCAACGTTTCTAAATATAAACAAACTCCAAAATCTTTATTCACTTCGCCGAAGGGCATAGATCGTTGTTATTATTCTACACCATCCCCTTACCTATTATGGTAGAGGGTGTAAGTATCACTTGACAAGCTTAAATTTCGCTAAGATGCAAGCTGTGTCTGTGCGAGCGATAAAGTGTTTCAACTAGTGTTTCATGTGTTGCTGAAAGTCCGGTTTCGATTCTGTCGGAGGTCGAGTATGTATACCGCTGATGAACTTAATAAAGTCGAACAGTCTGTACGGTTTCTACCACACCGAGCCATCCTTTGCCGGGATTTAACACTTGTCAAGTTCATTTTCTATGAGAAAAAGTTATCGAATTTGATGCGAATACTGCGTTTGTATAGTGCCTTCAAGTAATATAATTTAATATATCATTTTAATCATTTACATTTCTTTTCTTTACTCATTTTCCCTCATATATATATATAATATATATTTTCTCCGCACTCCCGGTCTGGGTTATTTGACCCAAGCTCCAACGCTAAGGATTACTAGCTTGCACTTCACTGCATATGTATGTATTTAGTCATCTCTTCTATTGTTAATACCCTTCTAATATATCGGGTATATAATGGAGGAGAGAGACTGGGACCAGACAGACAGAACAGATAGATATATTAGATGATAATAGTTGATAGTCTTACTTTCATTCTGCTATTCGTTTACTTGTCTAGACGCCATGTTCTCTGATTGGGCTTATTTCTCTGCTGGGGGTTATTCTCTTTGTGCAAGGCTGGACTTGCTTGTTTAACATTTATTAACTCAAAAAACTTGTTGTTCTTTGATCAGCTTTTTTTTCAACTCTTCCCATGTTTCCCCGCGGGTAGAAAAGGACATCGAGACGGCGACCCATAGGTCCACCCACTCTGAAATCTGCGTTGCACTGACTAACTAAACTAAAACTTATTCCCACGCGTTTGTAATGGTGCGTTTTCAAGGGGTTTATTAACCGTCACAACTGTCGGGTAACTTCCATGGACCCCGTCATTTAAATATAACGGATCCTAATTCAAAATCTAACTACAGGTACGTTCATAATTTAGAGCTGCTCATAATTATGTGTCACTCCACGGCTAGTATGTGACAAGGTCATTTTTTCTTTTTCTTTTCCTAGACTGATTTCTAATCAAGTTTAAAGAACTCATTCTGCCCTATTATTTATCCGTAGCTGAGAGGAGAATGATGGGTTCATGTCTTTCCCAGGGCATTCGTTTAAACTGATTTATTTGTTTTGTTTTACGGCATATCAACCTGCGTGGGTCATTTAATGCAGCAAAGTTTTGAAAAATCGTATTGATAGTTCTGATGCAAAATGTTTAAACTCAATATTAAAAAAAAAATTCTATTTAACCATAGATATGACCCTAACAGGTACTGGTTCAGTGGACCTGGGAGCGATGGTGAAAAGAGGTGCTCCCTTGACTCCAGAACTGGAACTTCACCATCAGATAGAGTTTAGCGTCATTCCCAGGACCTCAGCTACCGCCTTCTAGCACCTATGATAAAAAGAGTTGGGTTTGCCATAGGGATTTTTGTGTCATATAGGAGCTAGGGGTTGACATGACCAGCTGATTGATCGGTGGGGGCCGCTCCAACAGCCCGTCTAGCCTTAGTAAAGGCTTAAGTGGAGTGTTGCATGTCAGGAACTGCTTCCCACCAGGATTCCGTCATTAAGCATCACGGGTCACCATCCACAGCTAAAAGATGGCCCATTGGGGGGGTACGTTCAGTAGATGCAGTCGGTGTATTCTAAAAGCACAACCGACAGGGCTAGTGCGAAGTGAAACGCAACCAGCCTCGTTCAGGATTTAAAACTCTGATAACCGATTCCATTTCCTATGAGGATAACCGTTACGCTTAAGGCCACCAGATCAGTAAGTAAATCTAGTGGGGACATGTACTATTCAATCCGCTTGTGATTCCTTCCAAATAGAAGCAACAATACAATCATGGAATCAACTATCAAATGCTAATTAGAATTCTTATCTCCATCCTAAATAGAAGCACAATCACATGGACTGCTGTTAACTATAATGCTAATGATATATCTTCACCTCTTCCTAAATAGAAGCACCAATATCATCATGGACAGGGTTATCATACTATACATATGTAGGCAGTCTGTGTATGTGTTTATATGTCCAAATGAACTACGACGATAAAACAATAACGACAAAGTACACCACCACTTTATATATATATAATATATATATATATATATATATATATATTATATTAAAATCACGGTCTTTGCTTTTGTGCAAAAATTATGAAGATTTGATTTATATTCGAATAATTCCAAAAACAAGATATACATAGAAATAGCATTGAAGTTCTACTATAAATTTTCCAGCATTTGTAAATCTCAAAAGTAAACAAATCAATATATCATCCCCTCTATCCAGGCGTCGCTGGTAGCCGCTCTAGTATATAGATGTGTGTGCATTGAACAAATCTTCTACGGAATATTAGTATTTGCAATAGTGATTTTTACCCGGGTTGAACCCTGATCTTTGGTATTAGAAAAAACAACTATTCTTAGCATTGAGCAGGCGTTTGTATTTTAGATATTTTTATTTTTTATTCTCTGTTATTTTTTCTTCTTCCTTCTCGGCTTCTTTTCTCTCAAACATAGTATTTCCTTTCTTTTCATAAACTTCTTTTGCCATTCCCTCTTCCTTTTCCTCTTTAGTTCCTGTTCAGTGTCTTTCCTCCACCTTCTACCTCTATTCCTTATTCGCCATCTTTTCTAACCATCAGTATATCCATCTTTCTACTTACTTGAATATTTTCCTCTCTTTCTCTTTCTCTTTCTCTTTCTCTTTCTATCTCTCTCTCTCTTTCTCTCTCTTTCTTTCTCTCACTCACTTTTTGTTATTATTCATTATTTTTTCTTTCTTCCATTCTCACATTCTTTCTTTCTTTCATTCTTTTGTTGTTTTTCCCTGTGATATCTGTCCTTTTTTCATTCATTCTTCCTTTATTTATACTCCCTTATTCTTTCTTTCTTTCTTTCTTTCGTTGTTTCAACCTTTTCTTTTTTTCCTCTCTTTCTTTGTTTCACGGATTTAAGTTCTTTCTTTCTTTTTCTTTCTTACTTTTCTATCTATCTTTCTTTCTTTTTTTCACCAGGCCCTCCGCACGAGCAGGATAAGACACCGAGGTCAGTTTTTTAGCGGAGTTTAACAGGTTTGAATTCAGAGTTTTCCTTCTCATAGAATGGTTACCTAGTCATGGTTAAGAGCCTAGTCTGCCCTGCTATTTACTCATAGCTGGAGGAGAATTGAATTCATACCTTTCCAAAGGGTCTTAGCACCATATGAAATGAAAATAGTTTCGTTATTTATTTATTTATTTATTTATTTTCCTTTCTTTCATTTTCAGTTCATCTCTCTCTCTCTCTCTCTCTCTCTCTCTCTCTCTCTCCTCTCTCTTCTCTCTCTCTCTCTCTGTTTGTTTATTATTTATTTATTTATTTATTATATTTATATGCCTTTCCTTCTTTCTTTCTTTCTTCCATTCTTTCTTCTTCTTTCCTCCATTCTTTGTTTGTTCTTTGTTTGTTTGTTTCTTTCTCGTTTTCTTTCTTTTCTTTCTTCCTTCTTCTTTCTTTCTTGCATTTTTAGTTCATCTCTCTCTCTCTTGTTTGTTTGTTTGTTTCTTTCTTTCTTCTTAATATTTATATGCCTTTCTTTCTTTCCTTTCCTTTCTTTCTTAATTTTGGTTGTTTTTGTTTCTTTCTTTCTTTCTCTCTTGATATTTATCAATGCCTCTCTTTCCTTTCTTCTTTCTTCCCATTCCTTGTCTTCTCTTTCTTTCTTTCTTCATTCAATTCATTCTTTCTTTCTTTCTTTCTTTCTTTCTTTCTTCCTTTCCTCTATTTTGTTTGTTTCTTTCTTTCGTTCTTAATATTTATATGCCTTTCTTCTTCCTTCCTTTCTTTCTTTCTTTCTTTCTTTCATTCGATTCTTTGATAGCTCATTACTTTCAGCAATTCTAAAAGCGTCACCACCCTCTCAATCTCAATCAATTCTATTCTACACACACACACACTACACTCTCTTCTCTCTCTCTCTCTCTCTCTCTCTCTATACTATATATATATATATATATATATATATAACCGTAACTGTTAACTACTTTAAATTTTAATAGTGACTGCCCTGAAAGGTACAAAAAAGCTATAATAAAAAAGCCTAATATATCGCTCAAAGCTCATTTCTTCCTCAAAGCCGATATTCTACTCCGAACTCAAAAACATCAAGCAGATGCTGGTTAATAACGGATTTCCTAATCACGTCATTGACGAACAAATCAAACAGATCATCCAAAAAATAGACGCTAGCCACAAAGAAAAACATACTACAGCAAATACTTCTTCAAATAACATTTACTATCGCAACCACATTGTCACGTCGTCTAACCCTCCATTTAACAGATAATAGCTCCATTTCACAACACCTAAAATTACATTCACTCTAATTACCGAAATATTCTAACGGAAAATACACACATTCTGCACAAAGAAAAAAATAAACAAAAACTCCAAATACTAGAAGCTCTATACATATACAAAGCATCCTTAAACAAAATTAATTTCCAATGCAGTACCACATTTTAAAATTCATATAGCAATCAATTTTCTCCTTCCAGCCTTCACATTAATTAATTAAAAAAAAACTGGCATCATGATGATGGCACTTCGAAGTGCCGAAAGTACTCGGGACCTGAACTTTGGTGGACTAATCCACGAATTTCACCCAAATATTAAAAATTCAAAACTCGAATAGATCAAAATAAAATTGTTAAACAGGAGATGTGTCTTTGTTTATTCAACACACACACCACACAACACACACACACACACATATATTATATTATATATATATATATATATATTATTATTATTATTATTATTATTATTATTGATGCAGGTATTAGTAATGGATAGCAGTGACATGTCCGTTAGCCATTGCCAGCGGCTTAGAGTAGGATTACAATGGTAGTTTGTTTGGTTGGATTTTACGGCATGTAAACCCGTGCTTGCTTATTTTATGTCGAAGACATTTTATTTTATTCATTTTTGATGGTATTCAATTTTTTTCTTTCAAACTCAATTTTTAAAACACATTTTCTAAATTCTTTTTTTCTTCTATTTAACCCATTGATTGGAACCTAACAGCTACTACCCCCAGGTAAAAGTGGACCTGGAAGTGATAACGATGAAAGGGTACTCTACACTCCCTACAGCTCCAGAAATGGAACTTTACCATTAGATGCAGTTAAACGTGATACCCAGGACAATGTAGTGGTAGGAGTACCGCCGTGAGCGGTTTAAAATAGACAAAGTTAGAGAATATGATTTATAATTCTTTGCAAAATATTTTCGTTTTGTTTGTTTTTTTTTTTTGTTGTTTTTGTGTGTATTTTAATTCCTCGATCTAATCACCAAAATCCAACTTGGTTTTGAAAACTGGAAGATCAGACTAGAGGATTTTAACATCAATACACAATTAATTTTGAATTTCAAAACAAAAATATAAAACGGAGAAGGAAAATTGCTTTGATGTCGGACTTCCATAACCCGAAACTGATGATCGTCGGAATTTGTTTGTTTTCTTTTTTTTTTTTTAAGCGATAAAATAATGAATTCAATTAGTGAAAATGTCAACAGGAAACGTCGTGCCAAAGCAATCAGGAAAAAATGTTGGAAAAACGGAAATTAGAAGCGGCGAGCAGAAATGACCAGCAATTATAGCGTGGAACTCTAAGTATTATTTATGAAAGGAGATTTCTACCAATAGACACACTTTTGTGCAGGGGTCAACGAGCTGAACTTGTACCGTGGGACCGAACTCGACGTCAGAGATTGAACGTTGTGTGGTTGGTTAGTTGGACTTTTACGGTATGTCAAACCTTTTAGGGTTATTTTATGCCGAAGACGTTTTGTTCTATTCATGCTTGATGAGCATTTAATTTTTTTAAAAGCAAACAGCCTCGTCTAGGATTTAAATACGATTTATTTCCTATCATGATAACCATTACACCCCAAAGATATTTGATGCCACATAACTCTAAGTTATTTGTATTAAAAAATTGTTACTTGAAGCCGTAATGTTTACTAAGGATTGTTATCATTATTTACATGAAACTCAGTCGGTAGGGCGGTGGACTAGGAACCAAAAGGTTCCGTCTTCGATACTGGCCCTCGCCAACTCAGCGTATATATATTTACGAACAACTCCGCACGAGCAGGATGTGACACAAGGTCAATTTCTTAAGCGGAGTTCAACAGGTTTGAATTCAGAGTTTTCCTTCTTAGACCGTTGCCTAACCAAGGTTAAAGAGCCCGGTCTTCCTACTGTTTACCCATAGCTGGGGCGAGAATTGCATTCATACCTTTCCCAAGGGTATTAGCGCTAAGTGAAAATGCAGTTACCGCGTCCAGGATTTGAACTCGTGGCGACGAGTTCATTTCCCATGACTTTAACCATTATACCACACGCTTCCCTCAGTGTATAAGTAGCACACGGGTATGTACGGTAAAGTGAGGAGCTGATGGTAGGTGTGGAACTCTACCCCAGGCGCCAAAAACAATATCCTTGGGCTAGTGGTAGGGACAAATGGATAGACCCCCTCGCTGTCTGGCTGATAACGACTTTAGGCCACCTGACGACTTTACTTTTTTACTATAACAGTGTGCAAAGATATGAATATTATTAAATAGAAATAATTATTTGCGATCGTTCAGGTTGGTTGGTTGATCGGATTTTACGGCATGTCAACTTTTGTTGGGTTATTTTATGCCGAAGTCATTTTGTTCTATTCATACATGATGGGTATTCATTTTTTTCTAACTCAATTTTAACACATTTTGTTAAAACTCATTTTCTTCAATTAACCCATAGCTTGGACCCTAACACTTACTACCATTGAGGGTCAATGTGGAACTGGGAGTAATGCCGATGAAGGGGTACCCCATAATCTTCAGGGCTCCAGAATTGGAACTTCACTAATAGATGCCAGTTAACGTCATACCTAGGACACTAAGGCCCTCAACTACCACCTTCTAGCCATATATGATAAAAACGGGTTGGGCTGGCCATAAGAGCAATAGGGTTGGGACAATCATGTAACGGTATTTGCCTCATACACCACGTATGGGGTGGGCACAAGGCCTCGTTTTAATGTGGGCCTACCCACAAGCCGAAGCTCATGGTGGGAAAGAACAAATATTGCGTCGATCCTCTTCGGCATTCCCTCTCAGGCGGGGCGCATCAGGCACTGGGTAATAAACCCAGCCCTGTCCCTTTAAGTCAAGGGGGCAGGTGTGGCCTGGGGGGAAAGCCCCCTGGGATCGACGCTATTAATTGTACTCTACCGGTCCAGAGACCGAAGCACACTGGACCCCCGACCGAGGTCAAGTTCAGGTAAGTGGGACAATCATATATGTGCTAGGGCTTGACGTGACGTGACCAGTGGATTGATCGGAGGGAGACTCTCCGACATACGCCTTGCTCAAAAGGGCCAAAGTCAGATTAAAAGTAGAAACACGCAAAAGTAAAATTTACAGAAAGACAATATATATATATATATATATATATATATATATATAATATGTATAAACCTGAAATGAAAGACTTTACCACGATGTTGACATGATCTGAAGAGAGTACTTTTTTATTATACAACTATTTAAAAACCAAACCGCTCGTCGCGCAATGGTTATCGTCATAAGAAATGGACGCAGCGACACGAGTTCAAATTCTGCACGATGCTGGAAGCATTTCACATATCGCTCAAGCCCCTGTGAAAGGTATGAATCCAACTCTTCTCCTCCAGCTATGAGTAAATATCCGGGCAGACTCTTCAAGCTTGGTATGGCAACGGTATCTTAAACTCTTAAAAAATTGAACTTGTGTCACATCCTGTTCGGCCAGGGAGTTGGTATATACATACTATCTAAAAATGAATGTGCGTGTTTGGAATTATATCTGTGAATGTTAGAAATGAACTATATAATGAAATCTTCATATATTGACCAGCCGTAAGTGTTCGGGTGTTCGAATCCAAACAAAAGCCGTTTATTAGATAAATTACCGCGTATGTATTTACCTAACCCGTCTGTCACTTTTTGTTATACTAAAACTTAAAAATGAAGGCACTCATTGTGTAACGGTTATCGTCGTATGAAATATACTCGGTGACACGAGTTCAAATCCTTGACGAAGCTAGTAGCATTTCCCATAGCACTAATATACTTGGGAAAAGGTGTGAGGTTCCATTTTTAGAGCTCTGGGGAGTGTGGAATACTCTTTTATTGTCATTACTTCAAGGTCCACATTGATCCGGAGTGGTATATTTTTTTTAGGTCGCATCTATGGGTAAAATAGCTCAAAATGATTTTTTTAAGTATTTAAAAAATGAGTTTTTAAAATCTTTGAAAACCCTACAAGAATTAATAAAACAATAACGTCTTCGGTATCAAATAACCCAACGAGGTTGACATGCCGTAAAATCCAACTACCAACCAATAATCTTTGAAAAAGGTATGCATACAACTATTAACTATGGTAAATAGTGAGACGGACTAGGCTCTTTAAACTTGGTATGGAAACCGGTCTAGGCTAAGGAAATTCTGATTCTGTTAAACCCCTCTAAAAAATTGACCATGTGTCACATGCTCGTACGGAGGGGTTATGAATACATACTATTTAGAAACGTGTGTGTATGGAGAGAGGTTCTGGATTTGTATGTGTGGACTCATGAATTTGAAATAAACAATATAATCAAATCGTTAACATACTTGACCAGCCGTCAGTTTTTATGGGTTCGAATCCTCTTCAGATATATATAGCTATTGTGAATATATTTACCCAATATAATATAATATGGGCTAGCATTCTCTATGTTCTTCTATGGGTCTTGAACTACTTGAGATCTTCTTGGGTTCTTTCTGTCCTGGTGTCCGTTGTTAGTTTTTAATTAACGAACACAAAACTTGACGATGTTGTTTTTTCAGAGCTCTTTATTTTTCTTTATAAATCTAAGACAAACGAGCAGAGATTTTGGCCTCAAACGGACAGACCACCATTAGGTTCCGTCTCGTTCCGTCACCCAACCAAAACTCTCCGTGCGTCTTCTTCAAACACCTCAGCCAGACTCTCTATTTCTCACTATCTCCCTTACTCTCACACTTGTTCTTAATCAGTCATTGATTTCCACGTCATCAGTCTATTATTCTGATTAATCTCCATATTACACTTTTCAATTTTTTCCACATTCGTCCCTCTTCAATCCACCACTGATGTCATCAGCTGACTTTCACACTTACTATGGTGGACTGTGAATTTAGGGGCGTAAATCTTTACTATTGTCTACAAATGTTAGTGGAATATGAAATGAAGACTAATGTATATATTTTTCATTTCTGAACTGCGATTAATACTTTTAAATGAAACTCTAAGGAAAACATAACTTAATACGTTAATTTATTTATAAGTTTTTTTTTTAGATTAAATAACAACACTAATTGATGTTGTATGGATACACTTTTTTAACCTCGGAACTGCAAAAGTTTTAAGTTGTTTTTTATTGTTACTCTAAAATAGAAATATCGTTAGATACTCAGCAAAATTACCAGCGAATAGTAAGTTGCAGTATGTTTCAGAATAGGACTTGATAAGTTTATAATCTTAATTCCCATAAAATAATAATGCTGAGGTAAAAAATGTATAACTGAATCACTACACAACAGCTTTAAATTTATACAACATCAATTAATGCTGTCCTTTAATCTTTTAAATGAATTAATGTATCAAGTTATGTTTTCCTTAGAGTTTCATTTTTATTAAAAGTATTAATCTAAGTTGAGAAATTTAAAATATATACATTGGACTTTCATTTCATATTTCGCTAACATCTGTCCGGTTATATGAGGGTTGAATGGAAGGATAGCAGTTGCTCATGCAGCACATTTCACTATCCTTGCCATTAATATTGTCCTGGTGAATAATGAGGACTAATCCAAATTTTCGCAATTGTTGTTGCAGAATTTCCTAGAAGACTGTCGCGATATGCGAGTACTGCTCAGTATTTTGTCTTGTGACTGGATGCTAGCCATAGCATTCCTGTGAAGGTGAGTATCATGGATCCACTTTAGACACTATCCTTTGTCAAAGTGTCGAAACTGTCTCTATGGGGTGTAATAATTCCTTCCTACAGCAAAGACTCTGAAGACGACTGTGATACAGGTTTATTTACCATAGGAAGTGGTAAAAGCTGGTAAAATTGTCCTAAAAGACTGTAGAGATATGTGCGTACTGATCAGTATTCGGCTATGTTGCGAGTTAAATTTGCATCGGTCTACACAGATCACTACATGGCGCTGCGAACAGGATTCTGATTGAAAAGAAGGAATTCAGCATCAGGCAGTGAAAGAGCAACGAAAACGGTGTCGTACGAAATTTGTCCTGCCAGTTAAAATTGACCGCTAAAGAAGGTAACTCTAAGATTTATTCATTATTGATGTTCATTCTACAAAGACAATATCATGATATAACAATTTCAAAATCACTTTGGTTTACTAAATTTGGATGCACTTATAGCATAACGGTGGATTTTATAATTCGAAATACAGTTTATGATTACGTATCAGGCTACAGACTTATTGATCTCGTCTCGCAGAAATTACCGGCAAAGTAACAAAGAAACAGTCATGTCAGTGGCAGACAAACAACGAAAGAAGTGTTCAAGAATGATGACTCAGAGGTTTTTCTGTTCTTTGATATCTGCTGCCGCCGCACCCCTCCTCCTCCTCTCCCGAAACAGTGAGAACTTCTTCAAGAAAAAAAGTGTGGGGATGGAGAAAGAGAAAGAGAAAGAGAAAGAGAGAGGGATGGTGGTAGAGATAAAGTCTTTGATATAAAAAAAGAGAAGATGCTTAGAATGTAAAGATCAAACGGACTTGTATGAGTCAATGATGTAATTTGTACAGAGAACAACGAACACTAGCATTCCTCAAAGGGACGTCCAAATCCTGAAATGATTTGAGATGTCACACGTCGGCTTTCTTTACTTTCTTTTTTCTTTCTCTCTTTTTTTCTTTAACCGAACCCCTATCAAAAATAAATAAATAATAAGAATAAAAATCGTAGGTGCGGGTTGCCTAACGATTAAAGGTAAGAATTCAGCGGACGATGTTCAAGCCTCATACTAATCCTCTTGGGAAGAATATTCGTTCACTTCTTATGTCAGCTAAGGAGAAATACCAGAGCAGTTCGAGCCCTTCAGATTTGTAATGACAAAGCATCTTTGTTATTATATAACAAGTCAAGTTAAGGCAGGGGTTCCCAACCTTATCTGCCATGCCCCACCTAAGTACCTCTGAATTCCTGATTTCCCCCCATGTAGTAATATATAATCTCATTATAATGGAGATTATGTAACTGCCTGTAACCAAAACTACATCACCACTGATGTCACGATTTCGTTAGTTATTTAAGTTATATTCTCAACGATTATGAAATAGTTATTATTAGCATCTTATGTATTAACGATGTATATGTTGAGTAGTATTTGCCTCAAAACTACCTATATTATTAATGCATTTAAAATCATATGTGTTAATATATCTCGGAAGAAATAAAGATTTACACTGTATATGCTGAGAATAATTTGCATAATGATTTTAGCAAAACTGGGTTAAATAAATAATTATTTGCTGTTACTGGTTTTAATACTATCATGTTATACTCAAATCCTACAAATAATCTCATATAGAAATAAATTAAAATAACATTAAGATATTTATGTATAATATTTTTATATTTGTTTTTATTTAGTTACAAAAGACAGAAAATAATAAGAGAGAAAATTTCTATAAAAAATATTTCAATAAAATAAAAATCGAAAATTTGGACCCGGACCTCGTTATTCCCAATTACTCCTCCCATAAAATCAAATTGCTCAACGTTGAGAACCACTGAGTTACTAGATTCCGTACCATGTAACCTAGTCGAATGTTATTTTACGAAGATATTGGCACCGCCAAGATTACCTCGAGAAGACATAGCATACCAATGATCTATAAATAAAATTGAATATAAATTGAATTGCTTCATGTATGTATTTACCAACCCCTCCCCATAAGCAGGATATTACACAAGGTCAATTCTTTAGCGGAGTTTAATAGAATTGAATTAAGCGTTTTCCATCTCCTACACCGGTAAAGGAATCCTGTCTGCCTGCTATTTACCCATTAGCTAAACCCTTAGCTAAACCCTTAGTTCGATGCATACCTTTCCCAAGGGTATTAGTGCTGTGGTATGAGTTGCAATCAGTCTTGTCGAGGATTTGAGCTTGCGTTATGTAGATTAAAAATCAACTTTGTACCGCCTTTTTTTGACACATTAAATGTAGTAGTAGTAGTAATATTAATAGTAGTATTACTAGTTGTAGTGATGGTGGTTGTGATAGTAGTGGTAGTAGTAGTAGTAGTTGTTGTAGTAGCAGCAGCAGCAATAATAATAATAATAATAATAATAATAAGTTCTTGAGAATGAAACACAATATTCTCTGGGTCTTTGAGATAAAGACGGATCACCTTATCCCATCCAGAAGATTAACCAAAAAGAAACAGAACTTTTAACTGGTAGATTTTATAGTCCACGCAGATCGTAGATGAAAGATGAAAGGAAACGAAATGATAGACAAATACCAGGACCTTGCTAGAGAATTGAAAATTGTGGAATATGAGTGTGAAATTGATACCTTTTGTAGTTGATGCACTCAGAACGATCCTGGAACATTTAGAAAACAGACTAGAGGAACAGGAATTAAGAGGAAGAATTGAAACCATCCTGACAACAGGATTGATGAGATCGACTAGAATACTCACAAGAATCCTGGAGACATGAGGAAACTTGTCACCCAGAATCCAGTGAAAGACCAGCAGCTTACACTGGAGAGAAAACGAGTGACATAATAATAATAATGATAATGATAATAATAATAATAATAATAATAATAATAATAATAATAATAATAATAATAATAATAATAATATTAAATGCATAAACCATAATCCGTTCTTGAGAATTAAACTCATAAAATTCTCTGGAACTTCGAGATAAAAACGGATCACCTTATTCCGGCCAAGTGACCAGATCTAGTATTGATTAACAAAAAAAAAACTTGTCAACTAGTAGATTTTGAAGTTCCAGCAGATCACAGGGTGAAGTTGAAGGAAAACGAAAAGATGGACAAATACCTACACCTTATCAAAGTGATACCAATTATAGTTGGTGTGCTTGCAACAGTCACAAAAAGCTTGGAAAAAAGACTGGAGGAACTGGAAATTAGAGGAAGAATTGAGACCATCCAGACCACTGCCTTGCTGCAATCAGATAGAATACTCAGAAGAGTCTTGGATACCTGAGAAGACACGGACTCCAAATAAATACCACCAGCTAACGCTGGTGTTGAAAACTATAATAATAATAATAATAATAATAATAATAATAATAATGATAATAATAATAATAATAATAACAACAACAACAACTTTGATATACAAACGGATCACCTAATCCATGCCCGAAGACTAGTCTGGTGGACTAGGGAGTGAAAATAAAAGAGAGTGAAAACATAAACAAATATTCGGGCATTGCCAGAAAATTTAAAAAAAAATATGGAACGTGAGGGTAAAGATGATACCAATTGTAATTGGTACCATTGGAATGGTACGTAAAGAGTTGGAAAACATACTGGAGGAATTGAGAATGTAAAGGAAAGTTAGCTATTGTCGGTATCAGCCAGACAGCGAGGGAGTATATCCTCTTTTCAATAGGCCAGGTAGATTGTGTTGAGTCTGTGATGAAGCGTCACACCTACCATCAGCGCCCACTTTACCACACAGCTCCAAGATGTACTACAATGAGTTGGCGAAGACCGATACCGAACCAGGATCTTTGTTTTCTGAAAGATAAAATTTGAGGTACGAGCGAGCTTCAGATACGCTTATGTTAATAAGTTCACTAAAATAAGGTAAGTTTCCAAATTTATTACGCCAAAGAAAAATGTTATAAAACAACCATTAAAACATATTATAGCACACATTTCATTACATTCTATCGTATTGTTTTTTATAAAATAAACTTTTATTTTACTAATTTAAAAATAACGTAGAAAAATATTAGGGTGTTTTTGGGTCGCTGGAACAGATTAATGGCATTTCAGTTAATTCATATGAGAAAAATTGATCTGATATACAAGGAAATTGAACTATGGCGGAACGAATTAAACTTGTAATTCAAGGTACAACTATATATATATATATATATATATATATATATATATATATATATATATATATTGGGACGTTAATTAAACTGTCACCGCTAAGCGTAAGGCATTTACTTGAGTTCTCTGGTGATTGTAAAACATACATCTACGTAAGTATGTACCAATTAATTGTCCGATACTTACTGACAGTTGCCGACGACCGAGATAAGGAGCTTGACAGACGAAAATTCTGTCGGGTCTCGCTCCCAGCTAGAAGTTGCTGTTAAAGTCAAGCCGCACTGATGAGACGTAAGAGTGGAAACACTGTGTCTGGGTATGACTAACACATATCTATATCTATATATAATGGAGATAGACTGCATTTTTGTCTGAAGCCGAAACTATATTACTACTCAAGTCACAATTCCCTTAATTATTTACGTCAAATTCTCCATGATTTCATTCTTTTAAACCTTCAGTTATTAATAAAAATTGTTTTACATCATTAATACTGTTGATCATATCTACGTACTAATAACATGCAATTGTATTTATATATACAACAAAATAGCGATTTACAGTTTGAACGAGAAGGCTAATTTGCATATTGATATTTAAAATTTTATTTTAATAAATATGTGCTTGGTATTATTGATTTCTAATTGTTTGGTTTTATCTTAGAAATATAAACAAAAATCTCGTGGATAAATCTTAAAGAAATTTATTTACAAGAAGAAATAACTGTAATATTATCCTTTACTTCCTATTTTAACTAAATAGTTAAATTAGGAAAATTTACCAATGAAACAGGGGAGTAATGGAAAATGATGGAATAGTTAGTTTCAAAGTTGTTCTATTTTTCGATTATACCCCCTCTGTTGCAGATCTTTTTATCTGCATTCTTAGTCAGTTTCATTAGCCTTTCTAATTTATATGATATTTTATTATATCAAAACTTAAATACTTGCACCGAAGGGTGCATATATTTGCTAGTATATATATAATTCCTCGTAAATCAAATACAATATATATATATATATATATATATATTATAATATATATATATATATAATTTCCTCGTGTATCAAACCAATTTTTTACCATTGAAATGAACTAAAATGACATTAATCCGCTACCTCTCTACCTTCCCCACACAGACACACAGACACACACACACACACACACAACACACACACACACACATATATATATATATATATATAATATATATATATATATATATGTTGCTAAACATATGAAATTACAATATTCATAATAGTGATAAAGAAATGAGAATACTCCGGCAGGAATTTAAACCTCCCAGGCAAATGTACTTCTAGATTAGGGGTCTCAAACTCATGGACTCAAAAGGGCCATTATGTCCCGAGGGTGAGGCACAGCGGGTGGAAAGTGAGATAAATTAGGGGGAATGATTGCCCCTATTTATAATGCTAATCTGCAAAACAGTTGATGGGGAGTCCACGGGCTCGGTTGCGACATCAATGTAAGCGAGTTTTAACCCCATTCGCACTATCACGTTTACTTTCGGACTAATACCATTGGCAAAGGCATGAAGCCCATCCTCCTCCAGCTATGGGTTAAATAGTACCACTAATGTTCAACAAGGATGACTTTGGCATTACATAATGCACGAACATTGATATACCATTAAACAAAGAAACCAAACCAAAACAACTGATTGGTTGGTTAGTTGGTTGGATTTTACTGTTGCATACTGACGTTTTCACGGTACCAAATCAGAAGGTGTTGTATACCCTTTTCTTACTTCTTACTCTAGTCGTCTTCTCCTCTGGCCGTCTTTGCTATTCTGATCGTCTATCATCTTGGTCTGGTCTAGCGTCTGGTGTTGACTTGGTATATCTTCTAAGGTCTGGTCTTCTACGGGGATTCCGGGTCTGGTTTCTGTTAGGGATCACTCCTTATCAGAAGCCCTGTGTCATTGTTAGTTTTTAGGTAATAAACACAAGACTTCGATTTACGTTGATGTTACTTTATTTCCAAATCCCCAACCCAGACATAACATAGCGCGCGTTTGCAGAGTTACAGTTTTAGACAGAGCATGACTGCTCTGTCTGACGTCTAACTGCCAACTGGGGACTCTGAAAAAGGTCCCACGTGACTTCACATATTTGGCGGGCTTCTGTAATTTTCCATAGAAGGACCCGGCCATGGTATGAAAGGGTTCATTCCCTCAGAATTACAGGGGATTGAC
Organism: Doryteuthis pealeii; assembly: GCA_023376005.1. Classification (NCBI taxonomy): domain Eukaryota; kingdom Metazoa; phylum Mollusca; class Cephalopoda; order Myopsida; family Loliginidae; genus Doryteuthis; species Doryteuthis pealeii. The sequence goes on along the minus strand of CM042145.1, from coordinate 128,406,488 downwards.
AACAATCTTATGCAACCGCATAGATTATGTAACATTACGGCATATCAACCCTTGGGTTATTTTATGCCAAAAATGTTTCATTTGATTCATTTTTGATGGGTATTTAATTTTTTCAAACAAATGTTTCTAATCTCATTTTTTATCTATTTATCCCATAGATGGGACCATAACAGGTACTACTACTCCGGTCAAAGTAGACCCGGGAGTAATGGCGATGAAAGGGTACTCCATACTCCCTAGAGCTCCAGAATTTGAACTTCACCACTAGGTGTAGTTTAACGCTATACCCAGGACATCCAAAGCAACTGATAGGCAGCTATTATCTATTTTCATGAGAATGAAAACGCATTTGATAGTCAGTTGGATATGGCTGTTTTGCTTTATGCCATTAAACAAAACAGCTGATTGGTTGGTTGGTTGGTTGGTTGGATTTTACGGCATATCAACCCAAAAAATGTTTTTTTATTCATTTTTGATGGGTATTTAATTTTTTCAAACAGATGTTTCTAATCTCATTCTTTATCTATTTAACCGATAGATGGGACCATAACAGGTGCTACTACTCCGGTCAAAGTAGACCCGGGAGTAATGGCGATGAAGGGGTACTCCATACTCCCTAGGGCTCCAGAATTTGAACTTCACCACTAGGTACAGTTTAACGGTATACCCAGGACATCCAAAGCAACTGATAGGCAGCTATTATCTATTTTCATAAAAATGAAAAGGCATTTGATAGTAAGTTGGATATGGCTGTTTTGCTTTATGCCATTAAACAAAACAGCTGATTGGTTGGTTGGTTGGTTGGTTGGTTGGATTTTACGGCATATTAACCCTTGGGTTATTTTATGCCAAAAATGTTTTATTTGATTCATTTTTTATGGGTATTTAATTTTTTCAAACAAATGTCTCTAATATAATTATTTATCTATTTAACCCCTAGATGGGACCATAACAGGTACTACCACTCCGGTCAAAGTAGACCGGGAGTAATGGTGATGAAGAGGTACTCCATACTCCCTAGAGCTCTAGAATGTGAACTTCACCACTAGGTACAGTTTAACGGTATATCCAGGATATCCAAAGCAACTGATAGGCAGCTATTATCTATTTTCATAAAATGAAAAGGCATTTGATAGTCAGTTGGATATGGCTGTTTTGCTTTATGGCATATCAACCATTTCGTGGAACTTAATGCCGAATCAAGTCATTTTGGTAAAAGAAGGACACAGGTTGCTTAGAGTACCTGCTGTTGCCTAAGTGGTCACCCATCTAAATATTGAACAGGTTAATCGCTACTTAACTTCAGTGATCTAACGGGAATCGGTGCTTTCGGTGTCACTTTACCGTAATGATAGGTTTGTTTTACGGCTTATCAACACTTTTCAGGTCATTTAATGCCGAAACAAGACATTTTGATAACAAAGGACTCGAGATTTTTTTTAACGGTACCCACTGATGATTTAGTGGTCCCCTAATTACGTAGTGAAGTGGCTAATCGTTGCTTAACCCTTTGCCTACCATGGTTGTACCAGATTTTCTGGCTATTTTTTTATCTGTATGATGGTTATTTCAAAGTTCACTATCTATTTACCTCAGAACTCATTCTATTCAAATAAAGTCCTATTATTATGGTAATCTGTTCCCTTCTGCTCAATCAAAATAAACTAATAATCAGTTTTTTGATTTTGCTTGGATGTGGTATGCGTAAAAATGGGAGAGCCGATGGGAGAGCGGCTTAAAGTAGGCAAGGAGTTAACTAAGCAGAATGTGTGCGTTAGTAAAATATGTAGGAGAAAACATTTCCGTTTCAAATTTCTATTTAATTAAGTTTTTACTTTTCGTGAATTCCCTTTCTTTACTTTTCACTTTTGATAAATTCTTTTTTTTTTCCCCAGTTTCCTGTATTTCATGGCTGGCTGGTTGGTTGGTCGGTTGGTTGGTTGGTTGAATTTTACGACATCTAAGCCCTTGTTGGTTTATTTTATTCCGAAGCCATTTTGTTTTATTCATTCTTGATTTTCTCTGAATTTTTGAGATGAAGCTTGATAATTTGGATTATTTGGATTATTCGAACTATTGTCCTCATCTTTATTGGTATCTGTACAACGTTTCGACGCTATTTCTTATCAGACTCGGAAACCATCTCTTCGAACTCGGGAACTTCTTTACGTCGTAATCGGGAGCCTTCACGGAACTTCGAACCCAAACATTTATTCAATCCACGGATTATACTGTTCTCATTCCGCTAACCATGACTGGATAGAGAAATACCTGAAGAAAGCCGGAGAGCACATCGGCCGAAACGTTGTACAGATAATAAAGATGAGGAAAAATTGTCCGAATAATCCAAATGATACACATTCTTGATTTCTATTGAAAATTCTTTTTTAAACTCAATCTTTCAAACACATTTTTGTTCATTCTATTTTCTTCTAACTAACCCATAGATGGGACCCTAATAGGTACTACCACTCAGGTCAGGGTGCACCTGTGAGTAATTGCGACTGCAGGATACTCCAGACTCCCTAGATTTCCAGAATTGAAACTTCAGCATTTGATGCAGTTTAACGTAATACTCCTTGTTAAAGAACAGTTGTGGTACTACTTAACCCATGGTTGGGGGATGAGGAATTTTTTACCTTTCTCAAGGGCATTAGCCCAAAAGTGAACCTAATAGCGCGACTGGAATTCGAACTTGCTTAATACGATTTCGCAGTCCAGTACGGTAGCCACTACACCACGGAGGCTTCCCCAGATTGAGAGATATGAACATACGGAAATAGATTAATAGATAAGTACATAGATAAGTAGTAAATAGACACCTAAGTGAACACTCTCTAAGTGTGCTAATTTCATAATTTTGGCTCGGGGTAGAAAGATAGATAAATAGATAGATAGATAGATAGATAGATAAGTAGCAGTAGTGTCTCAGACCAAACATTCATTATATGATATCTTTGGCCCAAAGCGTTATTAACACTAATCCCCCAAACCTCCCACTGTCACGTTTTTATCCCTATGTTTTGTTGGTTTTCACACCATGGAAATGCTATATCCACACAGATAGAGACTCCGCCCAATTTCCAGGCCCCTTAATATCTATTTCCTCTTTCCTGTTCACGATCAAAGGAATTTAATTAGATATGCCGATGCCGCCTTTGAAATTAAGCCTCGGCATCCGATGTGCACAGAAATTATATATTAAGTCGGCATATCAATTGCTCTCACAAATCCTCGTATATTTTCCGCTTACGCTAATGTACTGAGTAAGTATCTTACTGAAAATAAAATGTAGATTCAATCGGTAATAAAGGACTATTTGCTCGTAAATTCCTACCATAAAATAAACTGAACCCCCATTTTATGTCCGTGTTTTTGTATTAAATATTTTATTTTTCTTGCACCCGTTATGTTACAATACAAAATATATTTTATTTATTTATTTTAATATTCATTTCAATGTGCATATTCTAAAAGTTTTTATTTTGTGAGAATGTTTAGTTTTAAAGTGGGGGCTCGTTTTACAATTCAGACATAAATTGGATCCTCCTTTTATGACCGTAATTTTGTTTTTTCGTCGACGATGATTAAAATCTGACGTTTTTATTTTAGAGTACCAAAGCCAAAAAGAAAAGAAATAACAACAACAAAAAGTAATATTCAACTTTTTACTCGTAAATTCCTGTCATAAAATTAGGCTTGGGCATTTTATGGTAGGAATTTACGAGTAAAAAGTTGAAGTGTAAAAACGAACCCCCACTTTAGAACTAAGCATTCTCAAAAATAAAAGCTTTTAGAATATACACATTGAAGTGAATATTAAAATAAATAAAGAAATATATTTAGTATTGTAACATAACGGGTGCAAGGAAAATAAAGCATTTATTGCAAAAACACGGACATAAAATGGGGGTTCAGTATATTTTATGGTAGGAATTGACGAGCAAATAGTCCTTTATTATCGATTCAATCTACAGCCTTGGGCCAATTAATTGAAACAACTGCTTTCTTTCTTTTATAATACGGTCAGTTTTAGACTCATGGAGCGACAGGGTGTAACCGATTTCTAATCTTCGTATATTTCCCGCTAATATAAAGTTGGCATAGTGGCCTGTTGTCGGTATCAAGCATAAAGCTAGTGAGTTTTGCGATTCCTAGGCGGTTGCTCTACCGACTGAGCTTTAACCGGACCCTAACTACGCAAATTTACTGAGTCAGGATCTTACTGAAAAAAAAACCAAAAAAACTACGTAATGTTGATTCAATGCCAATTAATTAAAACAACCACTTTAGTTTCCTTTCTTTCACCATAGGGTCAGTTTTAGACACACTGGAGTGACAGGGTGCAATCGATTTCTATTTTCCTCAGATTAAGTAATTTGAAGTGGAGTGCAGAATCTATGATGAAATTTGTTTGTCTTTGAAAAATATTACGTCGTCCGTGGTTGCACCAGATTTTTATTACGCCCCGACACTATTGTCTCGACTGTCGATTAGTTGTCCTACAGCCATTGTCTGCGATTACGTTACACTGCTAAATAAAAATAGATTGGGATTAGGGAAAAGTAAGTTTGCAAAGCGAATTAAATTCTTAAAAAATAATAATTGCAGTTGGAGAATTAAAAAAACAAAAAAAAAACAACATTAAAATCATTTTGTAAGATTTCTTAGAAAAGAAATCTTTAACCTAATTTAAGCTACGGGCTAGTTGCTTCTGAAACATAACATACAAATCTATATCACACTCTCAAAATCACTCTCTTTACACCGATAGAGAAACTAAAGTATATAACGAGGAGGTAATCAAAATATGCATTGAGAGGGGGAAGTGACAGACAGAAAGTGAAGTGAGAGACGGTCTGCGATTTACGTAACTCCAATGAAGCGCTCGAAAATTGTAAGGCTGCACGTTAACAAGAGAGTTGATATTTTCCACGTACCCCACTTGTACGGGTCAGGCACAAAGGCCCTATTTATGTGGGACCACCCACAAGCCGAAGCTCATGGGGTGGCAGGTGAAAAACTGCGTCGATCCCATCGGCATTCCCCCTCAAGGGGGCACCTCAGGCACTGGGCAATAAACCCAGCCCTGCCCCTTTAAATCGAGGGGGCAGGTGTTGCCTGGGGGGATGGCCCCCTGGGATCGACGCTATTATTATACCATCACCGGTCCAGCGGCCGAAGCTCGCCGGACCCCCAGTCGAAACCGGTTAACAAGAGAGTTATGAATCTTAATTTTTTTCAGTATTTTACGGCCACTGTATAAAGGATTTAAACTAGTTTGCTTAAAGAATATTTTATGAGGCCAGAATTTAAGCTATTAAAAAAAAAGATTTTTACGGCTTATCTATTACTAGTTTATTTACTGCTAAATAAAAAAAAAGAACTAAGTGAAAATCATCAGTGTTAATTCTATAATTTTTGCCAGGGATGGTAATATATATATATATATATATATATAATATATATATATATATATATATATATATAACGTGTATTTAGACAGCAGATTATCTTTTAGTTATGTTGTCGTATTACATATGACAAACATAGTTTGTTTATTTAGCTTTTTTATATTTAGTTTCTCTTGCTGCCGGGTATAATAAAAATATCATTAACCCATTTTATTGCGACCAAATGGTTCCCAAGTGTAAACAGAATGAAACAGTGGCGAAAAAAATATTATTCGCAGATTCTTATCACCTACAGACAGCAATAAACGCTTAAGATTTATTATCTACAACAGAAAATTAAGGTTTGGTTTACTTTCTTTGTATATATATATATATATATATATATAATATATATATATTATATATATATATAAGTCTTTGGACCGTGGGCAGTGCAGGAGGACACGAAAAGGTTTGAGACCGGCCGTATACAGCATGAGCAGTTGAAGAGAGATATTCGCAAGAATAAAGTAGACAATCAAGGGCTTCAAATCGGTCTACTATGTGACCAGTGTGGAAGGCTATGTATGAGCAAAGCTGGCCTGATCAGTCACCAATCTGTGCATCGGCGAGATGGACTAATAAAATACCCTGTGCTCCCTGGAAATACCTGTAATTGTGGGAAGGTGTGCAAGACTTTGGCAGGACTAAAGAGCCACTTTCGTGCAGCTCATTGTTGAACTTTTTTGAAGCTCACCATTATATTGTTTGAACTATTGAGCTTTTCTTTTCTTTTTTTTTTTCTTTTTTCTTATTGTTACTATATCAAGCAATGGCAATACTTGAATACGAGTTTGCTGCCATCATATATATATGGTATACCAATGTTCCTGGATTATTTAATGCTTATGCCATCCTTGTAGAAGAACAGTAGTGCTACTAACTAAACATAGTTAACCAGTCCATTCATCGGAGGAGGGCTCTCCGAACCTCTGTCTATCCCAAGTTAGGGTAAAATGTAGTGTTGCATGTAATAGATAACTCAGATACCAGGTTACCATCAAGGATGCCACCCACCGCCAACAGGTGGCCCCCATTGGAGGGGGAATTTTTCCCCTCTGCGGAGAGGCAGTCGGCGTATTCTACAGCCCAGCTGTAGGTGTGGAGTGTTGCATGTAATGGATTGCTCAGCCACCAGGATGCCGTCACGGTTGCCAGCATCGGGCAACAGGTGGCCACATTATAGGGGAGAGGATTCTTACCCATCTGTAGAGGTGCAGTCGAGTATTCTACAGTTCTAGCCGGCAGCGTGGCAGGATAGAAATCTCAAAGCCATATGTCTTATGAAATATAAAATATTAAATAAAAAAAATGAAAAATAAATGGGTCGAAATAGGAGACAATGTTTGTGACATAACTCTGAGAATTCGGTTGAATGAAGAGGGTTGGTTGGTTTGGTTGGTTAGTTTTTGCAGCATGTCAACTCTTCTTGGGTTATTTTATTACAGAAGACGTTCAGTTTTTACGCATTCTTGATGGGTAATCAGTATTTTTAAAACACAATTTTTTTTATCTAACCCATAGATGGACCCTAACAATTACTAGCACTCCGAGTTAGAGTGGACCTGGGAGTAACTGTGATACTCCACATTCCCCAGAGCACAATAATTTAATTTCACCATCAGATAGAGTTTACCGTCATACCCAGGATAGTAAGACCCTCAGCCACTGCCTTCTAGCATATATATATAATAAAAAGATTTGGGGCTTGCCATGAGGGGAATAGGGTTGGGACGATCATATAGGTGCTAGGGCTTGACATGAACAGCCGATTCCAACTACAGTGGGTCCTTGCCTCAGGCTGACGCACTAGCACACACCCAAATTATGCAAAACTTCTGATTCAACCTCGTTATACAACCATACCTCTTTTTACGTCGTTTCGACTTACGTCATTTGCGCAGATACGTCGCTTTTCAAAAATAGAAAAATATGAAAATCTTAAAAGCTATATTAAACATTATAATATTTACGTCGTCTGTAAAAACAGCTGTACAGTTCATACCGTATGGTAACGTTAATTCTGGCTTGTATCAATTGTTTACCCTTATTTTCATAACTGAGAAGTAAATGAAAAAAGAGATAGATATATATAATCTTTAATAATGTTCACCCATTGAGCTCTGGGTAGATAATTGGGATTAGGGAAAAGTAAGTTTGCAAAGCGAATTAAATTCTTTAAAATAATAAATGAAGTTGGAGAATTAAAAAAAACAACATTAAAATCATTTTGTAAGATTTCTTAGAAAAGAAACCTTTAACCTTAATTTAAGCTACGGGCTAGTTGCTTCTGAAACATAACATACAAATCTATTCACACTCTCTAAATCATCTTTACGCCGATAGAGAAACTAACGTATATAACGAGGAGGTAATCAAAATATGCATAAAGAGGGGGAAGTGACAGACAGAAAGTAAAGTGAGAGACGGGTAAATTTTTTTGACTTAATTGCACATAATTACGACTAATTAGAACCAGTTAAAAAGGATTTTTCAAACATAACTCAATCCTAGAACTAAGGAATATTTTGATATGAATTTTGTATCATTAAATTAAATAAGAAAAAAAGCCTTTATAACACAATTTTTTATTCACTCAGCTTCTTGTATGATAATAGATAACATCGGTTATAAAATAAAGTATACATCATCATCATAATCATCATGTCGCGCATGCAGCACGGAAATCTCTCGCCAACCTTTCCTATCATTCATTGCACCTGGGAGGTCCTCTGCAGAGCAACCAGCATCTTCGCATAGCTGGTCAATGTAGGTCCTAGCTGGGCACGCCACACTTGCATGTCCATGTGTTGGCTTCCACAGGAGAACGTCGCTTATGAGCTCATCCTTGCTTCTCCAGCAGTGTCCTGCATGCCTTGTCCGTCTCACTCGGATATTTTGTGAGATGGAGGGGCAAGTGACCGTACAGCTGCTTCCTTATGGGGTGCTGTTTCCACGACTTGTTCAAGACTGCACGCAGCATTCTTGTTCAGCTCACATCTAGCTTATTCTCAAGATGCTTCGATAGGGTCCTAGTGGTGCAGCCATATAGCAGCACTAATACAACCACAGCCTGGAAGAACTGTCGCTTCAGCTTGTCAGGGAGATCGGACCTCCATATGACTGATAATTTGTTCATCATAAAAGAGATAAAATTTGTTTAACGGCATAAGCATTGAAAGTTTGAGGTTTATGGTAATACAAATCGAATAAGTGTACAAGTTCAGACGTTTTCCGAAAATTCTAATAATTAGCATATGACACTCATATTTTTTACTAATCTTTATAATCTTCCATTGCGAACTATATAGATTAACGGATTGAATTCACATGATCCATTAGTATTTGACCACTTGAAATATTAAGCCACAGAAGTCATTGAAAAGAATTTATTTCATACTTAACTTTCATTTAGGACATTTTATTACTTACCCATATATTAACAAAGGCACCAGTGGTTTGTAATGGTTGGAAGACCACTGTTAGTGAGTTGGACTTTCATTGTGTTTGTCATACTTTATAATACATTTATTGATTCACTCAGCCTTAGTATAATGATAGATAACATCAATGATAAAATAAATTATACATCATAAAAGAGATAAAACTTGTTTAAAAACATAAGCATTGAAAGTTTGAGGTTTATGGTAATACAAATCGGATAAGTGTACAAGTTCACACGTTTTCCGAAAATTCTAATAATTAGCATTTTAGCACTAGTCATGACTTTCATATTTTTGACTAATCTTCATAATTTACCAAAATATATCAATTACGTAGGCTAAAATGAAAAAAAGAAAATAGGCTACCCTAGGCTAAGTTTGATAATTTACCGAAATATACAGATTACGTAAGCTAACATAAAAAATTAGGTTAGACTACTGGTAGGCTTCATTATTTATCAAAATATACCATTTACGTAGGCTAACACAAAAACTAGGCTAGCCTAGGGAAAGTTTAATAATTTACAGATATATACAGGTTACGTAGACAAACATAAACAAACTAGGCTAGAGTACCGGTAGGTTTCATAATTTACCGATTGCATTGGCTAACATAAAAAAAACTAGTCTACTCTAGGCCTATGTCGGATAAATGCATCTAAATAATTGCTATTTCGACGTAAGTCGTTTTTCGACTCGAATAGTGTTCTCTGGAATCAACTTATGACGTAGGGTGGGGTGTTACAGTATTTAATTCTTGTGGTGGTTCAGCTCAGTCGGTAGAACACCCGTCAAGGAATCGCAGGTTCCTGGTTCGATAGCGGTACCCACCAACTCAGCGCATGAGTAGCACAGTTTGGGTAATCTGATCTGTGCAGTAAGTGTGGCACTCCATCTCAGCAAAAACGATCTTCTTGGTCCAGCGCTAGCGTAAAATGGATACACTCCCTTGATGTCCGGCTGATACCGCTCCGCCAAATTTACTTTTAGAAGTGAGAGGTGCTCTCACTTTAAAGGTTTAAAATCTGAAGAAAAAACGCCCTGTCGACTGGGGCGTTAGAATACACCGACTGCACCTCTGCAGAGGGGTAAGACTCTCCAAATGGGGCCACCTGTTGGCTGTGCGTGGCGACCCGTGATGTTTAAGTACGGAACCTAGTTGGCTGAACAGTCCATGACATGCAACACTCCATTCTGGTCCTTACTTAGGCTAGACTGGCGGTCGGCGAGGCCCCCTCCGATCAATTGGCTAGCCACGTCAAGCCCTAGCACCTATATGGTTGTCCCAACATTTTGCCCTTATCGCAAACCGCACACCCCTTTTATCATATATGTACTAGAAGCAAGCCCCAACCCTTTTTATCATATAGGTGATAGAAGGTGGTGGCTGAGGGTCTACATGTCCTGGGAATGACGTTAATGAAGTTCTAGAGGTTTGGGCAATGTGGAGTACCCCTTCATCACCATTGCTTCCTGGTCCACTCTGACCCTGAGTGGTAGTACCTGTTAGGGTCCCATCTATAGGTTAAACAGGAAAATATGTTTTTAAAAAAGATTGTTTATCCATTAAGAGTGAATTTATTTCAAAACTCTGTCGGCATTAAATGACCCACCGAGGTTGATATGCCGTAAAACAAACCAAACCAACCAAACCAAACCAAACCAAACCAAACCTGAAGAAAAATGCGTATTATACACGAATAATTACGACAAAAGCATATTTGGTCGTTATTTGAACTTAGTTCTCTGGTCTTCATTTTCGCATACCTTTTTTTAAGTACTGGTAATGGTTTGCACTGAAAAAACAGCATTTTATACTCTGTACCCAGGAAACTAAAAAAAACAAACAAAAAAAAAACGAACGGTAATATCTGTAAGCAGATGTCGGCCTCTTCCTGGTTCAACGAATCGTGGAAAATATATTCTGACAAGCGGCAAGAGTCGGTCTGTGTACAGTTAATAACTGGATTCGACAAGCCTAACCCCGATTTCCAAAATGCACTTCCTCCTCCCACGATTTCAACAGCCCTCTCCGTTGGATATTATCTGGTGACCGATATCCTGTGATATGTTTGTACTACCAACGTCCCCAGTTCTGTGGTAAAAAAAAAAGAAGAAAAAGAAGAAAAAAAAAGAAGAAAAAGAAAGAATTATATTTTCTTCGTTTTTTTATTTATATTTTTTAAGCTAATTTTCTTTCGATCTATTCTTCTCTTTTTTCTTTTTCTTTTTTTGTCTTTTATTGTTTTTCTTATTCATCTTTCTTTTCTTTTTCTTTTTTCTGGTTATTTTTTGTTTTGTTTTTGTTGTCATTTAGAGATAAGTCACTTTTTCTATCTTTAATACACCATAACAGAAAAAAGTATATATGTATGTATGTGTGGCTGTATGCCTGTGTGCGCCCGTGCGTGCGTGCGTGTGTGAGTGTGTGTGTGCATAACCATAGTCAATTTTAAGGCACCTAAGGTGAACACTACACACACGCGCATACACACACACACACACACATATATATATCTAGAAACCACAAGGTTCCTAGTTCGATATCGGTCCTCGCCAACTCAGCGTATGAGTAGCACAGGGATTTGTGGGGTAAAGTAAGGAGCTGATGGTAGGTGTGGCGCTCCACATCAGATGCTAAAACAATCTCCTTGGTCTAGCGCTATTGAAAAGGGGATAGACTCCCTCGCTGACTGGCTGATACCGACTTTAGGCCGCCCCCATCGACTGTACTTTACTTTTATATATATATATATATATATATTATGTGTGTGTGTGTGTGTGTGTTAATAATTATGAAAATATGACAGAGTAATAAGTAATATAAATATATTGGCTCATTTTCATAATCTCTAATATATTGTAGTTAGGGCAGTTAGGACATGAAGTCAACAGCACATGGTAACTGAGTGTTTATATATATATATATATATATATATATATATAATATATATATGCTCCCCACCCCTAGTTGGTTGAGCACTTTGGAGGAGACTTTCGTTGACGACCATCGACTAAGCTTAAAGGCAACGCTCTCCTATAAAAAGTGTGGATCACTTTCTGGTGGCCTTTACATATATACATATGTATGTATTTATCAGTTAAAATTCTCGTCCCAATCTATAGGTGCTAATGATAGCCGAATGGTTAAGAAGCTAACTGATACGGAATCGATTGGGTTTACATCTCGGGTGGAGGTAGCCTGCAAATGTCTAGCCACACTGAATAGATGTGATACGTCGAAATCTGCTGCTTTCTTTCTTTTTTTCTGTTTACTTTGATGAAAAAATGAAACTCTGCTAATAATAACCAAACCAATTTGTCACATTTTCGTTTCCTCTCACTTGAGAATTTTTTTTTTTTTGAAGCAGCTTTATGACATCGCTTCTTAACATTGCCCTGATGATGGTTAATATATCCAATATATATAAAAACCGAAATGTTCGCACGAATTCCAGCTATTGTTGTTATTTTCTGTGTAATTCTGTTTGGTGTATAATCCACTGTTGGTCCTTTAAATATTTCCCGAATTTCCTGTCTTATTAACGCTATGATTTTCACTGACAGTAACAGACGTAAAACAGCCCTAGCTTGCAATTTTACAAATATATTTTGAAGATTAAATCAACTGAAAAGAGTTGTTGAGTTCTTATTGAGTTCTTATTGTTACGATTTTTGTGGCAATTTTTAAGCTGCAAGTGAGAACACTTTTCAGTGGAGATCCTTGGTGTTCATTAATGCTTAGGTAGAACCCTATCGTTGTTCCTCGGTGTTCCTTAGAATTCGGTAGAATTCTTTGATGTTTCTTAGTGTTCAGTAGAATCCAGTGGTTGAGCAGAGTCCTTGGTGGCAGATGCGTTCGTCCGTGGCGAATACATTCAAATGAACGGCTTTCAAGATCAGCTATTAAATAGTTAACCAACCATGTTTTCGACCTGTTGATTGGCTAGCTTTAATCAACGCATCCACGCGGAGCCTATAAGTCTAAGTGGTGGACTTCAGCACACCTTATATAATAAAAATATTCCAACACTTATTTGTATTTCATCCGAGTTAAAATATGGTAAAAAAGGTAAATTATGCAAGTAAAATATCTAAATTAATCTAAATTAATTAGTCGATAAAAAGCTAGAAATAATCCTGAGTAAATATCTAAGCTATGTCTGTTTTACGCCTGTTACCAAAGAAAAACATAACGTAAATAAAGGCAGGGATCCTAGATAAGAAAATTATTATAAACTATCACGGTTTTTCATTTGCCGCTTTAGATTTATTAAAGATATCAATATTGCTTGAATTTGTACAAAGTCTATGTTTTATATATCAACTAGGAAAAATACACAATCGGGGGGGGGGTAAAATTAAATTTTAGAAAGATATTGTCTGAGGGAGGTGGAAAAAATTAAATAAAACATTTTTTTAAATTACTTACTTACTTAAAAAACAGTATATTCACAACACTCCACTGAGATATTTATTTTGTTTTACGACAGTCAGGAAACTCAAAACGTTTCTAAAATATTCTGTTAAATTATTCAGACTCTTATCTTTAGAGAAAATTTTTTTACATCATACGAGTAAAATATTTTTTGTTCAGATTTCATAAAATGAAATAAGTTGGTGTGTGGGGGTAGGGGTAGGGTTACCTTGTTAAAAATATTTCCCTGATACATTTTTTGGAAAAAATACTGTAAACAAAAAATACTGTAAACATAAATTCATTCAAAGGTGAATAAGTATAAAGATTTTCGTGCAAATTTGACTCTTAATTGATTTTTCATTGAATTACAAAAAAAAAAATACTCTGACGTAAGCATTGAAGTCGTTTCGGTTCCTTGTATAATCCACGTGAGGGTCAATAATATTATTTAAACATATTAATCCAGGCATTTCAAAGTGATTAGAGCCCTAGGGCCACACGGATTACATATGTATGTCTTAAGGGTCACATGGATTACATTTGTCCGGCATAAGGACCGAACATGACAACTAAGTATTTAAATTATTCTCGTACTTTAACAGGACAAAGTGATGATTGCTATCATTAATTTCTTTATTATCAACTAAAAGCCAATGAATCCACATATTAAAAAAAAAAATTTTAAAAAGAAACGGAAAAAAGACTATTACTAACGGAGCTCATATAATAAAACGTACAAGTGTCACTGTCACTTTCAATTATAGCCATGTGTTGATTGAAAGCAGGGGAAGGAAAGAGTAAAGTCTCATTCCGTTTCATTGACTGAGTTCGCCCCCTCCTTCCGTAACTTAAAGGAAGGAGTGAGAGATAATGCGTTGATAACAGATTCTGTTTCTTAACAATACATTGTCCTAATGAAAATAAATGACCGTTTTCGCCCAAGAGTTTTTGAAAAATTTTTTGAAAAAACCTGGGGTAGTGCTAAAGCGCCGTATGAGAGCGTAGTCTGCCCGTGGGCTGCACCTGTGCTTGCTGAGGGCTGCATATGACATGCAGGTCGCATATCTGACATGCCTGTATCATTATCACAGTAAAGTCCAAAAGTTTCATTATTGAATTTGTAGGCCATTTTCCATAGTAGGAATACGCCTACGAATTCGCATATCTTGGCACCGTCAAAACTTACCATGTGAATTTCAAATGAATTATTAGTATTTCTTTTGTTTTAGCCCAAATTGAGTTTTGGTGAAAAAAAAGGAGGACTCTTGGTAATGTTTAATCATTTTAATTTTTTATCATCAATATTTATAAACTGTTGAGCTAAGTTTAAAGCGTTGTTAAGTAGTTCTCCATTAACTGACGGATAAAAGATATTTATATCAAACGGAATGAACACATACGCACACACACGCCCACACGCGTACGCGCGCACACACTCGGATATATATATATATATATATATATATATAGTGGTTATATTTTGTCTATTAAAGTACACAATTTTTTAGCCATTTTCTCGGTCCATTGCATATCTCTGGCCTTCCTCACGTAGGGAGTAATGAGCCTTACGCTCCCATGCTGCCCATTATGTGCTTCTTGGGGATTCTTATATATATATATATATATATATATATATATATATAGAGAGAGAGAGAGAGAGAGAGAGATAGATGAGTGTAAGTCTGTGTATAGGTGTCTCATGTGTATGCATACATGTATAAGAGAAAGTTATTGAGCATGGATGAGTATGTAAGTACCCATATATTATAATATACATAAATATATATGTGTGTGTATGCGAGTGTGGGCGTGGGTATGGGTGCGAATAAGTTAGTGCGTGTATATATATAAGTAAACGTTAAGGAGCATGTATGTTTGTTTAAATGCACACACAGCCTCATAGGCATATATATATATATATATATATATATATATATATATAAGTAAGTAAGTCGTCGGGGCGGCCTAATGTCGGTATCGGCCAAACAGCGAGGGAGTCTATCCCCTTTTCATTAGCGCTAGACCAAGGAGATTATTTTAGCATCTGAGGTGGAACGCCACATCTACCACCAGCTCCTCACTTTACCGCACAGATCGAGGGCCGGTATCGAACCAAGAACATTGTGATTCCTAGTCGAACTCTCTACCGACTGAGCTAAACCGGCTCTCTCTCTCTCTCTCTCTCTCTCTCTCTCTCTCTATATATATATATATATATATATATATATATATATATATATAATAATATATATATATATATATATATATATATATATATATATGTTAGTGTGTTGTGTGTGTGTGTGTGTGCGTGCGTGCGTGTGTGTGTGTGAGTGTACATTTGCATGTTTCTTACCATGTAATGTGACCGATTTCGTGACAATAAGAAATGTCACTCTCTGTTGATTTTACTTAACTACACTCCATTAATTCTGTTTCTTTGATGATGAACACTGGCAAATTTCCTTATTTCTTTTTTTTTTTTTTTTTTTTTTTTTTTTTTCATCGGAAAACGTAGCACCTGTGTCAGCGCCCGGGGGTAACCCATAGTCTCAGCAACCGACGTCAAGTCATCAAGAACCGGATTGCACGAGCGGAAGTCCAGAACCAGGAAATGGGTTTATTATTATTATTATTATTATTATTATTATTATTATTATTATTATTATTATTATTATAACAACAGCAACAGTGACTGTACCAAAATTGCAGCTGACGAAACGAGGAATAGATGTTTGTGTTACATTTAATGCATATTAATTATCAACATCAAACATAGTTACAAAGTTATTAAAACTGATAAGTTCTATTAATAAAGGCCTACTTTCAAATCAGTCATTCAAAGAATGTGTACTTTTAGTTAAATACTAAGTTCTTTTATTTAAATTCTAATGTCTGTTAATAAAAGCCTAAGTACTTTTACTAAAGGCCGAAAGTCTTTTATTAAAAGCCTTAGTTATTTCATTAAAAGCCTGTGTTCTTTTATTAAAAGCCTAAATTATTTTACTAAAATCCTAAGTTCTTTTATTAAAAGCGTAAGTTCCATTACTAAAATCCTAAGGGCTTTTATTAAATGTCTATTAATAAAAGCCTATGTTATTTTACTAAAGGCCGAAAGTCTTTTATTAAAAGCCTTTGTTATTTCATTAAAAGCCTGTGTTCTTTATTAAAAGCCTAAATTATTTTACTAAAATCCTACGTTCTTTATTTTAGTTATTTTACAAAAGGCCGAAAATCGGTTTTTTAACCTAAGTTATTTTATTAAAAGCCTGTGTTCTTTTATTAAATGCCTAAATTATTTTACTAAAATCTTACTTTCTTTTATCAAAAGCGTAAGTTCTATTACTAAAATCCTAAGGGCTTTTATTAAAGGCCTAAGGTCTTATTAAATCCTAAGTTGTTTATTAAAAGCTAACGTTGTTTTATCAAAAGCTTACGTTCTTTTATCAAAAGTGTATGTTCTTTTATTAAAAGCGTAGGTTATTTTATTAAAAGATTACGTACATTTATCAAAAGCCTAAGTTATTTCACTAAAATTCTCACTTTTTAAAAATTAAAATCAATAATTTCTTTTATTAAAGGTCTAAATTATTTCGTTAAAAGCCTGTAAAAGCTTGGCTCTTTTATTAAAAGCCTAGGGTCTTTTATTAAAAGTCTACGTTCTTTTTATTAAAAGCTTAGCTCTTTTATTAAAACCTAGGTACTTTTATTAAAAGTAGGCTTTTTTTATTAAAAGCCTAGGCTCTTTTATTAAAAGTCTACGTCATTTTATTAAAAGGCTAAATTCCTTTATTAAAAGGCTAAAATATTGGAGAAATTTGCAAATATTTGTAATTTTCTCCAATGTTTTTGTACGTTTGTATCAATCATTTCCTGACTGAATTTTCCTGAAGATACTCGATGAAATGTGAGTAGTTACTTCTGTTACTGATCCGTTACATATATATATATTATATATATATATATATATATATATATATATATATTGGTATAGTTTTATAGCAAAAATAATTTAATCTTGATAAAAAAAAATTTGTTTTGGGGCTATTCTTAATGGCTGAAAATAAAACAGAGTGCTTCAGGCTTAAACAGAGGTCTGCCATCAAATTCTGATGGCTGTGAAGTGCAAACCATGCGAAATCTACTGAACAATGTTTGATGAGTACGCAGTTGCATGTTTTAGTAAAAGAATGTTTACAAATAGACTAAACATGCGTTTAAAACAACGATTCTGAGTCGAAAAGACAGTCCATCGAGTGGAAACAAATTGACTCTCCGGTAAAGAATGGTTCAGGGTGCAGTGGTCAGTGTGTGTGTGTGTGTGTGTGTGTGTGTGTGTGTGTGTGTATTTGGTGATGAGGATCATTCCATGTGGGGTTCAACTGTAATGTTCCAGATAAGCCATAGTGAGAGCTCCATGTGCCTAGTACCAGTATGTGGACAGACAGAGAAAAAGAGTGGATAAACTAAGGAAAACATTAAATTCGCTTCATGTAATAATTTGTAGTTTTTTATTCTGTCTGATGAAGCTGAATTTAGCAGTTGAAATAAATTATTACATGAAGCAAATTTAAAAGTTTTCCTCAATTTATTCACTATACAAGGTGTGTCAAAAAGTATCGAGATTGAAGCTCTATTTACCAAGATAGAATGAACAATAAATGTAACGTTTATTTTATTTTTTTTTCAGATTACAAGTACAGATTACAAGTACAGGTTTTAAAGCTGTATTTACCAAGATAGAAATGAAGAATGAATGGAACGTTATTTTTTTCAAAATACAAAGTGTGTCAAAAAGTACAAAAAATCTCGATACTTTTTTTTATCCATCTTGTATATGTATATCAGCATCATCATCATCAGCAGCAGCAGCAACAGCAGGGGCGTCCATGACTATCTCCCTCAAACCAACCCTATCGGTTATTATCCCTGAGAGGTCTTCCACCCAGCAACCAGAATCCGCACAAAGGTGATTGTAGTTATTTTGCTGATTGGTCTACGCTTGTGTGTCCATGAGTAGTTACACAGAGGAGAACATCACTTCTTGATCATCAATTTGTCCTTGCTACTCCAGCAATGTCCCGTATATCTTGTTCGTCTTACTAGTGGGTTTGTATGATAAGGGGCAAGTGGCCGTACAGCTGCTTTCTTGTGAGCATGCTCTATGTGCCGATTGGCTGATGGAAATATTTCACTGATATCCGAATTAAAATTCTCAAGCATTATTTCTACATAATTTTTAAGCTGATGAGTAAGTCTTCGTTTTTGGATTGTCCAACTTTTTAATATGACCTGAAACCTGAGACAGGATGGACGGTACCGCTGTTGAAAAGCTATATTTTTTTTTTTCAGGGAACAGATGGACTTGCTACTACTAACACACTCTTCTACCCGGATTTTAATAGCATATCAAACCCTCAAAAATACTCCAATTGTTATAGTTCTTCCATAATGCTCCCTTTCAAAAATCTAAAAACAATTTCTTCAAATAAGAAATTTTCTCCTGACGATGACATAACTAGTTGAAAATCAATAACATATATAAAAAATATTCCTGTTTGTCTTATTACTTTTTTATTCATATTATATATATATATATATATATGTGTGTGTGTGTGTGTGTGTGTATAAGAGGTAAGAGGAAACCAGTCCGAAAGTATTCATCTATATATTATAGTCGTGTTCCGTTATCATCTTGCAACACCCTATGGTCAAAAATGAGACTGTCCAAGTCGTCCAAGAGGAAATGCAAAAATCTAAATCCTGATTATCTGGTGTTCCTTATCCACCGAATTGATTTGTCTTATGAGTGTCGTCACCTCAGCTAAATAATAGACCATTACGTGTTTTTTAAGAAGAAAAAAAAGACGAGAAAAACGACATGGTACACATAGAAAATATAATAAGAAAGAAAGAAAGAAAGAAAGAGAATAGAAGAAAGATAGAGACGGTCTGAGCACGCGGAAGCAATAACGCTAATCTATTTCAATCGAACATAATGAAGAGATGAAAAGAAATGAATAAAGAAACCAACAAAGTGTATGTTTGTTATGTGTGTGTGTGTGTGTGTGTGTGTGTGTGTGAGAGAGAGAGAGAGAGAGAGAGAGAGAGAGAGAGAGAGAGTAAAATCAAGATTATTAGATACTGAAGTATCTAGCTGTAGCTCTTAAGTAAACATATCAAATGTTGTGATAATTGGATTATCATACTGTGGTATATCCGCAGGTCCTGTTAGTTTTGAATATTTGTCTCAGAACTTCAATAATAAATAGGCTGGCGAATAAAGAAACCAAAAAGGTTGTGATATCATCATCATCTTACTCAAGAACTGTAGTGGTGCCAAGTTGTCGCCGTATAAATGCTATTGTATATGTTCTATAGCCTTATATACCCAACATAGTACATCACACATCGGGTATATAATTGAGAGAGGACACTCGGATGACAGAGGGAAAGAGACAGTTACAGAGTTGAGACTCACTTGTTCTTCATGTCGGCTTTACTACTTCTACTAACGTGCCTGGCTGTTTCCTATTCTACTTCTTTAGCTGTTATCCTGTCGTCTATTGTCTTCTTGCCAAGGGCTTCTTTGTAAGGGCTAACTTTTTTTAGTCATGCAATTAATTAGACCACAAGACATTTTTCTTCCTTTATCAAGATTTATTTAACCCATTCTTATTCACCGCGTGATGAGGATCAACCTCGCAGTAGCACGTCTACTCAGCGTCACTCTCAGGTTGAAAATAAAAATTTCTCGACGCGTGTTCTCTAGGGGTCAGATGGGGTTACAAATAGTACTGGTATTTTTCCACTGGCTGATCTGAAAGCCAATGGCCTCTAATTCTTGCTACAGGATCTGTCAACAATTTATGCTACCACATAAATTATGTAACATATAGTTGCAGCACTTGGACTTTAACGAAACAATTGGAGAAAAAAACCTAGATTGAAACAAGACTAAGATGCTGCTGGGTATCCCGAATTAATTCTAGAAGCAGCATTCCACAAAAAAGCAGCTTTATGGCTACTTACCCCTATCACACAAACCATACACACAAGACTAATAAGACAACCTGGACCCTGCAGTCGAAGTAAGGACGAACTCATAAGTGACTTTCTCTTGTGGACATCTACACATATATACGAACAAGAGAGGGCCGACCAGAAAGGACTTACATTGATCGGCTGTGTAAGGATACTGGATGTCGTAAGGAGACTTGCCAAGAGGGATGACCAATAGGGCGGTTAGTGAGACACAGAAATAGAGAGAGAGGGGGAAGAGATGGGGGAGAAAGACAGGGCGTTGTGGGAATCCTTGCTGTCAGTGTGAGATGATGATGATGATGATGATGATGATGATGATGAAACCTTTTAAGCTGGACTGATAACGTTGTTATCTTTCTTTGTAACAAAAAGGGGCTGGGGGGCAGGGGTGGGCGTAGTGTAAGGCGCGAGGCTGAACAAAAAGGTCGGTGCTCGCTTTCTCCGGGTGGAAAAGGGGTGCTTTCCTCCCCCCTCTCATTCCAGCCAGATGGTTGCAAGTTTTCACGATCGGCCCCGGTTTCGCGTGTATATCCCATTAATTCAGGATATTCCTTTGCAACGTAATCCTTGGCCGTCTTCCGGCTGAATTCAAACGGTGATCCGACCGTTTTGGCTCGGCCCCTGGACATTCCTTGCTAATCACGACACCTTATTACAAACGTTAATTGGACAAGCCTTTGATACCTTCCGATCTCTTCTAACCCCCCTCCTCTTTCTCCGTTTTTCACTCCTTCTTCCTTCTTTCCCTTTCATTGAAAGCCCAAAAAGAAGAGCATCTCACCCCCCCCTCTCCCACTGTTCTCTGGTACCACTGATCTCTAAAACGTCTTTATTCTTTTTTTTTTTTTTGAGTTGACTATTTTTTTGTGAATTATCTGGGATTCTGTTTTTCTTTTAAAATTACACAGCAATAACAGAATACGTATTTATAGAACATTTACTTATTCAACTGTGTTACTAAGCTTAATAAGATAAGAATGTATACTTTTATCTTGATATTTCTTTTGCTTTCATTCACTAATTACTGTTTTATATATACAGGACGCGACACAAGTAACGCCCTTTTAAATGTTATATCTCAAATTTGGTTTGATTTCATTTGTATTGAACATTATTAAACCAAATAAGCATTATATCAATTTTGTTAATATATTATATTAATCCATTAGCCTGTGGCAATACATTCATGTTCGAAAAAATACAGGATAATCAAAAAGGCTTTAATTTTGCTCCACTTAAACAAAGGACAGCCTGTATGTATATATAGGGACATCCACAGACACGTGTTTCGACTTATCAAGTCTCTTCAGTATGGCTAGACATTTTGTAAGCTACTTACAGCCGGAATTGAACTCCGGTAGGTTGGGTGTCAGTCCGGCACCTTAAACATTAGGCTGTCTCCACTTACAGAATGGGAAGGGGATTTTAACTGTTTTAATACACACATCGCTTTGTGTGTAAAGGCCGTCACAGAGTGCTCCATTCCTCCTTATAGAGAAGATATATATATATATATATATATATATATATATATATATATATAGAGAGAGAGAGAGAGAGAGAGAGAGAGAGAGAGAGAGGGACAGAAAGACAGACAAAGAGAGACAGAGACAGACAGACTGACAGACTGACAGAGACAGAGAGGTGTGGGGAGTGAGAGATAAATAAATTATTTTCATATCTATCAGACTTATTTCTATATATTTATCTATTTATTCATCTAATTTGTTAGTATTTTTACTGTCTCTATTCGTCTTAGAATCTTATTCATATCTATCAGTCTTTCTTTTCCTTTCTTTCTTCTTTCTTTCTTTCATTCTTTCCTTCTTTCGTTCTCTTTCGATCCAATCCAATACGAAAGATAGTCACATTGAAAGATCCAAACAAATTGTGTAAGAAAAAAAGAAAGAAAGAAAAATAGAAAAGAAGACAACAAAAAACAATTCATTGATAAATAAAGATAACAAGAAGGAAATTGAAAGAAAAAGAAAGAAGAAAAAAAAAGAAAAAAAGAAAGACTGAATGAAGAGATATATATATAAAAAGACACACGCACACACACGTATATATATATATATATATATATATATATATATATATATAGAGAGAGAGAGAGAGAGAGAGAGATATTGAGGGAGAGAGAGAAAGGGAGAGATACACACAAAGATAGATAAATAGATGATAGATAGCGAAATGGTTAAATAGATATAAACAGACCTAGATAGATAGATAGATAGATAGATATGCATACATACATAAATACATACATACAGTCCGATATATATATATATATATATATATATATAATACTATCCGAGATAGATAAATACATGGAGACCAAGATAGGTAGATACATAGAAATTGACCGACCGACCGACCGACCGACCGACCTGGATAGATAGATAGATAGATAGATATAAAGCGAGATAGATAGATAGATAGATAGATAGATATGAAGCGAGATCGGTAGATAGATAGATAGATAGATAGATAGATACACATGCATACATACATAAATACATACATACAGTCCGATATAGATATATATATAGAGAGAGATAGATAATACTATCCGAGATAGATAAATACATGGAAACCAAGGTAGGTAGATACATAGAAATTGACCGACCGACCTGGATAGATAGATAGATAGATATAAAGCGAGATAGATAGATAGATAGATAGATAGAGAGATATGAAGCGAGATAGGTAGATAGATAGATAGATATGAACCGAGATAGATAGATAGATAGATAGATAGAGAGATAGAGAGATATGAAGCGAGATAGATAGATAGATAGATAGATAGATAGATAGATATGAAGCGAGATAGATAGATAGATTGATAGATAGATAGATAGATAGTCACGAAGCGAGATAGATAGATAGATAGATAGATAGTCATAAAGCGAGATAGATAGATAGATAGATAGATAGATAGATAGATATGAAGCGAGA
>CM042145.1:128363170-128380670 GCA_023376005.1 Doryteuthis pealeii | reverse complement strand
TGTATTTATATATACAACAAAATAGCGGTTTACAGTGTGAACGGGAAGGCTAATTTGCATATTGATATTAAAAATGTGATTTTAATAAATATGTGCTTAGTATTATTGATTTCTAATTGTTTGGTTTTATCTTAATGAATATAAGCAACAATCTCTTCAATGAATTTTAAATGAAATCCATTAATAAGAAAAAATAACTGTCATTTTATTCTTTACTTCCTCTTTTAACTAAATACTTAAATTAGAAAAAATAACAATGAAAGATGAGAGTGATGGAAGAGTAAGTTTCAGTTGTTCTATTTTTCGATTATAATCCCTCTGTTTCAAATCTTTTTATTGAATTCTTATTTAGTTTCATTAGCCTTTCTAATTTAATAAAATATTTCATTACATTAAAACTTAAATACTTGCACCCGGAGGGTGCATATATTTGCTAGTATATATATATATATATATATATATATATATATATATATATATATATATTATATATTTGATAATATAGATGTATATATATTAGAATATATATTTTATATATATGTAACAATATATATGTATATAAATTATTTAGATCGCTATATTTAAAATATATATGTATATTTATATATTCAAATATATGTATGTGTAATTATATATTGATATATATATTCAAAATATATATATATATTCAAATCGCTCAAATATCTATATATAAATAATTTAAATAGCTCTACGAATACATTAAGCACTTTTATATTCATTCATAATTACGACTTATTTGGTTAATTATTTTTATCGCGAGTCAAAGTTGCGACTCGTTTCATTTTTTTGCTTTTCCGTCAAGTCATCCCCTTTTAGATATATATATATATATATATATATATATATATATATATATATAATTGGTCACACGATGACCACATTAACACGCAGATTAACGCTACACATAACAGATACGAGCTCTATTAATCAATACCTTAAAACACATTCATGCCCCCATCTACCCACCGAAAAATTTTAACAGAAAATACACTCACACTACACAAAGAAAATAATCCCCCCCCCTCCAAAAAAAAAGACCTTCAAATAATCGAAGCTCTATATAACAAATAAAAAACCCACCTTAAACAAAATAAACTTCGAAACAAGTCAACATGTCATCAAATGCCTATAATTTCCCGCCTATCCTCCTGCCACTATTCTCCTTTCATTCTCACAAACTTTTGACCCCCTACTATACTGCTAATGTTTGTTTGAACCCACTACCAATTCCTACTACCACCCACTACCAAATCTTACTACCTCCCACTACCAATTCCTACGCTACTGTTCGTTTTAAAAACGAGACACCTGAATCATTTCATCAGTTTCACACCTGAAGATTGCTGATAGACATGCCGAAAGCGCTTGTGAAGAAACAAAAAACATTAAATGCACTGTACCGAAAAATAATCACACGTTGGTAACGTTTTAGCCAAGTAATGTGCAGTTGTTTTTTTAATTAAAAACACGCAGAACCAATCCCGTTTGTAATGACGGATGAAATTGTGGTGTACATCAATATGTTATCAGTTGTCTGTTGAAATACAGTGAAAGATAATCTGTTCATTTTTATAAAGAAGCTAAGAATTAGAAATGTGTCTTCTATTGTAGGTGGAAAAATCCAATATTTGTTTATTTGTTATGACTTCTTGGGCAATTCTTTTTTTAACACACAAAAAAATCTTTGCACAAAACATATACACTTTTAATATAATATAATAGTTTATTTCATCCACTTTGAGCTACACTAATTAAAATCAATTTTAATAATAAACGAAGCTAAGAATTTGCGTCTTGTGATATTTTGGGGGACTGTTGGTTTATTTTTGTTTACAAAGTAGTATTCAAAAATGTAATCCTCAAATCGTGAGTGGTTTGAAATATAATTTCATTTTTCTAATGACTTCTTCATAATTGCATGTATCATTGTAACTAATACAGTGATAAAATATGTATTCATTTTCGTTTAACTGATTTTCTTTTTCATCCTATAAACAAGAAAAAGAAGCTAAAGAATTAAAAATGTAAAATCTTTCGTGTTACTTTTTCTTCCTTTTTTACATTAAAAATAGTAGTAATTGGTGATTTAACCTGGCTTTTTTATACGCGTGTTTATAACATAAAGAAAAAGAAAAACAAAGAAAAAAAAGAGAAGAGGAGAAAAAAGAAAGAAAAAAAATATGACGACACAAAAAAAGAAAAGAAACGCGTTCATTTTTGAAAACAGTCTCAGAAAATAAAGTTTACTTTGAAATCGATGAGACAAAAAACATCTTTTTGTTTTTATTTTATATGCATTGTAATTGCCTTCCAATCATTATTATATAATTTAATATATTATTTTAAAAAGGTACTGGTGAGTTTGAAAAAAAAATCGTGATTTTTTTTATTTCTTAAAAAAAAAAAAAAAATTTTACAATTAATACTAAATTACAAAACAAAAAAAAATCGAAAAAGCATTAAATTCAAATTTCCTCTATGAATCTGTGTTATATTCAAACATGGCGAGTCTTAACAAGAAATGAAATGTTTTTTACTTATTTTTGAAGAATTGTGAAGAGTTCCACACATTGATTTAATTGTTGAATTGCATCTTTTAATCAGTAAAAATCAAAAACGTAATTTTGTATTTTTTAATAATAAACATATTTAAGTATATGCGCGAGTTGAATGCTAATTTCATCTCTTTTCTGAGTAATAAGTCGACACGTACATCCAAAACGGACGTGATGCCTTTATATATATATATATATATATATATATATATATATATATGTATTACAATTTTACCTATATTATTTGTCACGGCCATATTATATGGGGGTGTAAACCATAACATTTTTCTAGTTCTATTTTTTCCTTTATTATTATCCATAGATGTTTCATTAGTTGTTCTATAGGGGATTTTAGTAGTATATCCGCTATCTTAATATATATATATATATATATATATATATATATATATATATATATATATATATATATATGAAAAGATGGAATGAAATATATATATATATATATATATATATATATATATATAGTTCCATAATTAATTCATAGAAATTCTTATTATACGTACACAGAATGATCGCCAACGAGCCAAAGATTCCTCTGCCAGGATTTTACATTTCCTAAAAGAAGTGAGATTGTACTAAAAAATATGAGCAATTGAACAATAGTTCAAACCTATACACACACACACACACACACGCACACACACACACACACACACACATATATATATATATATATATATATATATATATATATATATGAACCGAGGTTGATACGCCATAAATTAAATCAAACCTTATGAGGAGAGTCTTACCCCTCTGGAGAGGATATAGCCAGTTTATACTAAGTCCCACTGACAGGACTATCGAGACTTGAGATCAGGACTGCTATGTTGCTAGGACTGCTATTATTGGAAAGACATACATTTGCGATTAGTCATGATAGTCGGGAAGGATACAAAAATTGCCATATTGAAATTTAAAGTCTGGATGTTGGTAAGTATTGAAATATTTTTTCTTAGGCAGATCGCACACAGAAACAAAGATTGTAACACCCCCTTTTTTTTTTCATATATCATGCCTCATATTCTAAAAAGTGTTATGCAGCTCCTTTTTAGTATAAAGCATTTGCCTCAGAACCACAAATTACGATACTGACCCTCGCCAACTCTGCACATGAGTAGCACAGCTTGGATCTATGCAGTAAATTATATATTATATATATATATATATATATATATATATATATATATATATATATGATGAGTAAAGGATTCCTAATCACATACAGGAATACCTCACCGCCTTCAAAACCCTTCTTCACCCTCAAGCCACTGCACTCTTCCATGAAGCAAACTCACCATATCATGCAGAATACCCTCCCTTCATCTTCTGCCCACCTTTTCAGCATAAAAGTGTGGATCCCAGTTGCCTTCAGAATAAATTTGACAAAGCTTTTTAACATACCAAGGCGAAATATCATTTGAATTTAGTTGTTTTGTTGTTTTTTCTGGAAATATATATATATATATTTCTATTTAGTTGGTTGGTGGGTTGGTTAGTTGGTTAGGTCTTATGGCATGTTAACCTTTGTTGAGCTATTTCATGCCAAAGAGGTTTTTTTTCATTATTAATGGGTATTCAACATTTTTAACTCATTTTTAAACACGTTTCTTCAAACTTATTTTTTCTATTTAACCAATACATTGGACCTAAACAGGTACTACCACTCCGGGTCAGAGTGGACCTGGGAGTAATGAAGATGAAGGGGTACTCCAAACTCTCCAATGCTCTGAAATTAGAACTTCACGATTAGAAGCTGTGTAACGTCATACCCAGGACATCTAGGTAGTTGGTTTTCTGTTCTTTCGACCGCCCTGTCGGCTGGGGCGTTAGAATGCACCGACTGCACCTCAGCAGAGGGGTAAGACTCTCCCAATGGGGCCACCTGTTGGCCGTGGGTGGCGACCCGTGATGCTTAAGGATAGAGCCCAGGTGGATGAGCAGTTCATGACATGCAATACTCCACTTTGGTCCTTTCTTGGGCTAGACGGGCGGTCGGAGAGCCCCCTCCGATCAATCGGATGGTCACGTCAAGCCCTAGCACCTATATGATTTTCCCAACCCTATTGCCCTTATGGCAAGCCCCACCCCTTTTTATCATATGGATGCTAGAAGGTGGTGGTTGCGGGTCTACATGTCCTGGGAATTACGTTAAACTTCTATCTGATGGTGAGGTTCCAGTTCTGGAGGTTTGAGGAATGTGGAGCACCCCTTCATCACCATTGCTCCCTGGTCCACTCTGACCCGGAGTGGTAGTATCTGTTGGGGTCACATCTATGGGTTGAATAGAAAAATGTATTAACAAAAAAAATTGTATTATCCATTAAGAATTGATTTATTTCAAAACTTTATCGGCATTAAATGACCCACTGAGGTTGATATGCCGTAAAACAAAACAAAACAAAAAAAATGTTCTTTCGACACCCCTATCGTACTAGTGACTATTTTGGGCAGGCGTCTTTAGTTTTGCGCGTCATCTTAGTGGACCAATAACTCTCATCCCTTGACAAGCCACAATTCAAGGATTCACCGCCCGTGTCTCCGCCGGGCTCACAGTCGTTCCTTTCTTAGGAAATACGCGAGGCATTTCTGTTATTGACTTGTCTCTCGCTTTTTGATGACTCGCTGCTGGTATCACCTGTTGACGAGCTCGTGTTACATAATCTATGCATAGATTATCGTCAACCCCCTGTATTTCTGAAGGGATGGTCCCTTTTCATATCACGGGCGGGACTTTCCATGGAAGGTTACAGAAAGCCCGCGAAACACGTGAAGTCACGTGGGACCTGGTTGGCTTCACTTTCAGCTTGGACGTCAGGCAGATAAGATGTCTCTGCCTTAGCTGGAGCTCACTGCACACGCGCGTTACGTTAGTTAGATAAATATGTTTAGTTTAGAAAATAAAGGTTTAAATAAATAATATGGTTTTGTGGTTGATGAATGTCTTGGCAACAAGACTGATCTAGAAGAAGAAATGAATTAAGTGCAACCGACCACTAGGACGAAGTCCAGACGCTAGAAGATGAACGTAAGATACCAAAGATGAACAGAAGAATAATAGAAGTAAAGAAAGGGTATACAAAACTCGAACCGACATTCTTCATTGGGTTTTCATACAAATAATTTACAATTACAGGACATCAAATATCATTATCAAATACGAATAATTTCCAAGCAGATCTATTTAATCAATTCATGAGTGTTGGAATATTTTTTTAATATAGGATGTACTGAAGTCCACCACTTAAACTTATAGACTCTGCGTGGTCGCATGGATTAAAGCCAGCCAATCAACAGCTCAAATATGAGGTTAGTTAACTATTTAATCGCAGATCTTGAAAGCCGTTCATTTGCATATATTCGACACGGACGAACGGATCTGCAACCAAGGACTCTGCTCAACCAAAGGATTCAACCTAACACAAAGGAACGCCGGGGAACAACCAAAAGAGTCAACCTGACACGAAGGAACACAGAGGAACAACCAAAGACTCTGCCTAACACTAAGAAACAACCAAGGATTCTTCACTAAGGAACACAAGGGATTTCCACTGTAAAGTGCTCTCACCTGCAGCCTAAAAATGGCGAAAAAAATCGTACATTACAGGTTCTACCACTCCAGGTCAGAGTGGTAATAGCAATGAAGTGGTAGTGCACACTCCCAAGATCTCCAGAACTGGAGCCTGATCATCAGATACAGTTTAGCGTCATATTAAGGTCTGCCCTTTTTCTCAGCCGTATCGACAGGTTGCATATCCTTTTTGTTATCTGATAAACGTAAAGACCACAGAAGCAGAGGATCATTAGGATTAGGATTAGAACTTAATCCTATTTCAAGATTTTATTTACACATAATATTGATCCTAAATCTTATCCTATCTATGTCCCATAATAGTTGGTACATCTCCATATAAATGTTATACACTAAATATAACAACTATTATGTGACAGAATTAGTAGTGTTATATTTTATAGTTTGAAAACTGTTGCTGCAGCTAAGCCGCCTGGCACAGAGTGTTATATTCTTCCATAATCACGACAGGAACGTCATGAATCGAACTCCCAACCAACAGACTGTTAGTCTACCTTGCTAACCATTAAACCAACACGAGGTCCCCACATGCACGTAGGCGGTTGAGGGATTATCTTTATTTCGTTCACTTCCGGTCCATGAAAGCAACAGAATTTGGCGGAACCCTTTTGTGTCTTAGCGGGCATCTATTTTTTAGGGAGGCGGGGTTGCGAGAGAAGAGCGCTTTATAATAACACATGTTGGGGCGGACCTACAATCTGCAATTCAAAAGGGGTCATACGTGAGTAAACAACTATTACATATGCCGTTATTAAATGTGTGTGCTTATTTATTATCAGTGTCTCCATCTTTCTCGCATGATTTCGATATCAAGTGACAGCAAGCCTTTCTCAGTCCCCCTTCTGTCTCCTGGGCTGTAGAATACGCCAACTGCAGTACTCCAGAGGGGTAATCCCCCCCCCCCATGAGGCCACCAGTTAGCTGTGGGTGGCGAGCCATGATGATCAAGGACAGAATACCGGTGGCTGTCCATGACTGGCAAAATCTCTACTTTAGCCCTTACTTGGGATAGATGGGAGATCAGAGAGCCCCTTCCGATCAATCGGCTGATCACATCAATCCCTAGCACCTATATGATTTTCCTAGCCCTATTTCCCTTGAAATACCCTACTCTTTTTTATTGTATGATGTTAAACTGCATCTGGTGGTGAGGTTCTAGTTGTATTATAACGGTCTTTATAAAGATATTTTTAATCTGCTCTTGTAGCGATACTTGGATACAATTTCATTTCTTTGATTCAACAGTTTATCCTTGTCTCTATACTTGATAATTTGTATTTTCCCTGCATGCACAGATTGCATCTGCCATCCAAGTTGCTTTGTGTTGTAGATCCTTTTTATAATCCGCCAATCAATCCAGAATAAAGGCTTGATGGTATTAAACTCCAAAAAAGAAATTGTTGACACTGATTTCTGGATATAAAAAAATGAAAATATCGGGAGAGGGTAACCCATCCATCTAAAAGCGAATTTAATGAGATGGTCAACATCAATCAACCCCATCCATACAGAATATTCGACCAAATGTCTAATTGTTTACTGGACCTAAACGCCGCCACCTTAGCTGATGATAAAAAATGAAACGAGAGCTTATTCATAAATCCCCAGAAATATGTGAAAATTTCCTTGAATTCTCTAACCTTTCAATAAAGTTGGCGGTCTGACGAAACACATAGATATATAAATATACTTGTGGGTAGAAATAGATCTATTACCACTAATATGACCGATGTTTAAGCCTTTTTCTTTAATATATATATTATATATATATATATATATATATATATATATATATAAGAGTTTTATAATTTGTTTGAGGCATTGTTTATTAGGTATACCCAATTTGTCGAAAAATCCGTCTTTTTACAAAACAAATTACCCCCCCCCATTTCAAAAGAAATTACCAAAAATCGGGTAGTTATCCAATTTTAATGAAATTTTCTGTATTGATTTATCAATGAATGAATTTTATAATGCATCAGTGATTTTATTTCAAAACATTCTGATTTTTTTTCAGGTTACTTAACTTTGACCCCCGCCTCTTATTTTTGGAGCTCAAAATATCGGTGGGGTTATATATCATTGAAACTAATTACAATATAAATAAAAAGACAAAAGACCGAAGGTCTGAAAAGAAGAAGAAAAATTTAAGGATGATACTCTGGTAGAAAATAAGTACCGAAAATCAGAAAATAAAATGAAAATAAAAACTATAAAATAATTTTTGGAGATTTTTTTTTACTCAATTCAATAAGCATTTAATTGGCTATTATCTTATAAAAGAAAAACAAACATACATCAATATTTGTTCTGTTTAAAAGGGGGCTGCTATATTTTCAATAGAGTTGTCGACAAAAAATACTATTGGAGATTGCTACTAAAGTAAAGTAGTTATTAAAATAATATGTTTTTAGAATTTAATAATATGATATTTTAAACTTTACATCATGATACTCATATTTCAAATGAATTTTATATATTAATTTATCATAGCAGAAATACCTAATTAAATTAGAAAGTTTTGAAATAAAATAACTGATGCATTATAAAATTCATTCATTGATAAATCAACACTGAAAACTAAAATCGGATAATTCCCTGGTCTTTGGTAATATATTCTTAATCGGGAGGGTTATATATCCCTGATTTTTGGTAATATAGTTTTTAATTGGGAGGGTTATATTTATTTTATTTATTTAAACACCAATTTTAAGTCATCTTTAGACAGCGTGCAGATTATAGGTTGATGCTAAAGTCAATTAACATTTTTTTTAATGTGAAAACGCCAAAACATGTATTTAATTTACTATTTAAAGGCGATGACAAATTGTCCCAAAATTACTAGCTGGAAGGACTGCTTAAAGGAAAGATCAACAGACAAGGATTAAAACTGATAATACATCTTTCTATTTCAAGAAAGGATCGAATTTTATGCCACAAATAATATCCACTGTAAAACTGCATTCAACCACAGGCCTAAAATTGCAACGAATCGTAACACAATGCATATACAACACTTTCCCCCTTGTTTCACTTACTTACTGATGTGTTACCAACGTCCTGCATGCGTCAGTGTCCCAGCATTAAACTCGACCTTGTGTCAAACTTGTCGTCACACAAAGGCTAGTAAATATCCTACACACAGTATTGAGAAGATTCTGTTATAGATGATTTTATTGCGAATTTAAATTTAAATCGACTGATCACGTCAAGCTCTAGCACCTATATGATCTTCCTGACTTATTGCTCTTGAAATCGCTTTCTCTTTTTTGACGTTAAACCACATCTAGTTGTGAAGTTCCAATTCTATTGTAAGAGTCTTTGTTAAGATCTATGAATCTGCTCTTGTAGCGACACCTGGATACAATTTCATTTCTTTTATTCAACGGTCTGTCCGTATATATATACTTGATAATTTGTAGTTTTCCTCCAGGCACATATTGCATCAGTCATCCAAGTTTTTTTTGTGGTTGTAGATCTTATAATCCCCAATAAATAAAGGTTTTGGGGGAATAAACATACAAACGGTTGACACTGATTTTTAGATATAAAAAATGAAAAGATCGGGCAGGGTAACCACAAAGAATCTCCACTGTAAAAGTGTATTGAAGTATAGGGCCTAAAATGGCAACTCAAATCGTAACACAATTAACACACAACACACTCTTCCTTGTTTTGAGTTTCACTTACTTACTGATCGCCTTTTAGTATTATTTCGACTGTTCGGACTATTGTCCTCATCTTTATTGTTATCTGTACAGCGTTTCCGCCGATGTGCCCTCCGGCCTTCTTCAGATGTTTCATGTTGGTTTGTTTGAACCTTTTTTCACAAGATGCTATATTTGTATTTCAATTCATTCTAATTTCCTTTTAATCATGTTTTTTGCAGCTATAGTATCTGGCCTTCTTCAGGTGGCTGTTGTTGTTTGTTTTTGTTTTTTTTAATTTAAAAGTGGGACAAAAACTAGACATACCTGAAGAGGGCCTGAGGACACATCGACCGAAACGTTGTACAGATAACAATAAAGCTGAGGACAATAGTCCGAATAATCCAAATAATACTAATTATCAAGACTAATCTTCAGGGAAATGATCGCCTTTTGTTACCAACCTCCTAATTGTGTGAGTTTCCCCCGATTGAAACTCGGCCTTTTGCCAAACTTGTAGTCATACAGAGGCTAGTAAATATCCTTGTATATTGTATTGCGAATTTAAATTTCTTTTCGCCTTTCGCTCTTAATTAAGAAGCAATAAAAGGAAGGGCGAAAAAAAAAACGAGGACATTTCTTCTGTAATAAGCAAAATGGGAAAGACATTTCTTTTGAAGTTCGCCGATCGTCGTAAATGTTCTTTTATTTTTATTTTGATATTAACTGTTCAGATTATTCAAAAGACTCCAATTACTTAAAACAACAGCGGTAACTAGGCCAAAAGAACAATGTCTGTGTTTTAAGAGCCTTTTAAATTATAACGACTGTTGTAATGAACACAAAAACAAAACATAACGAGGATAATAAGAAATGACTTGCAAGACATGTGGATATACTACAGTATGATAATTTAATTATTACAGCGTTTGATATGTTTACTTAAGAGCTATTGCTAAATAGTTTAATATGTAAAACGTTTAATGATATTGATTTAACTCTGTCCGCCTGTCTGTCTGTCTGTCTCTTATTTTTCTTCTTCTTTCATTCCTTCTTTTCATCTTTTTATTATATTCGATTGAAACAGATTAGCATTATCGCTTCCGCGCGCCAAACCCCTTTCTTTATCTTTCCCTGCTCTCTTTCTTAATGTGTTTCTTATTTTATTGATATGTTTACTTAAGAACTATTGCTAAATAGTTTAATATGTAAAAAGTATAATGATCTTGATTTAACTCTCTCTCTCTCTTTTTTTCTTCTTTCATTCCTTCTTTTCATCTTTTTATTATGTTCGATTGAAACAGATTAGCATTATCGCTTCCTCTCACCCCTTTTTTATCTTTCCCCGCTCTCTTTCTTAATGTATTTCTTATTTTATTTTTTTTTCTATGTAGCATGTTCTTTTTTTCTACCTTTCTTTCTTTATATTAAAAACGGATGGTCTATTATTTAGCTGAGGTTATGACACTTATAAGAATTCGGCGGATAAGCAACACCAGAATTTACAACACCAGATTTACATTTTTGCATTTCATCTTGGACGATTTTGGGTGGACTCATCTTTAACCAGAGGGTGTTGCTACATGATAATGGCCGTACAATTTAACACCACGAATATTAATATATAGACTAGCGGGGCCCGTTGATATACCACAGTATGATAATTTAATTATTACTGCGTTTGATATGTTTACTTAAGAGCTATTGCTTATTGTTCAATATGTAAAAAGTATAATACGTTTAACTTCCTCTCTCACATTATTTCTTCTTTCTTTCCTTCTTTTCATCTTTTCATTCTGTTAGATTAAAACAGATTAACGTCATCGATTCCGCACGAGCTCTTTATCTCCCTATTTTCCTCTACTCTCTTTCTTTTCTTTCTTTTTGTCTTTCCTTCTCAATATTTTTTCTGTGTAGCATGTTCTTTTTCCTTCCCTTAATTCTTTATAATAAAAACGGAATGGTCCATTATTTAGCTGAGGTGACACACTCATAAGAAATAAAATTTGGCAGATAAGCAACACCAAATAATCAGGATTTACATTTTTGAATTTCATCTTGGACGATTTGGATGGTCTTATTTTTAACCAGAGGTTGTTGCAAGATGACAGCGGTTGTACAATTTAGGAACATGAGTATTAATATATAGATGTTTTCATATTTAAAAAATGTTAATTGACTTTAGCTCCAATTGATAATCTGCACTTGTAATAACTTCTTGTATACATATGCACTTTTTCTTTCTTCACAATATCAAGGTAGATTTACGGGTTTCATCTTTCATTTTCCATAGATATTTTGATAATGTGCAAAGTTAGCGTATTTTTGTTGGTGAAGTTGACCTTATCATACACGCAAAATAAACGAAAAGAATAAAAGAAAGCCCCTACGTATAAAACAGGTTATAACAATTATGGAATATGTCTGAAAGTCAAAGGGTATATTCTAGAATAAACTAAATGTAATACATTACTAAACAAAAAAATATGAATTAATTTCTAAATGTAGACATATAAACACTTACCAACATATTGATCCCAGGATATATTTCACCAATATTTCTATGTATC
Organism: Doryteuthis pealeii; assembly: GCA_023376005.1. Taxonomy (NCBI): domain Eukaryota; kingdom Metazoa; phylum Mollusca; class Cephalopoda; order Myopsida; family Loliginidae; genus Doryteuthis; species Doryteuthis pealeii. Next base: position 128,368,264 of record CM042145.1, on the reverse strand, counting down.
TTGGACTGTACAGAGCAACAACATCGATAGATAATAACTATTTTTGTTGTTAAATCTCCCCTAATAAAATGAAATATTGCGGAAATCCAGCGTTTAGAGGAGGTTAAAAAATTATAGCTCATATCTGGAAAAAAAATTATTCGGGAATATGCTACACATACTGTATTCTTCTGTTTTCTCTTTCTGTTTCTGTGACAACAATCACCCTGGGTCGGTTGAGCCGGCTCCATCCAATGAATTCCGGCATGAAAATCCCTGTCAGGTGAAGGAGATACCCTTGTTTGCTGCAAATTTTTTCACAGATGCAGTGACAAGTACGCCAAAAGCCGTTTATTTCTGAAGATGATGGAGACACCCTTTGGATTTTCCTCACTGGGTTGTGGCCCTAATACCACTGGATGCCAGATCTGTCCACCTTGGGTAACACTATTAGGAACTTTAGTTCCCGACGGCATGGCTCTGACACTACCACGTTGTCACCACACTGTCATCGTGAGGAGGGGTTGGAGTTTAGAGTGAACATACTATACTACTGAACAAAAAAGATGAATTGATTTTTAAGTGTAGACATATCAACAAATTACTTTTGTATCACTTTTAACCTCAAGATCTATTTTCTCAATATTCCTAGGCATTTTGAACTATTCAGATCACAAAACTAAATAATATTTTATTATCTGTGCGTGCGTCTGTCAGTTGCGCGGACATCATGCCAACTATCAAAATCCTAATACCTTAACATATGATTGTCTAGCCACTTTTTCTCTTCTGGCGATTGTGTGCTCAGCATAAAACTTCGAGTAACAGAATAAACGAAAGCGAGAGCGGAAGTGACAACATGAATCGGTTTCAATGGAATGGAATGGAAAGATGGATAGAAGTAGAGAATGAGAGAGAGTCAGAGACAGATAGACAGATACAGAAAGAGAGAGAAAGAAAAGATGAAAGAGAAAGAGAAAGAAAGAGTACTAAATAAAGATTATTATACTTTTTATAAATTGAGATTTTCATCAATAGTTCTTAAAGTATAAATTTCAAATGTTGTAATGGTTAAAATATACTGAGATTTATGAACAGATTATCAGTCATATGGAAATCCAGTCTCACTGACAAGTTAAAGTGACAATTCTTCCAAGCCGTTGTCGTATCATTACTACTGTATAGCTGCACCATTGAATCTCAACGAAACTCCTAGTTGATAAGCTAGATGATAGTTGCACAAGAAAGCTGCGTGCTATCTTAAACAAATCATGGAAACAATACACCACAAGGAAGCAGCTGTACAGTCACTAGCCCCCTATCACACAAATAAACTGAGGGAGACGAACAAAACATGCTGGACACTGCTGGAGAAGCAAGGATGAACTCATAAGCGATGTCCTCCTGTGGAAAACCAGCCATCACATGGGGTCGTCCATCAAAGACTTACATTGACCAGCTCTACGCGGATACTGTATGCTGCGCAGAGGATCTCCCGTGTGCAATGAATGATAGGGATGGTTGGCGGGAGATTGTCAAGGATATCCGTGATACTAGTGTGACATGATTATCTTGATGATGATGATGATATCCACTGGTCTCGGTTTTATGTAATAATTTTTTAACGTTGATTTCATTTTTTCGTTCAGTTCTCGCTTTACAGATAGCTCGATCTTGATAAAAACTAGCAACAAGAGCCAATTGTGTCCCTCGGTGGTCCTGTATTCCCATTTGTCGCATAAACAAACACTTTTTTTCTATTCAGCACGTCAAACCCTTTCATCATAACCTGTTCTGGGATTCCGTTTGCCGTCAAGGAAAACACACACACAGACGCTAATTCGTGAGTTTCCATAATCTACGATTAGATCTATCAGTTCTGAAGCAGTGAATGAAGGATTAAAAAAAATAGAATAAACATTCAAAAAATAAATTTGTCAAATTAAAGATGGAAAAAAAATCAAAAGTAAAAAAGAATTTGCAAAAAAAAAAAAAGATCATGTCATGTTCGCATGAATAACTTGAACAAAGGAGATTGTAAATTTAATGCTGTTTCTTTTTTCTTTTTTCTTTTTCTTTCTTCTTTTTTTTGTATCTAATTTTTTTTAGGTGGGTCCCCAAACAAAAAATGTCACACCCTCTGCCTCAATATATATTTGCATTAAAGGAAATAAAGTTTCACACAATTAACATATTATCAATATCAACCAGTTACTCAGCTACATGCAATTTTGTTTAATCTACTAGCAAAAATATGCGCCCTCTGTCGGGCGTAAGTATTTAACTTTTAATGTAATTAAATATCATATTAAATTAGAAAGACTAACGAAAATAAATAAGAACGATTATAAAAGGATTACGCTTATTTTGATCTTTTAATTGATTTCTATTAAAATTATACATAGAATTGCTTTTAATATATTTAAGAATAAAACAATAATAATTAGATTTTAATATTCCCAAGTAATTATTTATTAAACCTATTTTGTTAAAAGCAGTGTGCAAAGTAACACCATATACTATGTAAACTAATTATAAAGTCTTGGGAAATGACTCGTCCGAGTTCAACGTGGTAATTGCATTTCACTTAGCGCTATACCCTTTATGAATTAATCTCCCTCCAGCTATGGGTAAATAGTAGGGCAGATTTAACCATGTTAGGCAACGTCTCTCTGAATGCTGATAAACTCCGCTTAAGAAATGACCTTTTGTCGCATCCTGCTCGTGCCTTGGTAAATATATATACTATGTAAATCATTATTTCTTAATTATATGTAACCCACATTGCAGGATTTTGAATGCATTAATAACGTGGGCTGTTTTGAGGCAAATCAATCTCAGCTGAACTTTAAGAGAGACATTGTTAATAAATAAGATGCTAATTAAGATTAAATAAGGATTATTAAATAAGTAAGGGAATTGTGATGTCAGTGGTGGTGTAATTTTTTTACAGACAAATAAACACACAATATCCATAATAATAATAAGATTTCGAGTCATTCATTTTTTTAATTCAGTCGGTAGAGCATTCGTCTTGGAATCGCAAGGTTACAAGTTCGTTACCGGTTCTTGCCAACTCAGTGCATGAGTAGCACAGTTTGGGTAATCTGATCTGTGCAGTAAAGCGTTTGAAACGGCAGTAAAATAATAGACTCACTTACTGTTCTGCTGAAACCTTAAAAAGCCACATTACTATGAAGGGTATGTTTTTGTATGTATGGGTTTTTTTTGTGTATGTCTGTATGCACACACACACACACACACACACACACACACATATATATATATATATATATATATATATATATATATATATATATATATTAATTCCAGACTACCGTTAACCCTGTCAGCTGAGGTAGTAGAAAACACCGTCTATACCTCTGCAGATGGATAAAATCCCCTCTATGCGGCCAACTGCTGGCCATGGGTCGTGACCAGTGATGCTTAAGGACGGAATCCTGGTAACTGAACAGTCCATGACATGCAGCACACTACTTTGGTCCTTACTTAGGCAAGACGGGTGGTCAGAAATGCTCCCTCTGATCAATCGGCTGGTCACGTCAAGCCCTATCACTTATATGATAATCCCAACCCTATTGCTCTCATGGCAACTCCTAACACTTTTTATTATATGTGCTAGAAGGTGGTGGCTGAGGAACTTAGTGTCTGGCGTATGACGTTAAACTGCATCTAAAGGTGGGGTTTTAATTCTGGAGATCTGGGGAGTGTGGAGAACCCCTTCATCGTTATTACTCCCAGGTCCACTCTGAACCGGAGTGGTAGTACTTTTTATGGTCCCATTTTTGGGTTAAATAGAAAAAATGAGTTTTAAAAATGTCTAAAATAATTGAATTAAAAAAAAAATGTTGAATATCCATCAAGAATGCACAAAACAAATCGTCTTCGGCATAAAATAACCCAACAAGGGTTGACATACCGTAAAATCCAAACGACCAGCCAACCGACCTATCTAAGTGAGATCATTTTGATAGGCTCGATTGATTATTCTAAGTGAAAATTCACAAAGTCCGTAGCCGTGTCGGCGGGGGCGTTAGACTACACCAGCTGCACCTCTGCAAAGGGGTAAGACTCCCCCAATGGGGCCACCTGTTGGTCGTGGGTAGTGACTCGTGATGTTTAAGGATATAACCCAGGTGGATAGGCAGTCCATGACTTGCAATACTCTACTTTGGCCCTATCTTGGGCTAGACGGGCGGTTGGAGAGGCCCCCTCCGATCAATCGGCTGGTCACGTCAAGCCCTAGCAACTATACGATTGTCCCAATCCTATTGCCCTTATGGCAAACCCCAACCCCTTTTTATCATATGGGTGCTAGAAGGTGGTGGCTGAGGGTCTAAATGTCCTGGGAATTACATTAAACTCTATCTGATGGTGAGGTTTCAGTTTTGGAGGTTTGGGGAATGTGGAGCACCCCTTCATCACCATTGCTCCCAGGTCCACTCTAACCCGGAGTGGTAGTACCTGTTAGGGTCCCATCTATGGGTTAAATAGAAAAACATGAGTTTATAAATAAAATTTGATTTTCGATTAAGAATGACTTTATTTTAAAAACTTTATCGGCATTAAATGACCCACTGAGGTTGATATGCCGTAAAAGAAAACAAAGCAAAACAAAGAAAATAAAATAAAGCCCGTTTTTGCTGCTACTGTATGGGAAAGTGGTTTGCCCAATTCTTCACTCCGATTTGTTCCGCAAGCTATTGTGGTATGCAAGTAACAAGACATTTTGTCTTAACGATGATATGTATGAAGCAAGGAGAAATAGCTTCATCCTCTTTTTCTCAAGGGCGTCTGTGTGAACGTTAAGCTTTCTCAGTCGAAAGTTAAATATGTTTCGCCGAATTTTGTTTTGATGGTCGTTACGCTACCGCCTTGGGTCGATTACGACTACATCAATCAAATTGTTGGCCCATTCTTTGTGCTTCTATTCGTTTTTGTGTTTGTTGTATGGGGCAAACAAAGAGAGACAAAACAGAGGAAGATGGAGACAGAGAGAGACAGAGAGACAAAGACAGAAAGAGAGATAGAATAAGAAAGAGAGAGTAACACATACAGAAAAAAACACTCAGAGAGAGAGAGAGACAGAGAGAC
>CM042145.1:128343170-128360670 GCA_023376005.1 Doryteuthis pealeii | reverse complement strand
GTATCATTGCTGTTTTCCAAGGACGGCTTCATCATCAAATAAGCCACGAAAGTTGATATGCCATAAAATAAAGAAAGCATTCCTGTGGAGGTGCATTGTTTAAAACGGCTAGAATACTCAGAAGATTTCTGGAGACCTGCAGAGACTTTTAGTCACTCAGACTCCAGAGAAAGACCATCAATTCACGCTGGTGGGACAAATTCGCAAGGAGTGAAATAATAATAATAGTAATAATAATAATAATAACAATAATCTTATTATAATGGAGATTGTGTGTTTTTCTGTCTGTAACCGAAACTATATTCCTACTCAAGTCACAATTCTCTTAGTTATTGACATCACATTATCCATGATTTTATTTTTAACTTATCTAAACCTCAATTATTAATAAAATTGTCTTACATTATTAATACTGTTAACTATGTCTACATACTGACAACATGCAATTATATTTATATATAAAACAAAATAGTGGTTTACAGTGTGAATATGAAGGTTAATTTGCATATTAATATTAAAAAATCGAATTTAATAAATATGTGCTTAGTATTATTGATTTCTAACTGTTTGGTTTTATTTTAATGAATATAAGCAAAAATCTCATCAATGAATCTTAAATGAAATCCATTAACAAGATAAAATAACTGTAATTTTATTCTTTACTTCCTCTTATAACTAAATACTTAAATTAGAAAAAATAACAATGAAAGACGAGAGTGATGGAAGAGTAAGTTTCAGTTGTTCCATTTTTTATTATACTCCCTCTGTTTCAAATCTTTTATTATACTCCCTCTGTTTCAAATCTTTTTATCTGTATTCTTATTTAGTTTCATTAGCCTTTCTAATTTAATACAATATTTTATTACATTAAAACTTAAATACTTGCACCCGGAGGGTGCATATATTTGCTAGTAATAATAATAATAATAATAATAATAATAAGAGGAAGGATTGAAACCATTCAGAACACTGCACTGCTGCAATCTGCCAGAATACTCAAAAGACTCCTGGAGACCTGAGGAGACTTGCTGTCACTCAGACTCCAGTGAAAGACCATCAGCTAATGCTGATGTGAAAACTCAAAAGGAGTAAACAATAATAAATGAAACGCATAAAATTCTCTGGGACTTTGAGGTAAAGACGGATCACCTTATCCCAGCAAGAAGACCAGACCTAGTATTGATTAACCAAAAAAAAAAAAAAAAAAAAAAAGAGAACGTGTCAACTGGTGGACATTGCGTTCCCAGCAGATCACAGTGTGAAGCTGAAGGAAAATGAAAAGATGGATAAATACCTGGATCTTGCCAGATAATTGAAAAAGCTGGAACATGAGAGTGAAAGTAATACCAATTGTAATTGGTGCACTTGGAACGGTCCCAATGAAAAAAGACTGGAGGATTTAGAAATCAGAGGAAGAACTGAGACCATCCAGACTATTGTTACAGTCAAAAGCCGGAAGCGAATCTCCATTATTAATAGATATTTCACTGCTGTATGCATCTCTATTAGTATGTAATGGCCTCCAATCACCAGCGGCCCCGGTGGAAGTGAGGAGGCGTTGATGGACAGGACTCGGGTTAAGGGTCACTTTTTTTGAAACAGGCCTGAGAAAGTTTGAGTTTTGGTATTAGTCAGTTGCATTTTACGGACAGCTAAAGAACAGACATTTGGGGTGGGGGCGTGAAGTGGTGGTAGATTAATGTTTTTATAAACTCCCTTTTCAGGAGCTTCAATAGAAATTTTAGAAGACGCAAGATGTTTCTTCTATCGACAAATGATGGTTTAGAAAGCAACTGAGAAGGCCGACCTGATTTATTAACTCTTTGCCTTCTTTAAACCGCTCATTGCAACTCTCCCACCAGGACCTGCTTCTAAGCATACCACAACCAAGCAAAGAACTAAAACTAATGGTTAGTTTATTGTAATCCAGCAACTGCTCAGATTACAATAATCATAGGACGTTATTTGAATAGAATGAGTTCTGAGGTGAAAAGATAGTGAACTTCGAAATATTCCATCATACAGGTAAAAAAAAAATACCAAGAAATTTCGGTAAAGCCGTCGGGAAAATTTTGTAGTTAATCTGTTTACAGTGACTCTCTCATCACAACCAAGCTTTTTCGATAGAGCATCCGCCTAGAAACCCCAAGGTTCCTGGTTCGATACGGGCCGTCACCAACTCTGTGCATGAGTGGTACAGCTTGAATTTTGTGCGGTAAAGTGCAGAACTGGTAGCAAATGTGGTGCTCCACCTCATACGCAAAAAAAAACCTCCCTAGTTTAGCGGTAATGAAAAGGGATAGATTACCTCGCTGTCCGACTGATACCGACAATAACCCACTCAGTCGAATTTATTTTTTACTTGTCTCTTCCAATTTCTTAACAATAAGTAGAAAAACGAATATTAAAAGAAAACATTAGAAAGTCATTTTTGAAACGTATAGCAAACTTATAGATGTTTTTTAAACAAAAAATATCTTTAAAATAGTTTTAAAGCTTTCAGAAACATTCTTATGTCATCGAAAAACTGATGGTTAGTTAATTATAACTGAGTAAAAGATTCCGATTACAATAAGGGATAAATCCTACTTAACGGACATAAATTCCACCATCGTATGTCACCCCGCCGAAAGAAAAAATAATACTAAAAATTAAGGTATTAACCGAATTTAATGAAATTTTCAGTGTTGATACATTAATGAATAAAAGATATAACGCACCAATTTTGTATTTTAAAACTTTTACATTATTTAGGTCAATTAACTTTGAACCGCGTATGTTTGTAAATCTGTGTTACGCCTCAAAGATACGTGGTTCAAAGTTAACTGACCTGAAAAAATGTAAGTTTTATATTGTTTATTCATTAGTATATCAACACTGAAAATTTCATTAAATTCGGTTAATTGCTTGATTTTAGTATTTTTTTCTTTGGGGGGGGGGCATGACATACGATGGTGGAATTTATGTACGTTAAGTAGGATTTAACCACAATAATTATATGACTTTATTGGAATAGAATGAATTGAGAGATGAACATATTATGAACTTTGAAATATGCCATGATACATGTAAAAAATACAAAGAAAATTTGATACAGCCGTAAAGAGAATTTGGTAGTCAAAGAGTTAAAACATCAATAATCATGGGAACCAATTTTTTAACCGCGAGTTTGTTCCCTTTTTTCGTCACCTGAGATAAAGTGACAACATTCAAGTCTAACCTCGACGCTACACTATCATCATTATCACCAAGTCATGCTGACAAAACGGATTCACATGTCTCTCTCTCACAACCCGTCAATATCGATAATTGCTCCTCGCAAGACCTCAACACGACATCCAGTGTCAGCATCACAGATTAAAGATTAGTTTTTGCTGGTCGACCAATACTGGTGTGTCCATGTGTAGGAGTCCATAGAACATCACTTATGAATTGGTCCTTACTTCACCAGCAGTGTTCAACATATCTTATTCGTCTTAGATGATTTGTGTGATAGAAGGTAAGTAGTCGTACAGATTTTATTGTGAGGTGCTGCTTGCAAGATTTATTCCAGGTAGCTCGTAGCCCCCCCCTGAAGTCGCCATACTGTATCACTGGACACGGCTAGAGCTTGGAAGGATTCTAGCTTTATCTTATCATGTGGGATAGGGGATGTAAGAGGTTCACAGAGTGTTAACTCTGGTTCTTATAAAGCATTAGGTTACTTAAAGGATAAGTACCCAATGCGGAATACTTCAGTTAGGGAAACAACAAATGCGTTAGTTACATTTATATAATGTTTATTATAACATATATAGGTAACAAGTTCCCCAGGCTATATAATGTCACAAGTGTCCAAACATATTTAGTAGTGTAATAGAGACAAAATAGGTGGAAACCACTTACTGTAAGTAGAGTCTGTAAGCATGCACCATAGGGTATTTTGCTCATCCCACTTATGAGGGCTGGAAACAGTCTGGTTTTTATGGGCACATAAAAATTGCATCGATCTGGATCGATCTATTAATTGTACTTTACCGGTCCAGAAAGCACACTCGTGTATAGAAGGTAAGTCTCAAAGCATAGAATCTGAACAGATACTACACTTTATCCTTTCTAATCCATAGGTGTCTGCTGGGAGAGTGAACAACATCCGCACTTATTCAGTAGCTTCGGCCAAAGAGGGTTCCCCAAACCCTCAGACAAGGGAGTCTGTTTTTACAGGGTAAGTGACATTACAACTGCTTTTTTGTTGAGTTGCTACTTCCAGATCTTGAATAGTTTGTGGTGATTAAAATAATTAAAAAAAACAAAACAAAAAAAATACCCATGAGCCTTCAGACTAGAAGATCCCTCTAAGCACGTGCAGAAAAAAGGACTCACTTCCGACCCCCAAGATAATCTCTCGGACATCAGAACTTAGGCTTTAACTGGGACGAGATATTACTACTGGGCAGGAAGAAATTTCCTTATCACGTGGTGGCTATGACCCGTGAATAAAGCACGAATCTTAAAACTACCTTTTGTCTTTGTCTCTTCTTTTTCTATCCTCGAATTCCTTTTCAGCACGACCACCAAATAAGATGGGGTTAAAAGCAAACGCTGTGAACACGCACCAGGAATAACCAGTTACCTGTAAACCTAAAACATTAAACCTTTTTTCACCCCACGGGTTTATGTAAAGCGAAACGCAAACAGCTTCGTCAAGTATTGAACTCGGGTCACGGATTATGTTTCCGACGGTGATACTTGTTACGAAAAGTGCGCATCCAAATTCAAATATCATTAGAAATGTAGACATTTAGTTTAGTTGAGTTATTCGGACTATTGTCCCCATCTTCATTGTTATTTGTACAACGTTTCGGCCGATATGCCCTCCGGCCTTCTTCAGGTATTTCTTGTCGGACTCGGGAACCTTCTCGGACTCGTGAACCTTCTCGGACTCGTGAACCTTCTTTTCGAACTTCAAGCCTCATCTCAAACATTCAGAGAAATAGTTTAGTTGAGTTTGGTAAAAAACAACTACAAAGACAATCTTCAAAAGCCGAAACAAATTTTTGGTTTGGTTTATTTTGCTTTACGGCATAGCAAACTCAGTGGGTCATTTAATGCCGACTAAGTTTTGAAATAAATTCATTCTTAATGGACAATCAATGTTTTTATTAACATATTTTTTTTCTATTTAAACCATAGATGGGACCCTAACAGGTACTACCACTCCGGGTCAAAGTGGACTAGGGAGCAATGAAGATGAAGGAGTGCTCCACATTCCTCAAACCTCCAGAAGTGGAACCTCACCATCAAATAGAGTTTAATGTCATTCCCAGGATATAAAGACCCTCGGCCACAGCCTTCTAACACCCATATGATAAAAAGGGTTGGGGCTTGCCATAAGAGCAATAGGGTTGGAGCACCGAAACAAATGTAAAGAAAATAGAAGGTTCATTTCATTTAGTCAGTATTTTTTAAAAATTTACTCTCGTCCGAACCAGACCGAATTTTCCTCGATTACTTTTTGAGTTATAAAACGAGGGCGAAAAAAAAAAGGCCATGTTGGCTTTGTTCCCATATTTCTGAAAAACGTATTCATGTCTATTTTGGGACCCCGGGGGTGGGGGTTGGGGTTTGGTGAAGAGTCGATTTGACGAACTATTCACAAATGGAGCGAGGAGATGCGGCTTTAGATCAACAAAGATCGAAAACTCTGGCTTCGTTTTTGCCGGTTCAGCTGAATACACACAAGAGAAGAATCAAGTGATTTGATTTAACTTTTTATGGCGGGAGAGATCGCATTATTTGCCACATAGTCAAATGTATCATGTATATATCATATATACTAGCAAATATATGCACCCTCTGGGTGCAAGTATTTAAGTTTTAATGTAATAAAATATTGTATTAAATTAGAAAGGCTAATGAAACTAAATAAGAATACAGATAAAAAGATTTGAAACAGAGGGAGGGAGGGGAGTATAATAAAAAATGGAACAACTAAAACTTGCTCTTCCATCACTCTCGTCTTTTCATTGTTATTTTTTCTAATTTAAGCATTTAGTTAAAAGAGGAAGTAAAGAATAAAATGACAGTTATTTTTCTTGTTAATGGATTTCATTTAAGATTCATTGAAGAGATTTTTGCTTATATTCATTAAAATAAAACCAAACAGTTAGAAAACAATAATACTAAGCACATATTTATTAAATTCGATTTTTTAATATTAATATGCAAATTAGCCTTCCCGTTCACACTGTAAACCGTTATTTTGTTGTATATTTAAATATAATTGCATGTTGTTAGTATGTAGACATGGTTAACAGTATTAATAATGTAAAATAATTTTATTAATAATTGAGGTTTAAATAAAAATAAAATCATGGAGAATGTGATGTCAATAACTAAGGGAATTGCGACTTGAGTAGGAATATAGTTTCGGTTACAGACAGAAAAACACACAATCTCCATTATAATAAGATATCATATATATATATATATATATTAATTTTATAATTTATATGAAGCATTATGTTTATATCGGTTTGGTGGTTGGTTTTGAAGGCTCTCACACTGCAAGTGTAAAGAACAATGAGGTAATAATGATGCTGGTTTACCTTTATTTTTTCTTAATATTTCGGGATAACGTTCCCTTCGTCAGACGATTTCTGAAAGATAGTGTCTTGGAGCCGTTAACCTGTTGCAAGAATCCACTTATTCTGTTATATGTTTGGTAATATCTTCCTCCGAATTCTTGGTGTGTGTGTCTGTGTGTGTGTGTGTGTGTGTCTGTGTGATATGTGTGTGTATGTTTGCTTAATAATGTTTTGTATCATTCCAGATATTTCCCCTTATGTGTGTTTGTGTGTTCGTTGTGTGATTTTTGTGTTTGTGTGTGTTGTGTTGTCTTTCCTGCGTATGTTTGTATGTTTATGTTGTGTGGAGTGATTTTTGCCTATCCTTTTGAAGTTAAGTAAACCTCATCTGTTTATATATATATATATATATATATATATTATATATATATGTGGTGTGTGTGTGTGTGTGTGTGTGTGTGTGTGTGTGTGTCATTCACAGACCCGTGTTTCGAAGTTTTCTTCTCATCAGTGCGGCTCGACTTTTTATGGGGAATGTTTTTTTACAATTACCAGAGAACTCAAGTCTGTGAACCGCGACAGGCGAGTAACAGCTTACGCTAAACGGTAAAATTTCAATTCCATGGTTTGAAAATCGCATAGGCGCGAATCTAATAATTATCAAGCGCCTTACTTTATGCCTTCATTACCTTAATATATATATATATATATATACAAAAACGTATCGAGATTATCTGTACTTTTTGACACACCTTGTATTCTGAATAAAAGAAGTTCCATTCAGTCTTCATTTCTATCTTGGTAAATACAGCTTTAAACTTTGTACTTTTTGACACATCTTGTATTCTGAAAAAGAATAATGAATGGAACGTTATTTTTTCAAAATACCAGGTGTATCAAAACGTACAAAAAATCTTGATACTTTTTTGAGACACCTTATATATATATATATATATATATATATATATATATATATATATATATATATATATTTCCGTAGTTAGGATCTTTCCATGTGTGGTTTAACCAAGCTGATGCAGGTAGACCATAAGGAGAGCTCAATGTGCCTAATACCAGTGAATCACAAGATTCATGTTCTTGTGATTACCTGAAGATGCCGTATTAATACGGTTGAAATAAATTATTGTAATGAAGCAAGTTTAGAGTTTTTTCTTCATTTACTAAATATCTTGCTCTGTACTTTTACTCACTGGTATGAGGCACATTGAGCTCTCCTTATGTTCTACCTGAATCAGCTTGGTTAAACCACTCATAAAAAGATCCTAACTACGGAAAAAAACTATATATATATATATATATATATATATATATATATATATATATATATATATATATATATAAAAGGTGTCTCAAAAAGTATCAAGATTTTTTTGTACGTTTTGATACACCTTGCATTTTGAAAAAATAACGTTCCATTCGTTTTTTTTTCTTCATTTACTATATATATATATATATATATATACATATCATAAAAATATTATATATATATTAATTATAATAAATAAAACTACATACATAAATAAATGCGTAGAAAATAACAATGAAAATAAGAAAAATGAAGTAGAAAACGATAATAAAAATAAACACGACACTAATAAATAATAATACTTCAAAAACTGAAAAAAAAATTAATGAAACGAATAAGAATAGCAAGTAAATGACACTAAGCAGCCAGCCACAAGCTCCACAAATAAAAATAAATGATAAGAATAGAATAAAAATAAAAAGATCGATAGAAATAATCAGCATATAGACCCCTAATAAAATCCTTATCCCCTCAGAATCATAAAATGACACTCTTCCCCGTCAGAACCATAAAAAGAGACAAAGGAGACTCACTATCCCTGCAAAGTAAAACACTACGGTATATAGGGAAAGTTAAAACAAAAATAAACACTTGGTTTGAAAATCGGATTGGCGAAAAACCGTCAGTAACCATGCGCCGTTACCTTCTTGTCCATGCTAGCCTAACTACCATGTATATATATAGAGTAAGTAAAAGTAAAGTAGTCGGGGCGGCCTGATGTCGGTATCAGCCAATCAGCGAGGGAGTCTATACTAAGGAGATTGTTTTTGCATCTGAGGTGGAGCGCCACACCTACCATCAGCTCCTTACTTTTCCGCACATATCCCTGTGCTACTCATAACGCTGAGTTGGCGAGGACCGGTATCGAACTAGGAATCTTGTGATTTCTAGCCGAACGCTCTACCGACTGAGCTAACCCGGCCCATTTGTGTATGTGTATGTGTGTTGTGTGTGGTGGTGTGTGTGTTTGATCATTTGATCTTGAACGAGGCTGTTTGTCTTTCACATAGCACTAATACCCTTAGGAAAGGTATGCATCCAACTACTCTGCCTCAAACTTTGTGTAAATAGTAGGACAGACTACGCTCTTTAACCATTGCTGTCTTTAATTCCTAGGAGAGGAAAAACTCTGAATTCAAACCTGTTTATATATATATATATATATATATATATATATATATATATATATATATATATATGCCTTTGATCTCTTGAGAATATTCCCCGTTTTCTAGCCAATAGATTCCTTTATATCCAAAGAGCTCTAATTCTGACAATATGAATAGCTACACTCATCAAACTTTTCCATCTCACTCTCTCTGTCTCTGTCTCTGTCTCTCTCTGTCTCTCTCTCTGTCTCTGTCTCTGTCTCTCTGTCTCTCTCTCTCTCTCTCTCTCTTTCGTTTTATCTTTTCTTTTATTGACTTATTCATTATTTACATTACTTATAATTTCGAATTGAATGTATCTCCTTCTGACTTTTATTAATCTGCACATCCGACAAGAAACTTAATAGATCTTATAAGCCGGAAACTATCATTAATCTAATTTTTCATCTTTTCCGATAGATTTTTTCTTTCATTTCTGAATATTGCATTCGGAGTGCCCGTATATAAGTCTTTTTAAATTAACATCCAACCACAAATGTGCCTATTTCCAAGTCTCTTTACGAAATATTTTTTTCGATATTAGTCTGTCTTCGGTGTATACCGCTTCGGTGCATCCATAGATTTCTATGAGCAATCACTCCAACTTTTTGCCTATTTTTTTATCCGTTCTCTTGATATCTTTCGTTTCTATAATTTTTTTTCTTTTTTTCTTTCTTTATTTTGTTCTTCTCTTTCTTTTTTTCTTATTGTCCTTCTTCTTATTTTTTCTATCTGCTTTCATTTTATCATATATTTTTCTCTCTTACTTTTGGTTTTTCGTGTTTTCATTCTTTATTTTTCACTTTTTCTTCTTTTTTTTTGTTCTTCCTCTTTTTAAGTATTTACCTTTAATTCTTTCTTTAATTCATTTACATTCATTCATTATTTTCTTATTCTTTCTGATATTTCTTTCTTTCTTTTTTTTATTTCTTCTAATATTTCTGTTTTTCATTCTTCTGATAATTCTCTTTTTTTCTTTTTTACTTTCTTTATTTGTTTGTTTGTTGTTTGCTTGTTTGTTTGTTTTTTCTTTCTTCTGATATTTCCTTCCTTCTTTTCATATTTATTTATTTTTTTTTTTTTTTTCTTTTGATATTTCTAATTATTTTTTTTCTTTCTTTCTTTCTTTCTTTCTTTCTTTCGTTTTTCCCTTCTTCAGATATTTCTTCCTTTATTTTTCTGATATTTCTTTTGTTTTTCTTTCTTCTTCTTTCTTTCTTTCTTTCTTTCTTTCTTTCTTTCTGTCTGATATTTCTTTCTTCTGATATTTCATTCTTTCTTCCGATATTTCTTTTTCTCTTTCTTTCTCTTTCTTTCTCTTTCTTTCATACTTATGTCTTTCTTCATACTTTTTGTTTTTCATCTTTCACCTTCCCCCCCCCCATATCTCGTTTTCCCCCCTCCCTAATATTTTTGTATTTATCTTCCTCTCAATTTCTAATATTCTCCCTTTTTTCTTTCTTATTCATTCTTTTCTATTGCGCTTGTTCTTTCTTTTTTTTGTTTCGTACTTTCTTTTAGTCTTCTTTAGTTTTTAATTCAGTTTTTTTTCTTCATCAAAACCGCTTTTCTCTCTGATTTTCACTCCTTCTTTTACCTTTCATCATTCTTATTTTTAAAACTTCTTCCACTCTTCTTTCACATTCATTGGAATGACAAACGATAACACCGATAGACTTATAGAAAGCTTTATTCTACTTAGAATAACTGATACACATACTGAGAGTTTATATACGCTAGCATTCACTAGAAAGTTCTCCAAAGGGGAGATAATCATAAAATAGGAGATGTAACTCTCAATTACTTTTGTTTAGTTGGGGTTCTCTCTTTTGGTGTCGGTGAGGTTTCCATAGAGAGGGATTGTTTTGTTGGAGATCGTGATGGTCTCTGTTTTGAAGGGTCTTTGTTGCCTTCAGAGGGTTTTTGTGATTGGAGGGATGATGGTGTCATTTGCTCTTTTTGAATAGGATTTACAGTTGGGGTTGGATTTGAAGGTGGAGGTTGTTTAGTTTGGGGTATGGAATTCTGCAGTTCCTTAATAAGAGTTGGGAATTCTTCAGGTTTCAGATTTAGCAGTTTTTCTATTAGGGGATAGCATTTATGGCCTTCTGGAGTGGGCGGGTTTTGTAGGGGTTGTGTTACCCTTGAATAGGATCGAGCTGGGAAGGTGGATTCAATAAGTTTTTGAACTTCTGGAAAGGGGATGTCTTGGGTGTATTTGATTTTCATTATTTCTTTTTCTCTTTTCCATGCTTCACAGATTCTAGAGTCAACCGAGTGGTCTCCTTTGCAGTTAGCACATTTGATTTGATTGCATGTGGATTCTGGGTGGTACCAACCATCTCAATTACTTATTACATTCCTCCAATTTTTTCCTTTATTCATCATCCCTAATAAATGATAAGTTTGTAGGGTTATACGTAGGAAACTTTTCTGTTTCATGGGAGACAGGAAGAAAGAAATCCTTAGCCAGCTGGCAGAAATTCGACCATTCTAACCTGGATGATTAGAGCGAAAGGATCCCCAAGCTCTCAGCTCCTTATGCCAGCCATTAAGAGACCCCCAAGTAACCCCCTCAGTAAGAGAACGTACCCCCTTCTAACATACACAGAACCCCCCTCAGTGATAAAGACTAATATCTGATGTTGATTACATGTAATAAACATGTTTAGTTGTATGTGTGCCTTCTCTTGTAATTTTATTTTTGTACCTTGCTAATTCTGTTGGTGGTGTCACTGTTAGGAACCGAGCTGTCGTGTATCGACAAACCTAACAAGTTGAATTTTCAGAAAATTTATTGTCATTTTTTCCTTCATTTTTCAGTCGACATCAACGTCATAGTATTGACACATGCGCAGACAAACAAGAATTATCTCACGTTAATACATATAGGGAGACGCTTGGTGTACTGGTTAGAGTCGTAGGAAATGAACTCGTCGATGCGAGTTCAAGTCCTTGACGAAGTCCACATAGCGCTAATACCCTTGGGAAAGATATGAATCCAACTATTCTCCTTCAAGCTATGGGTAAATTGTCGGACAGACTAGGTTCTTTAACCTTGCTTAGGCAACCAGTCTAGAAGAAGGAAAACTTTTAATTCAAACCTCTTAAATCTTCACTTGGGGTGATCACTACTAGAATAGGCTCAGGCCTACTTAGTGATCTATTTCAATTTTTAAAAGAATTAGTACACAACACAATTGCATCGATCTAAATTTGTAAGTGGATATATGTAAAGGTCAATGCGAATAAAAATACATGGAACATCTAAGTGAATTAACTTGTTGGTGATTTAAACAAAGTCTGGTAAATATTATTTTAAGTGGAGAAAAAATGTTTTATCTTTTTCTATCAAAGTCCGAGAAGATTGTGAGTAATGTGATTTCGATCACATAAACACGGGATATAATTTATATTGCCAACAGATTTGATGCCGGACTATTTTAAATGTTACATTAGATGTAAATGCCTGAAATTTTAAACTTCCTTCACACACTGATTGATAATTATAGCTGAGATTGAACTCGCAACTTCCTGATCGCGAGTGGTGGAAATGCTGTGACCCCTGTTGGCTGAAATGGTTCGGCCGCTGAGAAGAATGAATGCCGAGATAAGTTCTCTCGGGACAGAACTTTTTTTTTTTCAGTGGTGAGATCCGGCTGTGCGACTCAACGAATTTTTGTGCTCGTTATAAATTTTTTTTTTTAATTGTTAAGATTTTCTTGTTTTTCAGAATGATTTTTGTCTTTAAAAAAAATCACTCAGAAAGAATTGATATGCTGTAAAACAAAACAACCATTAAATTTGGATTGGATTTTACGGCATGTCAAACCTTGTTGGATTATTTTGTGCCAAAGACGTTTTGTTTTATTCCTTTATAATAATAGGTATTCAAATTCTTAACTCAATTTTTAAACACTTTTTAAACTTTTTACTACTTATAGATGGGATCCTAACAGGTACTACCACTCCGGGTCAGAGTTTACCTGGGAGTAATGGTGATTGCGCGGTACTCCACTCTCCCCAGTGCTCCAAAATTCGATCTTCATCACTAGATGCAGTTTAACGTCATATCATGGATACTCTGACCCTCAGCCACTGGCCTCTACACAAATATAAGGATTGGAGGTTGCCATAAGAGTAATAGGATTGGGACAATCATATTGGAGCTAGGGCCTGAAGTAGCCAGCTAACCAAAAAAACTGGTAATACCTGTAGTGACTATGGATTTAATATAACTAACTGGATGTTACCTGGAATAAAAATAAAAATGGATTCTAAAATTAGGAAACTAATAACCTGCCACAGAATACATCACCCAAGATCAAATGTAGAACATTTATATACATTATCTATAAATGACGACACCGTAAGGATCGAACCCTGCACTAAATATCCTCGTTTTCACCGAATTTAGCCTTTAGAAAACGCGGATTTTTAGAGCATTTTAGTAGACAATCTTTGATGCTATTTCCTCAAACGATTGTGCAAGTAAAAGATCTAATTTTTTGTATCAGTATTCAATATACTCCCACACAACTTTCGCATAGATGGGCAATTTGATATTTTTTAAAAAAGGGAAAAATCGACCTACCCTAATGCTACAGTTAGTAAGCACACGTGAGAAGCAAAAGAAAAAATATTCAATTAGCAAAATAAGCAATAAATTTTGCTAAACAACTCGACTACACACTGAAAAAATTGACATAAGAGATAAAGCGATAGAAGCAGACAAAAAAAGAAGGGTACAATTACTGAATCAATTAAAAACACCTGGGAACAAAAACGTTACATAGACGATACGTAAAAAATAATTTTTTTAAAAAGCCGATATAGATATACGAGGGTGAGTCAAAAAGTAATGTCATATTGTTTAGGAAAGGTATAATCACCAACACAGACACATCTATCATACATCCAAATGAAGCTGGTCCTTTGTGAATCAAATCTCTACTTTTCCACATAGTCACCGTTTCTCTCAATATCAATGTTCCACCTTCGAATGAGAGCATGTATCCCAGCACCGTAAAATTCTGTTGACTGTTCTTTGAGCCACTTCTTCACGACCGATTTCACTTACTCGTCACTGGAATAATGTTTGCCTCTCCACCCGTCGTTCATAGGGCTGAAGAGATGCAAACATTATTCCAGTGACGAGGAAGTGAAATTGTAATAGAAAATAATCGATGAGGGTTGAAGAATATAACGACTGCACCTCTACAGAGGAGTAGAATTCCTCCAAAGGACCACCTGTTGGCCGTTGCTTGTGACCCATGATGCTCAATGACGGAATCATGGTGGCTGAGCAGTCCATGCACCACTCCACTCTGGCCCTTACTTAGGCTGGAGAAGTGGTCAGAAAGGCCGTATCCGATCAATCGGCTGGTCGCGTCAAAGCTCTAGCACCCAACCCTTTATGGCAAATATCTGACCCGATCCCTTTTATCCTCTGTGTGCTAGAAGGTGGTGGCTATGGGTCTTAATGTCCTGGGTGTGAGTTTAAACTGCATCTAATGGTGAAGTTCCAGTTCTGGGAATGTAGAGTACCCCTTTATCATCATTGATCCTCTCTGACTCAGAGTGGTAGTACCTGCTAGGATCCTATCTCTGGATTAAATAGATCTAAAAAAAAAAAAAGTATTAAGTATTATGTTTTAAAAGAATTGAGTCTTAAAAAAGAAATTTGAATCCAATAAAAATGAATAAGACAAAACATCTTCTGCATAAAGTAACCCAATAAGGGTTGACATGCCGTAAAGTCCAACCCAGCCAAACATAACCAAACCAAACAAAAAGAGTGAATAAAACAAAACGTCTTCTGCGTACAATTAACCGACAAGTGTGTAAAATGTCGTACAATCCAACCAGCAACAAATCAACCAACCGAGTGCGGACTGAAATGTGCTGGACTGAAATCGGAGATAGAGGGGCTAATATTAACAGTAGAGAACCAGAGCCGATTGGATCCTAACAGGTACTAAAATTCCGGTTCAGAATGGTGCTGGATATAATGGCGATGAAGGGGTACCTCAAAACTACTACCGTGACAGTAACAGTGGATAGTACTGGGTATGATCAAGGGAGGGACATATAAACTTTTAAAGTTTTTTTCAGTTTCAAGTTCTTAAGATAATCAAATTAGGATAAATAATTTTCATTAACTTCATTGTAATATGTAATAGAGAGTTATCTTCCCTATTTTAAGATTACCATCCCCCTTGGGAGCACACTCTAGTGAATACTAGACTATATAAACTCTCAAAAAGTGAACCAGTTATTTTAAGTAGAATAAAGCTTTCCAAAGTCTATCCGTGTTATCGTCTGTCATTACATTCATTTGGTTTTGTTTGGTGTTGGTTTGTTTAATGGCATTGTAACCATGTGGGTTATTAATGCCAAAAACTGTTAGAGTGTGAGATAAAAGTTGGTATTCAAGTTTCCTTTACAGTTTTGTTCTGAAGGATAAAATGTCATCCATGTTAGTATCCTCAAATAGATCCATCATATTACTTTCTAACCTAGAGCCTTATGAAACACAAAAATTGCACTTTGTGGAACTGCTCATCTCTCCTTAGAGAGTACTGTTACTATGAATAGAAAAGTAAAACCCAAAAGTGACAGAAAAACACAAGGAAAGATATGAAACCAACTTTTCTCCCTCAAGCTATGGGTAAATAGTAGGGCAGACTGTGATCCTTAATCTTGCTTAGGCAACCAGTCTAGAAGAAGGAAAACGCTGAATTCAAGCCTCTTAAATCTCCACTTGGGGCGGTCACTACTAGAATAAGCTCAGGTCTACTTAGTGATCTATTTCAATTTTTAAAAGAATTAGTATACAACACAATTGCATCGCTCTAAATTTGTAAGTGGACATATGTAAAAGTCTATGCGAATAAAAATATATGGAATATCTGAGTTAATTAGCGTGTTGGTGATTTAAACACTGTCTGGTAAATATTACCGTATTTGACAGCATATAAGACGCACGGGCATATAAGATGCACCCATATTTCAGCAGGTCAGTTTCAGGAAAAAAAAGTTTTTAGTGTATGTAAGTATATATTGCCACCATACGCACCCGTTAACCTTTATTATAACAATACCAACAATAAAATAAGGATGCATGGGGTTTAGGGTAGGTAAAAGTACTGAGCGTAAGTTGGGTTAGTGAGTATCATAGAGAAGATTAGCCTAGGCCTACGGGAAGTCTCAAACTTCACCTACGATGTATAAGACGCAGGGAATTTTTTGAGCCCAAATTTTGGAAAAAAGTTCGTCTTGTATGCCGTGAAATACGGTATTTACAAGCAGATCCTTCATATTACTTGCTAACTTGGAGCCTATATGAAACACAAAAATTGCACTTAGTGGAACTGCTCATCTCTCTTAAGAGAGTACTGTTACTATGAATAGAAAAGCAACACCCAAAAAAGACAGAAAAAAGCCATAAACAAATTTGAATGCATATAATTACTACCTTCCCTTACTCTTTTCATTTGTAAAATCTAAAAATTTGTCGTACAATTTTATTTGAAAAATCTAATTAATTTCAAGCAAACTTAATAATGTATTTTTGTTTCTTATTTATAAAAAGGTTACATTGTTAAATGAATTAATGGAAATATTTTAATGTAAGTACATTTCCCCATATTCAATTATATCACATCAGAAGAAAAGTTCGAATGGAACCTAAAGTATGTTGACGTGTTAAAAAGAAAATCCCTGAAGAATTTAAATCTCCACTTTTTTCTAAAACTTTTTTCTTAAGTTATTATGACAGGGGATAAGATATTCATCGAATCTGAAAAACTTCAGTTCAATACAAATTCAATATATATATATATATAATATATATATATATATATATATATATATACGAACCCAAATTCAAACCATTTTGCGAATATATATATATATATATATAATATATATATATATATATATATATATATAATATATATCTGTGTGTGTGTGGATAAAGGTAGACAAACACGGGATGTTGTAGAAAATAGACGTTTACATCCCATGTTTGTCTACCTTTCTCCACATATTGTCGGATTAATTTCCTCTTATTTCTCCCATATATATATATATATATATATATATATATATATATATAATGGATGTGGAGGCTGGAAGGAGGAGAATTGATGAGAAAGGTGCAATAGGCATTTTAAAATGCGTGTACTGCATTTGAAATTAATTTTGTTTAAGGATGCAATGCACACACAATAAGATATATATATATATATATATATATATATATATATATATGTGTGTGTGTGTGTGTGTGTGTGTGTGTGTGTGTGTTATAAAAACAAGGTCCGCAAAATGGATTATGCTTTAAAACTTTTTTAAAGTTATTATTCTACATTAATGACACGTGTTTCAGATCTTCTGATATCTTCTTGAGGCGTTAATTAACCATATTCTATCCCTGGTTAATTAAACCCTGAGGA
>CM042145.1:128330670-128338170 GCA_023376005.1 Doryteuthis pealeii | reverse complement strand
CAAAAACTATTTTATAGTCTTCCGAGACTGAAATGCCAATAACAGTATTGCTTAATTAAAGTTAACAACTGTGCAAAAAATATAGGCTAAAATGTATGCTCGTCTGTGTGTGGGGAGTGCTTCTGCGTTGTTGTTTTTTTTTTTTTTGCTCCACTTACTGGCCTTGTGCCATACATTACAGACTTTGGTAAATACTGAATCTGGGCGTTTGTGTTTATGTGTGTGACTCTTGTGTGTGCGAAAATGCGTTCCATTGCGTCGCTATTTGTGTTCGAGCTAATTTGTGTATGAATGGGTCTGTCTGTCTGTCTACATTAGTGTATTCGCCTCTGGGGTGCACAAAAAAATGTGCAGATCTAAGAAGCGAGGAACGTTGCCGACAGAATAAATAGGTTAATTTTGTGCGCTCATGTGCGCGGTTTGCAATATTTCAAGTTAGATATGTGCCTCACATTTCATTCTTTATTGTTGAAAAGTGGCTGAGGGCGAGGTTGAATTTGAAATGGGGACTGTCTGGATTTAACTAGCGTCGAATAGTAAACTACAGTCTGAAAGATAAAGAGACACATCTATTTATATTTAAAACACACACACACACACACACACACACACACACACACACATATATATATAGTAGAGCGTTCGGCTAGAAACCACCAGGTTCCTAGTTCAATACCGGTCCTCGCCAACTCAGCGTATGAGTAGCACAGGGATCTGTGCGGTAAAGTAAGGAGCTGATGGTAGGTGGGGCGCTCCACCTCAGACGCCAAAACAATCTCCTTGGTCTAGCGCTGTTGAAAAGGGGATAGACTCCCTCGCTGACTAGCTGATACCGACTTTAGGCCGCCCCGACGACTTATAATTGTTGGGTCAGTAAAATGTTGATTCCTGTATATAGAGTGAGTGAGGGAGAGGCTCTCTGTGATTGGATATATCAATCACGTGATGAGCCCAGAAGTTTAGGCGCAATATCCAAAATCCCAGCATTTACTTATATATATATATATATATATATATATATATTAACGGAGTGGCTTAGTGTCGGTATCAGCCGGATAGCGAAGGAACCAATTCACTTGTCGCTAGTTCTAGTCCAGGGATAGTTTTTGGTGATGTTGAGCGCCACACCTACCGTCAGCGACCCACCTTACCGCAGAGATCAGATTACCTAATCAGTGTGTCTCTCTCTCTCTCTCTCTCTCTCTCTCTCGCTCGCTCGCTCGCTCTGTTTCTTTATATATATATATATATATATATATATATATATATTCTTCAATGCTGCAATCAAGTATTCGCTATAGTAGCATTAGTAGTTGATCAAAAAGTGATTTCGTAAAGTATAGAGCGTTATATATATATATATATATATATATATATATATATATATATATATATATATATATTACTTTCTATAAATACATACATATTTACCAACTCCTCCTCACGAGCGGGATGTGACACAAGGTCAATTTCTTAAGTGGAGTTTAACAGATTTGAATTCAGAGTTTTACTCCTCCTAGACTGGTTGTCTACCCAAGGTTAAAGTGCCCAGTCTGCCCTACTATTTACCCCAAGCTAGAGGGGGAATAATTGGTTTCATGCCTTTCCCAAGGGTATTAGCACTATGTGAATTGTGGCTTCGTCCAGGACTTGGACTTGAGTTGACGAGTCAATTTCTTACGATTCTAATCAGTATACCACGCGCCTCCAACTAAATACGCTTGTTCCTAATCTTCCGACCGTTATCATCCTGCAACGCACTCTCATTAAAAATGAGACCGTCCAAATTGTCCAAGATGAAATCCGAAAATGTGAATCCCGATTATATGGTGCTACTTAAGTACCGAATTCTAATAATGTACCATTTCGTTTTAAAGGGAAGAAAAAGGACACGCTACACAGAAAAAATATAATAAGAATATAATAAGAAAGAAAGAAGAACGAGTGGAAAGATAAAGAGAGGGGGATGATCACGCGGAAGCGATAACGCTAATCTGTTTCAATCGAGCA
Source organism: Doryteuthis pealeii (assembly GCA_023376005.1). Lineage (NCBI taxonomy): Eukaryota > Metazoa > Mollusca > Cephalopoda > Myopsida > Loliginidae > Doryteuthis > Doryteuthis pealeii. Next base: position 128,336,160 of record CM042145.1, on the reverse strand, counting down.
TAATGAAACGATGAAAAGTAGGGAAAAAATTAGAGAGTTAAATGAAGATTATTATACTTTTTAAATATTGAACTAATATGGAATAGCTCTTAAGTAAACATATCAAACGTTTGTAATAATTAAATTAACATACTGTAGTATATCCACAGGTCCTACTAGTAAAGTATTATTCATATATAATATATGATCCCCCACCCGACTCTATCTAATGTCAGTTTTCAAAAGTGATATTCATAGTAAATACATGAAACCCGCCCTTCCTGATCCCAGAAGCAGGCTGAGGCATCCCGGGTCGGGTGTTCGGGGTTACTATGTGCCAGCCCTGGTTTACGCGTATGGTGTTCTGTAAAGAATATGTTAAGGCACCTTCAACGAAATTCTTCTTCGTTATCTATTTCATTCGCCCTTTGTTCCTTTCTTCCCAGCTATCTTACTTCGTCTTTCTTTCTTTCTTTTCTCCTTCCTCGTTATCTCTTTCATTCGTCATTTTTTCTTCCCTTCCCATCTATCTTACCTCGTTTGTCTATTTTTTCTCCTTCTTTCTTGCCTCTTTCATTCTTCCTTCTCTCACCCTTACTCAGCTATCTTACTTCTTCTTTCTTTATTTTTTCGTTTTTCCTTATATCTTTCATTGTTAATTCTTTCTTCCTTCTACCTATATTACCTCTTCCTTCTTTCTTTTCTTCTTCTTCATCTCTTTCATTCTTCCTTCTACACTCCTTCCTCGCTATCCTACCTCATCTTTTTTAATTTTCTTTTTCCTTATCTCTTCCATTCTTCCTTTTTTCTTCAATCCATAACAAATATCTTCCCTCATCCTTCTTCTTTCTCCTTCTTCATCTCTTTCATTCCTTTCTATTCTCCTTCTTCCTTATATCTTTCATTCTTCCTTCTTTCCTCCTTCCCCAGTTAACTTACCTCTTCTTTCTTTTTCCTTTCTTTTTTCCTTCTTCCCTATCTCTTTCACTTTTCCTTATTTCCCTCCTTCATGCTATCTTACCTCTTCTTTCGTTTATCTCTCCTTCTTCCTTATCTCTTTCATTCTTCCTTCCTCCCTCCTTCCAAGCTATCTTATCTTATCTTTCTTTCTTCTCTCCTTCTTCTTTATCTTTTTTTAAAAATCTCCCTTTCCCTTCATTCGTGCTATTTTACCTCTTCTTTTTTCTTCTCTCCTTCTTCCTTATCTCTTTCATTCTTTCTTTTTCCCTCCTTCCTAGCTATCTTAGCGTATCTTTCTTTCTTCTCTCCTTCTTCTTTATCTCTTTTATTTTTCCTTCTTCCCTCCTTCCTAGCTATCTTACAATATCTTTCTTTATTCTCTCCTTTTTCTTTATCTCTTTCATTCTTTCTTCTTCCCTCCTTCCTAGCTATCTTACCCTGCCTTTCTTCCTTCTCTCCTTCTTCCTTATCTCTTTCATTTTTCATTTTTTTCCTTCAATCCTTCACAGCTATCTTTTTTCCTTCTCGTCTTTTAACTATTCTATTCCTCTTTATTTTCCTTCATCCTTTCCTTCTTTCTTTCCCAGATGCTTTAGTTGGTCAGTGACAGTGGCCCTTTTCTCTCACTCTTTCGTCACGCTCTCGCATCTCAATGCTAGAAACACCGTTACAACAATGGCTCGCATCATTTTCACCTTTAACTTGACCAGATGACGACAGAGGGCGCCACTGATTGATGTGCAATCTCTGTATCGCTTCAATAGTTCTTCTCCCTTCCATTCTTATTTTTTTCTATTTTTGCTCTTAGTCCGCTGGAGCTGATATCAAATATCAACAATGATGTCAGATAGCTTGCTCATGGGCAATCATGCTAGAACTCCCCCTTTTTTTTTTGATAGTGCGGTTTGTCGGTTACGGCCTGCTTTTCGAAAAAGGTTTCCCATGCCAGGGTTATGGAAACATAAATCGACACCCCGTGCCCTTATTGTCAACGTATTCTGCGGAATATCCATGGATCCGGTAATACATCTACGTACACATGCAAAATAATCCATAAATAAGTACACCTCTACTAATTTAAAACAGCTCTGTCGATGGGGCTGTAGAATACGCCGACTGTATTCCAGCAGAGGGGTAAGACAATGAGGCTTAAAGACCAAATCCTGGTGGCTGAGCCGTCTATGACATACAATACTCCACTTTGGCCTTTACTTGGGCAGTCGGAGAGGATCCCTTCGATCAATCGGGTGTTCAGACCAAGCCCTAGCATCTATATGATTGTTTCTAACCTACTGTCCTTATGGAAACCCCAACCCTTTTTATCATATATGTGCTAGAAGGAAGCGCGTGGTGTAATGGTTAAAATCATAGGAAATGGACTCGTCGCCCCGAGTTCAAATCCTAGACGTGGTAATTACATTTCATTTAGCGCTAATAACCTTGGGAAAGGTATGAATTCTACTCTCCCTCCAGCTATGAGTAAATAGTAGGGCAGACTGGGCTCTTTAACCTTGGTTAGGCAACCGGTCTAGGAGAAGGAAAACTATGAATTCAAACCTGCTGAACTCCGCTTAAGAAATTGACCTTGTGTCACATCCTGCTCGTGTGGAGGGGTTGGTATATATATATATATATATGTGCTAGAAGGTAGTGGCTGGGGGTTTAGTGTATGTAACGGGTATGTCGTTAAACTTCATTAAGTGGAGTTCCAATTCTGGGGCTCTGAGGAATGTGGAGTATCCCATCATCGCCATTACTCCCAGGTCTACACTGACCTGGAGTGGTAGTACCTGCTAGGTTCCCATTCATGCGTTAAATAAAAATAAATGAGTTTAAAAATGTATTTTAACAAAAATCTTTTATACCCATCAAGAATAAATAAAACAAAATGTCTTCAGCATAAAATAACCCAACAAGGGTTGATATACCGTAAAATCCAACCAACCAGCCAACCTAACCGCTTGGCATAAATAACCCTAGATGGGTGGACCTGCCATAAAAATCAATCAACCAATTGTTAACAACTCCCCCCACAAAAAAGTCTGTAAAATGGCATGATAAACGAGTAAGTAATTATTTCGTAAAATGTTCTTTTTTATGAATATTTAGTTCAACATACGAGCTGCAGAATTGATCACCAAGTGAGATATCATATTGTCGACTTTTGTTACTTCCTGTCGGGGGCGGATATCCGGTTCTAATGGACAAAACCACTTACTATTTTTCTTATTTTTTTTTTATTTTTTATTTTTTTGCAAATAAACTACAGTCTACGCTATAAATTACTTTCGTATCAATTTTATATACAAAAGGAATTATTTGTAAAAAAAAATTACCGCTTTTCTTCTTTTTTTCTAATTTTTTATGACATTAATCTTAACGGTGAAATCATAGACTCAAACCATATAGGATAAGTACCAATGTGTCTGTTTAGTACTTAGATGAATGACCACAAAGAACAGTATTTAATCGCTTAGTACAAGCTTCAACCAAATCAGTTAAGTAGCGATAAGTCTATGCACAGCTTAGATGGGTGACCGCTATGGAACAGGATTTACTAGCTCAATTTAAGCTTCCACGAAATCAGTTAAACAGCGATAAGACTATTCACTAGTTAAATGGTTGACCACCAAAAATGTATTAACTAGTTCAGTACAAGCTCCCACTAAATCAGTTAAGCGGCGATATGTCCATTCACTACCTGGATGGGTGACCACAAAGAACCGTATATACTAGCTTAGTACAAGTTCCCACCAAATCAGTTAAGCAGCGACATGTCTATTCACTACGTAGAAGGGTGAACACCAACGAACAGTATTTACTAGCTTAGTTGAAGCTTCACCCAAATCAGTTAAGCAGCGATATGTCCATTCACTACATGGATGGGTGACCACAAAGAACCGTATTTATTAGCTTAGTACAAGCTTCCACCAAATCAGTTAAGTAGCGATAAGTCTATTCAGTACTTATATGGGTGACCCCTATGGAACAGTATTAATAATTTAGTAGAAGCTTAACCCAAATAAGTTAAGCTGTGATGTGTCCATTCACTACCTGGACGGGTGACCACAAAGAACCGTATTTACTAGCTTAGTACAAGCTCCAATCAAATCAGTTAAGTAGCGATAAATCTATTCAGTACTTAGATGGGTGACCACTAAGGAAGAGTATTTATTAGGTCAGTAAAAGCTCCCACCAAATCAGTTAAGCGGCGATAAGTCTATTCAGTACTTAGATGGGTGACCACTAAGGAAGAGTATTTATTAGGTCAGTAAAAGCTCCCACCAAATCAGTTAAATAAGTCTATTTAATACTTTGATGAGTGACCACAAAGATAAAGTATTTACTAGCTAAGTTCAAGTTCCCAGCTGATCTGTTAAGTAGCGATGAGACTGTGCAGTTTTGAGCTGAGTGAATAGTAAGGGAGAGTACTCGCAAGAATGATCAAGTTGAATCCGAAAAGAAGAATAACGTTTCAATCATTGTTCCTTTCTGTGTTCGCATCCTCAGTATCTATACTTTTTAACACAACTCGTATATTACTAAATTGAAAGGTCAAGTCAGTAATCTTTCTTTGCTGCTGGTACAATGTAACATAGTACAATCTTTTAATACTTATATATTATATATATATATATATATATATATATATATATATATATATATATATATATATATATATATGAGAAGTAGACAAACAGACGATGTGTTTTGATATGGCTTTTTTTAGCCGAAAATTTTTGGGAGACTATGTGCATAATTGAAGACGTACCTAATTTTTGAAAATTAATTCATTAATAATTAATGAATTAGGCGGGAATACCTATTCAAATGTAAGGTTAAACAAATCGAGACAAATCAATCTCTGTATGTACATTTCAGCCTATTGGGCCTCATCAGCAGAGCTATAGACAGGAAGACCGCTTTGTGTGTGACTCGAACCCTGGCTGTCAAGCTGATAGGCAGAGCCTCTAACCATTACACCAGCAAGCCCTTCCCAGATTTTATATTCCATGATGAGGCCTAATAGGCTGAAATGATGAGGCCTAATAGGCTGAAATGTACATACAGATATTGATTTTTCTCGATTTGTTTAGCCTTACATTTGAATAGGTATTCTCGCCTAATTCATTAATCATTAATTAATTAATTTTCAAAAATTAGGTACGACTTCGATTATGCATATATATATATATATATATATATATATATATATATATATATATATTGTAATGGCTATCCACCCTGTCGGCTGGGGCGTTACAATTCCCCGACTGCACCTCTGTACAGGGGTAAGACTCCCCCAATGGAGCCACCTGTTGGCCGTGGGTGGCGACCCGTGATGCATAAGGATAGAAGCTAGGTGGATGAGCAGTTCATGACTTGCAATACTCCACTTTGGTCCTATCTTGGGCTAGACGGCGGTCGGAGAGGCCCCCTCCGATCAATCAGCTGGCCACGTCAAGCTCTAGTACCTATATGATTACCCCAACCCTATTGCCCCTATCCTTCTTATCATATGGGTGCTAGAAAGTGGTGGCTGCGGATCTA
>CM042145.1:128295670-128315670 GCA_023376005.1 Doryteuthis pealeii | reverse complement strand
GAAGGACCCGGCCATGATATGAAGAGGGTCATCCCCTCAGAATTACAGGAGATTGACAATAATCTTATGCAACCGAATAGATTATGTAACATTGGGATGACATTTTCGGCTGTTCTTCGAGTCAGAAATTACTTTGTAATCTTTTGGAATATCTGGCCCAGAGCTTGTTTTGTCTTTTTCATCTGAACTCATTTATTTTCACAAGTAAAAATGCTTTGGGGGACAGACACCCATTTTGCTCAGACACTCAATTTTCTCCTCTCCCTACCTCTCTCTACCTCTCTTCCAGGCTTCGACAATTGGCATCTATCAACCAATCAGAAATCAACATGTGGCCTTGTGCTGACCAATCAGAAATCAACAGGTCGCTTTTCATTCATCCAAAAATCATTATCTACACGCAACTTTGTTCAGTCGGTAGAGCACTTGCCAAGGAATCGTAAGATTCCTGGTTCGATACCGGCCCCCGCAAACTCAGCGTATGAGTAGCACAGGGATCTGTGCGGTAAAGTGAGGAGCTGATGGTAGGTGTGGCGCTCCACCCCAGACGCAAAAACAATCTCCTTGGTCTAGCGCTAGTGAAAAGGAGATACTCTCCCTCGTTGTCTGGCTGATACCGACATTAGGCCACCCCGATAACTTTACTTTTTATAACAAACCAACTAAACTAGGCTTGGCTTAATAAGTAGGAACCCTCAAATTTATGTGATATTCCCTGAGATATTCCCTGTATAATTAATATTTCATTATATTTTCTGGTAATGAAGGACTATTTGCTCGTAAATTCCTACCATAAAATAAACTGAACCCCCATTTTATGTCCGTGTTTTTGTATTAAATGTTTTATTTTTCTTGCACCCGTTATTTTACAATACAAAATATGTTTTATTTATTTTAATATTCATTTCAATGTGCATATTCTAAAAGTTTTTTATTTTGTGAGAATGTTTAGTTTTAAAGTGGGGGCTCGTTTTACAATTCAGACATAAATTGGATCCTCATTTTATGACCGTAATTTTGTTTTTTCGTCGACGATGATTAAAATCTGACGTTTCTATTTTAGAGTACCAAAGCCAAAAAGAAAAGAAATAACAACAACAAAAAGTAATATTCAACTTTTTACTCGTAAATTCCTGCCATAAAATTATGCTTGGGCATTTTATCGTAGGAATTTACGAGTAAAAAGTTGAAGTGTAAAAACGAACCCCCACTTTAAAACTAAGCATTCTCACAAAATAAAAGCTTTTAGAATATACTAATTGAAGTAAATATTAAAATAAATAAAGGAAATATATTTAGTATTGTAACATAACGGGTGCAAGAAAATTATAATTATAAAATGGGGTTTCAGTTTATTTTATGGTAGGAATTTACGAGCAAATAGTCCTTCATTAACTATTTTCTTTGACTGTGTCAAAACTAGAGTTTATAAAAAATCAGGATTACTTTTTTTTCTGACTAGCGACACGAAACGAAACGAAACCCAACGCAATCATAAAACACTCTGATTGTCTTTTGTTTATAATTTAATTTGTCTGTGACTTTTGAAAAGTGAATTAATGTCGCTTCTAGTTTTTTTTCTTGTATACTTTTTCTTTCCTGGGTTTTTTTTTTTTGTAGGTTTTTTTTTCGGGGGTGGGGAGCATTTTGGGGGTTGTTTTTTTTATTTGGTTTGTTTTAATCTCATTGACGCTAAAGATGAAAGAATTCTTATCAGACAATAGAAGTCGTGCAAAATGATTTGTTGGGTTACGAAGTGAATTTAAGATATTAGCAAAATGGAAAAAGAAGACATCTTCACAACCTAATTAAGATCTGAAGATTGTCCTTGTATCATATAATCAAATATTAATTCGCTTGTGTCAATGATTAAGAGAAGTGTGGCAGAAAACAACAGACACGCTGTCAATGTTTGAGGACATCTTCGAACCACCATAAAACCAGTTCTGGTATCACAGAAATACCATTCTAGGACCCGGGAATAATAATTTGGCTGTTTCTTTTGGTATTTTTTTAAGAATTAGGGTCAAAGTCAATCCCTACTGCTTGATGTATACCCAAAAGAAGAATGTGTAGGAAGCTATATTTGGCACCACACACTGGTATGACGGTATCTATTTTTGATGGTAACCTTTTTTCTTTCCTATTTTTGATGGTATCGTTTATTCTGGGCATATGAAGGTGGTGTACTGGTTAGCAAAGTCCTTTTATTCCAATGGTTGACAGGGAGCGAAAGAGCTAAGAGGTGTTTTGACTTTGGTGGGTCCCTCTTTTATATGCTGTTCATCAGGCTATTGTCAGACACGGAAAGTAATTACCTTTAGTGTCCTCTAGTCATTGTTGCAGGTCCTCCTCAATGTGTTTCCAGCCAAGCCCGCTCAGTCATCCATTCATGGAGATTCGGTGTCTGCCTCTCTGTACCCGAAATTACGCCAGTGCTAATATCCCCCCCCCAGGAATTACCTAAATTTATCAGGGCCGGGTTAGCTCAGTCGGTAGAGCGTTCGGCTAGAAACCAACAGGTTCCTAGTTCGAGACCGGTCCTAGCCAACTTAGCGTATGAGTAGCATAGGGATCTGTGTGGTAAAGTAAGGAGCTGGTGGTAGGTGTGGCGCTCCACCTCAGACGCTAAAAATAACCTCCTTGGTCTAGCGCAAGTGAAAATGGGATAGACTCCCTCGCTGATTGGCTGATACCGACTTTAGGCCGCCCCGACGACTTTACTTTACTTATGTAATTTATTGTCAAAATCATTGATTCAGAGAATAGAATAAACTTTACTTATTAAGTAGGTCTCTGTGAAACAACCCATGTTAGAGTGTTCGAAATCCTGCAATGTGTCTTATATATTATTAAGAAATAAGTCGTTGAGGTGACCTAAATTCAACCAGATAGCGAGGGACTCTATCTCCTTTTCATTAACGATAGACCAAGGAGATTGTTTTAGCGTCTGAGACAGCTCCCCACTTTACCACACAGATCCCTGTGCTGCTCATACGCTGAGTTGAGGAGGGCTGGTATCGAACCCAGGAGCTTGGTGTTCCTAGTCGGACGCTCTAACGACTGACAATATTAAGAAACAAGGTTTACATCATATAAGGTGTGGTTAATTTGCATACTGTTTTTAACAAAACCGGGTTTAATAAATAATTACTTGGTGTTATTGATCTATAATATTATTTTTATTCTCCAACGTATCAAAATCAATCCAATGAATAATTTTAAATAGAAATCAATTAAAACATAACTGAAATAAGTGTAATCCTTTTATATGAGTTCTTATTTAATTTCGTTAGTCCTTCTCATTCAATATATTTCGATACATTAAAACTTAAATAATTATGCCCGGTGTCGCATATTCTTGCTAGCATACAGAATTTACGTGACTCCTTAATGTTAAGAATATGTTAGATTTAAAGATTTTGGAAAGACACTAGCTCTCCGCCCCGAAAAAGAGTAATGGGTGACCGTCATTGGTGGTAGATATAAAATATCAAACGCTTGGGGCTAGGTAACCGATACACCTAAATGAGAATTTAATGAGATGGACAGCTAACCCACAACATAAAAGTTTTCACTCCTCATCCCTGACCACCTACCTAATAAGTTCCTGAATATAAGCAACCACTCCCATAGCGATGATAAGAACTGTAACCAGAGTTTATTCTCCGTAGAATATATAAAAAATCCACAATAAATCCATTTAAATAAAATAGCAGTCTGATGAAGCTTATAAAACCTCATAAAAAGCAAGGGGGAGAAAAAAGACAATATATAAAAGTAGTATTGAAAGGTGTCCCAACCGATAGAATAGTGTTCTATGAACAAGCAGTATGTGAAAGGGGTACAAAAACGGAGAAGGGCTTACTTGAGACTTAGGACAGTAAAATGGTTACAGCCATGTCGGCTATATTATTCAAATGATCGAGTGAGAGAGAGAGAGAGAGAGAGAGAGAGAGAGAGAGAGAGAGAGAGAGAGATCTATGTATACATACAGGTGGAAATAGATCTATAACTATATCTGTGTTCAAGTATTTTTCTTAACCATATATATATATATATATATATATATATGGGTATATGTGTGTGGGTGGGTGTGGGTGTTTACCAAACCCTTCAGCACGAGCGAGGTATAACAAAAGGTCATTTTTAAGCTAAGTTTAACATGTTTGGATTCAGACCGGCTGCTATACCAAAGATAAGGATATATATATATATATATATATATATATATATATATATATATATATATGGGAGTAAATATGGAAATAAATCCGACAATATTAAGAAATTTTAAAAACGAAGTGTTCCAAAAATAGATGAATTCATCTTATTTTGGAACACTTCGTTTTTAAAATTTCTTAATACACACACACACACACACACACACACACACACACACACACACACACACACACATATATATATATATATATATATATATATATATATATATATGGGAGCAAAATATTAAAATAAATTCGACTATGTAAAATATAGAAAAAAAAGTACTCCAAAAAGATGAATTTATTCTTGATGGTGAAGTCGACATTTAAACGTTTCGGTTTTTATTAAACCTTCATTAGAAAGGAAAAGTGTTGTCTGAACAGGGATGTATTTTTTTTTTTAAATAATCAGAGATGAGAAAGGTTCAGAATCGTTTTTGCCAGCGTTCCGTTTTGAAAATTGAAGGGTGATTGGTACAAGTGACGACGTTTGAATTATGTGACGTATTTCATACAATAGATTTAAAGATGAGAAAAGTATTAATTTTCTGAATTTTTGAGAAACGTAAAAGGAAATAAAAGAAAAAAAGAAAAAGAAAACAAATAGACCATAGGTATACGGACAAACTCATAAACCGACACGTTTGAACATCGATTTCACCATCTGTCAATATATACAAACATAAAGGACTGTTGGTGTGTATGTGTGCATGTATGTCCGGAGGAAACAACGAAAATAAAACATTTAACGGCAAAGTATATGTATATATATATGTGGAGAAAAGTAGACAAACACGGGATGTTATGGAAAATGGATGTTATATGTTTTCCATAACAACCCGTGTTTGTCTACTTTTCTCCACATATTGTCGGATTAACCTCCTCACATTTCTCCCATATATATATATATATATATATATATATATATATATATATATATATACTATCACCAGAGCTTGCTTTTTATGCAAAAATAATGAAGATTTGACTTATATTCATGAAGATATTTAAAAATTGGAATTCGAATAGTAAGAGAAAGGAAAGCCATTGGTGCGTTTATGATTGAAACATAAACAAATCAATTATGGAAGACCAAAACAAACAAGGGATCTGCGAGAGTAACTCTTTTTAAATCCCTACTCTACTCAGGCTACACCGGGTAGCTGCTCCTAGTCAAGAATAAATTCACCTTTCTTGGAGTACATTTTTTCTATTTTCTACACATATTATTATTATTATTATTATTATTATTATTATTATTATTATTATTATTATATAAAACAAAACAACTTTCTTTGTTACTCAAAGTTGTTTTTACTTCCAAGAAGATTTTGTTAAGCTTTTTATGGGTTGGGCAGAGTGGTTGATGGAGGAGAGTGGGGGGGGGATGGTGGAAATAACAAAAGCGTTGACAGAAAACAAAGTGAAGAGATGTAAAAGGTTTTTTTTTTCATCTATAGTTGAAACAAAAATGATTCATTGATTTTCCTGTTGTTTTTTTCATTCAGTATATATATACGTGTGCGTGTGTGTATGTGTGTTTGTGTGTATGTGTGTAAATATATAAATGCGTGTGTGTGTGTGCAAATATATATATATATATACGTGTGCGTGTGTGTTTGTGTGTTTGTGTGTATGTGTGTAAATATATAAATGCGTGTGTATGTGTGCAAATATATATATATATATATGTTGTGTGTGTGTGTGTGTGTGTGCATGTGTGCAAGTATAAATGTGTGTGTGTATGTGCAAATATATATATATATGTGTATATATATATATGTATATATATATATATATGTATGTGTGTGTGTGTGTGTGTGTCCGTGTGTGTGTGTTTGAAATATATATATGTGTATGTGTTAGTATATATATATGTGTATGTTTGACTATATATATATATATATATATATATATATGTATATATATATACACGTGTGTGTGTATATGTGTATGAGTGTGTGTGTGTGTGTAAATATATATATATATATATATGTGTGTGTGTGAGTTTGGAAATATATATATATATGTGTGTGTGTGCGTATGTAATATATATCTCTGTGTGTAAATATATATGTGTGTATGTGTGTGTGTTAAATATATAACATATATCTGTGAATATATATATATATATATATATATATATATATATATATATATAGGGTGTGTGTGTGTGTGTGTGTGTGTGTGTGTGTGTGTGTTTCCCCGGTGAGATATTAATGTCACGGTATATCGAGATACGCCGGAACGAAAAGGTGGCGCTCAGAATTTACAGCCGCCAAGCGCACAATGATTGTTAAGTGCTGACTGGATGACTTAGCCATTTTTTGTTTGTTCTTGTTTTTGTTCTTTTAAGCCATTATTATTATTATTATTATTATTATTATATTATTATTTTATTATTATTATTATTATCATTTAATTCAACACGGAAAGAAAGAACTGGTCAGGTTGAGGCGCATGCGCATACGAGTGGCGGAAACGAAGACAAGAGAAAATAAAAAACTTCAATATATAAAGATATATCTTTTCACTAACAGTCAATAAAATGTAACCTTTCGATAGTTGTATCGCAAGAGCACTTTCGACTTGACATTTGCGTAAGTGCACACGTGTTTTTATTATATAATATATATAATATATATATATATATATATATATATATATATATATAGTCAGATATTATCTTTCTTTTCTTTACTTTTCCTGGAGCGTTTTGAACCATTATTTTGCATTATAAAATACAATTTATGTGATCTTTTGTGATGATCAGAAGAAACTATCATTTCAAAATATCAATGAATCCAGCCTCTTTTCATTTTCATTGTTGATTTTATTATTGCTATCACCTTTTCACCAGTCCATTCGCCAGCCCTCTTCGGGTTTACAATTTCTACGCAAACAGTTTGGCTTGTTTTCTTAAAAAATGGTAGAAAAAATGAAAAACATATCTGGGGAATATACTGATCTGTTGTTTTGTTTTACGGTATATTAACTTGTTTCGGGTGATTTAAAGCTGAATCAATGAATATTGATAAGTAATGGACTCAGGTTTCATGCAGTATATGTCTCTGTGTTATATACTCACATTGACATCGTACATTATACATCGGGTATATAAACGAGAGAGGAAACTCGGGTGATGAAGAGTGAGAGACAGAGATTGGAGACTTACTTGTTGCTTCATTTATTCTTTACTGCTTCTGCTGTCATTTTGTCGTCTAGTTTTCTAGCTGCTTCTTTTAAGGGTTTCTTCTGAGGGCTATCTTTTTAGTCATGCAATTAATTAAACCACAAGACATTTTTTCTTGATCAAGATTTATTCAACCCATTCTTATTCGCCGCACGGGTGAGATTCAACCTCAGCAGTAGCACATCTACTCTGTTTCAATTCTCAGGTTGAAACTGATTTTCTAACTAACTAATCACGTGACGCGCGAGATTCGCGCCTCTGGGGTCAGGAAGCTATAACCGTCCGGCTAGTTTTCCATTCCCTTATTTGAAAACCAATGGCCTCTTATACAGCTACAGGGTTTGTCAACAATTCATGATACCATGAAATGTAATATCTGACTATTTATCTATTTTTTTTTTAACTAAGCTCAATCTAATCTTAGGTTGGTTGGTTGGTTGGGTTTTACAGCATGTTAACTCTTGTTGGGTTATTTTATGCCGAACAGGTTTTGTTTTGTGCATTCTTGATGGATATTATATTCAACATATTTTTCAAAATCAATTTTTTTTCAAATTTTTTTTTCAAAGGTAATTTAAAAAAAAACATTTTTTGAACTCATTTTTTTGTTTTTTCCCATAAATGGTACCTTAACAGGGGCTACCACTCCTCTAATCAAAGTACCAATAAAGAATATTTTCATATGAATATTGTTTATGAAAAAATTGTTTTTAACCTGTTGCCACGTCCGTCTTGAGTCTGACACTAAACTGCATATAATAGTGAGGCCCAATCCTAGAGTTCTGGGGAGTGTGAAGTACCCATTGCTCGGGTGGTTACCCAATAAAATGTTGAAGAGACTCATGGTCGCTTAACTTCGGTGATATAATACTGATCGGGCTTGTCCATTCCAAGCAATGCGCTTCATGCAGATGACTCCATAATTAGCAACGTAAGTAATACAAGTGATTATATGTTGTAATACCTGGGTATGATCTCTAGTTAATCTATCAATTCATCTTTACTAATGAAAGTAAATTTGGCGGGGTTGCATTTTGTCGGTATCAGTCGGAAACTGAAAGAGTCTATATAGCCTAAAGCGCTAGACCAGGTAGATAGTTTATTTTACTTCATTTTTTGCTGGGGTTGACCTACCATTCAGATCAGATTACCCAATCTGTGCTACTCATGCGCTTTGCTGGCGGGGACCAATAACGAACCCGGAACCTTTCGATTCTGGGGCGGGTGTTCTATTGACTGAGCTAAATCAGCCCCTTTTCTGTAATCCGCAACTGTGAATTTGATACTATTTCTCTGAATGTTTGATGATTAGTATTATCTGCGTTATTCGAACTATTGTCCCGACTACGACAAGAAAGTTCCCGAGTTCGAAAAAAAGGTTCCCGAGTCCGACAAGAAATACCCGAAGAAGGCCGGAGGGCATATCGGCCGAAACTTTGTACAAATAACAATAAACATGGGGACAATAGTATGAATAACGCAGATAATACTAATGGAAATTTAATGATTAGCTATTTATCCAACCGGTTCACCGCGAAGTAGGATACGGCACAAAGTCCCATGTATGGGTTATCCAGCGAGGATTGAAATCGCTATTTAGAAGTAATGAATCTGCAAGATTAGCTTACTAACCATTGCATCACGATAGGACGCCCATTCTACCCAACCCGTTCGCCACGGGTAGGATGTGACACAAGATCGTAAGTATGGAGTATACAAAGAGGGGGGAAATCGCTATTCAAGTGAAATGGATCAGCGAGACTAACTTGCTAAACATTACACCATCATAGGATACCCATTTCCTACAACCATTCGCCACGGATAGGATGTGAAACAAGATCGTAAGTATGAGTTATTAAACAAAGGTAGAACCCACTATTCAATAGTAATGGATCTGCGAGACTAGCTTGCTAAATATTACACCACGATGGGACGCTAGTTCAACCCCAACCGTTCGTAACAATTAGGATTTGACACATAGTCGCAAGTATGGGGCATACAACGAGGGTTGGACTTGCTATTAATAATGGATCTGCGGGACTACCGTGCTAACCATTACTCCACGATGGGACGCTCTGGAGACTTAATAAGCCTGTCACTCTTTTTAAGACATCCGTTTCCCCAAGCAGCATCTTCTTGGAACATTCAAAGAGTCAAATTTCCCGTTGTGTTTAAAGGGTTAATTTAAAGGGTTATTTAATCAATTCATAGAGGCTCTTCCACCACTGGGACCCTACCGTGTACCGCTGACGGCGACGCTTGCACGTATCACTTGTTTACACAGAAAAATCACTACGTGAACATCCCTGATATGTTTTGTTTTGTCTGTGAACCAACATTGTGACTTGTACTTAATACTTTTGCCATAGGGAACCAGTTGAATGGAATAAAAAAATTGCTTGGTTGGATTTTACGGCATGTCAACTCTTGTTGAGTTATTTTATGCCGAAGACGTTTGATTTCATTAATTCTTCATGTGTATTCAACATTTATTTCAAACTCAATTTTTTAAAACTCAATTTACCTAAGCATTTTCGAAAACTCCTTATTTCTATTCAAACCATAGATGGGACCCTGACAGGCACTACCACTCCAGGTCAGAGTGGACTTGAGAGTAATAGTGATGAGCGGGTACTTCACACTCCGCTAGAGCTCCAGAATTGGAATTTCACCATTAGATAGAGTTTAACGTCATACACAGGACACTAAGACCCTCAGTCACCGCCTTCTAGCATATATATGATAAAAAGGGTTGGAGACTTAGCATAAGGGCAATAGAGTTGGAACAATCGTATAGTTGATTGGGCTTGATATGACCAGCTGATAGATCTGAAGGAGCCACTCCGGGCGCCCGTCAAGCCTAGGTAATGACCAAGAAAATTTGGTAGGGTAAAATTTATGCCTGAGGCTTCATAAAATTTATGCTAAATAAAAAAAAGGAAGGTGAACATCCTCTAAGTGTGCTGATCCCATAAATTTTTAAGGGGAAGTATTCTTTGAGTAACTGACTTGAACTTATTCTGTTAAAACAAAGAAAATTCATCTCAGTTTCCATTTGAGGAAATTAATTGTTGATAAGCTCAAAACAGGAAATGAATATAACAAGATTTCCCAGGGGTGCCGTGTCGTTAAACCGACGGTACAATCCATTGGAAAAAAAATTCAAGATGGCTGCTAATGTACAAAAAATCTTCCGGAAGTTGATTGGTTGGTTAGTTGGTTGGTTTTTATTTTACGGCATGTCAACCCATTGGGTTATTTTATGCCGAAGACGCTTTATTTTATTCATTCATACTCAATTTTTTCTTTTCAAATTCGTTTTTTTAAACACATTTTTTTAAACTCATATTTTATTCAACCTATAGATGAGCCCCTAACAGGTACTACCACACCGGGTCAAAGTGGACCTGGGAGTTATGGTGATCAAGGTTTTGTCCACATTCCCCAGAGCTCCAGAATGGGAACATCACTATCAGATACAGTTTACCTTCTTACCCAGAACATCAAGACCCTCAGCCAGAGCCTTCTAGCACATATGTCATAAAAAAGGTTGGGGCTTGCCATAAAGGTAATAGGGTTGGGACAATCATATAATATGCAAGAAAGCACGTGGTGTAATGGTTAATTTCATGGGAAATGGACTCGTCGCCCCGAGTTCAAATCCTGGACATGGTAATTGCATTTCACTTAGCGCTAATACCCTTGGGAAAGGTATGAATCCTACTCTCCCTCCAGCTATGGATAAATAGTAGGGCAGACTGGGCTCTTTAACCTTGGTTAGGCAACCGGCATAGGAGAAGGAAAACTCTGAATCAAAACCTGTTAAGAAATTTACCTTGTGTCACATCCTGTTCGTGCGGAGGGTTTGGTAAATATATATAATATGCAAGGGCTTGGCGTGACGAGCCGATTGATCGGAGGGGGATTTCCGACCGCCCGTTTGCCTAAGTAAGGGTTAAAGTGGAATTTTGCATGTCATGGACTAGTCAGCCAGCAGGATTCCATACTTGAGCATCACGGGTTGTCACTTATTACCAACAGGTAGCCCTATTAAATTTCTAGTTGGTTTTCAAAATAAATAAAAAATTCTGACCGGGTTAGACTTTTGATCAGTGGTTCTCAACCTTCTTTTACCTATGGATCCCTCTGATCCCTATGGATCGCTCTGGTAGACCCATTAGTCATTAGATGTTTAAAAGTCCTATTGTATTTTCATAATTAAATATTCATATCTACCTGGAACCCCAAAATGTTATATGGGGTAATTTATGAGGAAGTGCGTCCCGGTCTCCTGCCCCATAAATTGCTACCCAGTGACTATTAAAATAACGACCCCAGCTACGGTGTTACTTGAAAGAAAACAACCAACTTAGGGCGTTAAATGTATTTTAGGTGGGGGGGCTTCTCTTTTTTTTCGTAATTCTTATTTATTTATCGTAATTTGTCGTAATTCTTATTTATTCATAGAAATTTGTCGTAATTCTTGTTTAGATAGATAAACAAACAAAATGATATAGATTGTTATGAACAAATGGAGATAGATAGGAAGATGACAAGATAGATAGATATGAAGATGACTAGACAGATAAATAGATAGATGCGTGGATAGATATAAACAAAGTAAAAAAATGAACAAATTGAGGTAGATAGATAGATAGATAGATAGATAAATATCCGTCTTCAAATCTAAACAGGATTTACGACAAATTACGATAAATAAACAAGAATTACGACAAATTACGATAAATAAACAAGAATTACGACAAATTACGATAAATAAACAAGAATTACGACAAATTACGATAAATAAATAAGAAGCCCCCCACTAAAATACATTTAACACCCCAAGCTGGTTGTTTTATTTCAAGTAACACCGTAGCTGGGGTCGTTATTTTAATAGTCACCGGGTAGCAATTTTTGAGACCGGGACGCACTTCCTCATAAATTACCTTATATGGTACCCGGAGAACCATTGCTTTAGATAATCGACTTAGTAATTAAATTAGAATTATAATGCAAACTGCTTCATGATTACATATTTTCCACTGGTCATTTTCCAGATCTTGCAGAGGTGAAGTCAGTGCATTGTAAAACCGTAGTTGACAGGGCTGTCCGTAAGTTGGTCGTTCGCGTAAAATTTAGCCATTGCTCATGCGCAAGTTAGTAACATCTGTGTAAGATCAGTAGTAACGTGAGAACAATAATTTGAAAGTCATCAGGTTGTAATATTTAGTCTGAGTACGGCAAAAATTATATTGTACCATGTGTAACTGAAAAGCCAGAAGATACTAAATGAGATGCCTTCAGTGTGTTATATACCCTTTACATCTACTGGTTATATAATTAAAGGAGAGAAGATTGTGGTTCTTACTTCGTCGCTGGCCATTTTCTTCTTCTGTAGGGCTGATTTCTTTCTTCTTTTGGTAGTTTGAGCTAATTTCTGTGTTAATAATTAAACAAGACTTAATTTTCCTTATTCTTTAATAATAAAAGAACACAGCTCAAAAAAGTTTCCAACGCGCAGAGAGAAGTCGGCATCTTAAGAGGGAAGGATCGTTACGTCTGTTCCTTTTGACTAACGGCCAAAATCTGACTGACTAAACTTCATTTCTATTCTCACGCCTTCCCATTGGTAGAAGTCGGGAGTCAAGTAAGGGTTATTACCTATAAAGGCTAACGGTAACTTTCCATTTACCATCCTATTATTTAATTTTTAACTATACCTGGGACATAATTCATATGCTACCCACGAATTATGTACCAAGTGCACACGGTACACTTGAAGGCTAGATTAACAGTTTTTAGATTAAATTTTATTCAAATGCTTATAGAATTCCGTCGCGGACCTCACTCCATAGAGTGAAACTTGTGCGTGAGATATTTTAATTGGAAAGAGGGTGCACAGACCTCAGTCCACTGTCTTGACAGTCCGGCAGTTGGTCCAGTGGCATGGGGAAAGCACGAAACGACTGGACAGCCAAGCTGATGCAGGCTACTGTCTCAAGTAGTATTCAATCACTTCTCGAGAAGCAAGCTTCCCCGGAAGCCTAACGTATGCACCCTAGCGCCAGGATTTATTCAAATAGAGAACCGAAAACTGGGGTCTTAAACAAGTAATTGGCACGTGATTGATTCCTTTTTAAAAGGGATAACGTGTTATTCCCTACGTGACGTCATTATAATTCCTGAGTAAGTTCTGGTGTGGTTTGTTTTGTTTTACGGCATATCAACCTCAATGGGTCATTTGATGCTGACAAATTTTTCAAGTAAATTCATTCTTAATGGATACTCAATTTTTTTTTGAACACATTTTTCTATTTAAGCTATAGATGGAACCCTAACAGGTACTATCACTCCAGTGACGAATTAGCCATTACACGCCCCTTTGCTACGATGCCTGGGACTAATCTGATAAATTAATTTTTTCTCACGGACTGGGTGGTCCCATCACCAAAACAACCAATGAGAGGATGGCTAATGGGTCAGCCAGAGGTCTCTACCTGTCTATTACACTTTCATGAAAACCTACATGTTCTTACTTTTAAACTTTTATATATAAATGCTGCACTTACCTTACATAATGGGCAAATCTATTTTTTATATAACAAAACTCTCATTTATCAAAGCTTTGCTTTTAACCATTAAGATCTACGGTTGTTATAATTGACAAATGAACAGCTGATGAACCAGATAAATAGTCTTGACAGAGTGTACACACTAACTATTAACTATATAATATATATATATATATATATATTATATATATATATATATATACTGCAAAGGCTACGGGAACAATCTTGAAATAACATTGCTGTCTGATCTGTGGTCTTTATTAATAAATAAATGTATGTATGTATGTATGTATGTGTGTGTGTGTGTGTGTGTGGAGAATGTAGTGAGCTGAGGAAGGAATTACCTCATGGGGCGAAGCAGGTGCACACGTGCCTTGCATAGAAGATATCCGGGAGAATAAAACATGGCCGCTCCCAAGGTCAGATTTTTTAAAACTGGTCTCGTGTGAGAGACTAATCTCTTGAGACGAATGTAATCGTATGCAGATTTCGGCCACTCCTGCTAGTTCAAAAAAGAGCAGATTAGCGAGGTAAGAGGCAGCTTATTTCATATGTTCAGACCGTGACTTCTGCGCATGTGTACAAGCTGTTTCAGTTTTGGGGAGGAAAATAACGATACAAAGCCTTTGCAGGCATTTTATTTTGACCCATATGAGATTTGCTCAGAAAGTAGATTTTTCTTTTCGAATACAATATATATATATATATATATATATATATATATATACAGGAAGTTTGGTATGTACGTGTCAACGTATAACTTCGAGAAGGGTGGTCACTCAGATTCAAAATCTTGCATACACCTCAGTATCCTTCTAACTAAGAAACACGCCAAATTTGGTTCTTATTTTTTGCAAATTAAAGGATATAATTGATTAATTAAACCAAAATCAACCGATTTGCGGAATTGCCCGTATACCAGCTGCTGCTGATAATAAAATATTGTTCACTGCCTGCTTTCTATTATAGCGATACTAGCAGTTAAGTTTAATTTTAGTGAACAAAATCGCAGTCTAAGCCGTTCAGCTCGAAATATCTCGCTATTTATGGTCCAATATTTAAAATATTTATTTGGTTCGAAAGAAAATAAAATAATCTTTCTAAGTATGTAATGTGTATGCGTTTTCATACATTAAATTATTTTTTTTTTACAGCGAATTAGATAACAAATCAAACGAAAACATTTAATGATAACTTTTTTTTTATTTCATTTTGGAATAATCAGTATAACTAATTTTTTTGAAAGAAACTTTTCATAAAATAAACATTATTAAATAAATACACGAAATGTTCCACCTACAAATAAGGTAATGTTTAGTTATTAGCTTATTTGTTACTTTTCGGGGTTAAAGAAGGAAATAAATTAAACTGATAAATTGTCCAACAAGAAATTAAGAACTGAATTTAAATTTGTCGCATGTACTATAGAGTTTTAGAATAAATAAATAAATAAATAAAACACTATTATAAAAAAACAAAAAAATTGTAATACGGACAATTGTAAATATTTAATTGTTAGCATTAATTGTTATATTAAACGAATACATTTTCTATCATGGTAAATCAAGATTGTTTCCAAAATGTAAACAACAAAGAGACAATTCTTAAAATAAAGGAATATTATAATACATTCATTCTTAGGTTTGTTTATCGTCAAATCTTTAATAAACGAACAATTTACATTCGAATGAATCAGTATGTTACAAGAAATTTTCCTCCTACAAATAAAGACGCATGGATTTTACAACATGTTAAACCCATGAGTCCTGTTTGTTTTATACATTTTTATTGGGTATTATTGTTTTATTCTATTCATTATTGTTGTTTTTTTAACTAATTATTTTAATTTATTTACCCCATAGATGGGACTAACAAGTACTACCACTCCGGGTCAAAGTGGACCTGGGAGTAATGGCAATACAAGAATAATCCACACGTCCAATAACTCCAAAATGGGAACCTCAACACTAGAGGCAGTTTAACGTCATACCCAAGACAATAAGACCCTCAACAACCTCCTTTTAGCACATCTATGATAAAAAGGGGGTGGTAATTTACCAGAAGAGAATTATAATCTACGGCTTGACCGGACCAGCCGATTGAGCGGACCAACCGACCATCTAGCCCAAGTATTGATCAAAGTGGAGTCTAGCATGTCTTGGATTGCTCAGCCACTAGGATTCCGTCCATAAGCATCACGGGTCACCACCCAAGGCTTACAGGTGGAATGTGGTCTTATTCCTCAACAGAGGTGCAGTCAGCGTATTATACAGTCCCAGGCGATAGACTTAAAAAAATAAGGAAGTTTAATACCTAATTTCTTTAAATTGTTACTTTTTTTAGGGGTAAAAAGAAACTAAACTAAAAGAATTTATCTTTTCACTTTAACGCAAAAAGCAATTTAAAATTGTATTTAAGTTTTTGTCATATATACAAAAAGTTGTTGAAAAAAATGTTTCAAAACACTCAAGTTTAAGAAAACATTTAAGAAAAATGATATTTTAAATGTAAACTAAAAGAAAAATATTTCCTAAAATAAACAAACATTGTATTATACGAATTATCGTCGATTTTTAAAAAATTGCTTAAATTTTTTCCTCTCTTTTTAAAAAAAAAATTGATAAATCATATTCTCTCTTTTACTCCCGTTTTCTCTTTTTCACTCCCTCTCTGGTGTTCTTAATTTTTTTATAGTCCGGTCATGGACCGGGTAATTTTGCTAGTATATATATATATATATAATCAGGTTAGTTGATATTAGAAAGGTTTCTAACAAGGGTCTTTTTTTATATTCTGAATGTTAAAATTGGTATAGTCCACGTTGAGAAAAGGTTCCCGAGTTCGACGAGAAACATATGAAGAAAGCCGGAGGGCACATCGACCGAAACGTTGTGTATTAACAATAAAGACGAGGACAACAGTCCGAAAAACCTAAATAATACATAATTCATTACATTCTATTTTATTGTTTTCATACAATGCTGTAATATTTTTCTCATTTTAAAAAGAATTCTTAGGGGCTAGAACGGATTAATGATATCTCAGTTTATTTTAATGTTGAAAATTGATTCGATATACGTAGAAATTGGGTTACGAGCGGAACGAATTAAACTCGTAAGTCAAGGTACCACAATATAATTTAGAACATAATTTCTGTTGAGTTTGATTTTTCCTTTGATTTAGACTAAAGTTGGCATGCTGATTTCAAAACTGCATTCAAGTTTTTTTCTTTACATTTTAGTCTCCAAATAAGTACAATTCTATTGTTTTTATGTAAGTAATATGACTTCTCAACTGATTTCGTTGATTATCTTATTGAAAAGAAAGGAGAATTTTTCAGATCTGGTAACAAGTTTGATTACCAGTCAAAGTACATACAGTATTTTAATAGTTTTAAAACCAAGCAAGGGTATCCTGTTACTCAAAAAGGTGAAGTATTACAGAAAAACTGAGTTTTTTTTTATTCTGAGTCCAAAAGTAAGTCAAAAACAAGTGTCAGATCTAACCCAACAAAATTTGTGATGCAAAGTTTTATTATTTCCCATTATATATGAATATTTAAAACATTCCATTAAATAAACACAAATTTGTGAGATGCTCTGTTTTTATGGTTTTTCAGCAAAATCAAGGTTATCCTGTAGCTAATAAAGTTGATGTGACATAGAAAAATTGGGGTTGATTTTTGGATTCAGAGTTCAAAAAATAGTCAAAAACAAGTGCCAGATCCGACTCAACGAAAATTGTGTTCTCCAGTGTAATATAAGCAAGAAGAGAGTTGGGGGAGGAGTAAGAGTTGGGTGACATATGTCCGCTGACAAACTCAGAATATATTACTGAATATTCCAAAATTATCAAAGAAATGTAACTGCTTATTTTATGGATGTCAACAAGTGCCCAGTGTCATTATCCCTTTAATATATAGCCGTCCCTGGCCTGAGACGTCAGCAAAGAAACTTAACAATATAATTTAGAGAAGAATAAGCCTATTGACTTTAAAAAAAGAAAAGAAAAAAAAGAAGAAAAAAAAGAAAAAGAAATTGACATTAAGCATTACCCCCCACGCGGTCAGCATGGATTTTATAAGGAGGAAACAGAAAATTTTATGTATGGCATCGGGAACGTGGACTGTCGCCCAGGGCGCCAAGCACTAGTGGCTCCTTTATTGTGTTTGTGTATATTATTCTCATCTATATATTAATACACTTGTTCCTTAATCTTCCGACCATTATCATCTTGCAACACCCTCTGGTTTATATATATATATATATATATATATATATATATATATATATATATATATATATGGGGGGTATTTTGCAACTAAAGCGTAACCGCAACGCTCTCCTATACTAGAGATGGAGCACTCTATGGCGGCCTTTACATACAAAGCGATGTGTGTATTAAAACAGTTAAAATCCCCTTCACATTCTGTAGGTGATGACAGCCTGGTGGTTAATGTGTCTGACTGACACTGAACCAATCAGATTTCAATCCCGTCTGTAGGTAGCTTACAAATGTCTAGCCACTATGAAGAGACTTGATAAGTCGAAACACGTGTCTGTGGATGATTCTCTCTCTCTCTCTCTCTCTCTATATATATATATATATATATATATATATATATATATGGGGGTGAAATTTGATGGAAAATAGCACAAGTGTCATTGACGAGTGATCTTTAATAAGCCGACCTTGCAGGGTTTCAGTTTGTTTAACAAACCTTCCCCAGGGCCTTCGTTTGTTTAAATAAAAATAAATTATTAGTGAACAAATGTCTACGAGACTCTACTTTTGGTATGTGGCTGCTTTTCTTGATACTCAAATATGTGAAAAACACATACTTTAAAACGTCGGCGTCCCCATTTAAACTGCTTGACGTAATTCTTTTGGTAATTTTCACCTTTAGTTGGCTAAATTCCTGGCATAAAATTGTGCGTGCGCATTATCTGAAATGAACTTAATTGTTATTAAGAACACGTTTTATGATATTTTTGTGTTAAAGCATCCAGTTGTATTGTTTCCGAAAAAGTTTCTAAGATTTGTTTATTTCGCACGGAGACTTTCAAAATATCTACCAGTTTGTTTCAAAGTGAAAGTCAAGGGGGTTTACTCTAATTGCCTTATTTGACAGGAATTTAGCCAACTAAAGGTGAAAATTACCATTCTTTTTTATGAAGGTTTGTTAAACAAACCGAAACACAATTAAAATTTTTTTTTAATAAAATTTACTGATTTACTTCCATTTTTTTCTTTATATATATATATATATATATATATATATAATATATATATATATAATATCTTTTGACTAGAAGTACTTGGTAAGTCTAGCCACTCTAAATAAACGTTGAAACACGGTGTCTGTGGATGACTACCGCACACACACAAAAGGACAACAGGTGATTTTGATAGGCAGTAAATTTACACACCCGCACCCATAAACAATCAAAGGATAACTGGAATGTTAATCTCAGACACATATTAATAAAAACAGAGATCAGATGGTCCTGTTAGCAAACAAAAAATATGCTTAGAGGGCAAGCCAAATCTGGAATAATAATTAACAAAAAAACAACAACAAATGAACAGAAACATAAACGCGCACACACATAAACAAGCACCCCCCTCACACACACACAGAATTTGGAAGACATGAGACAGGACAAATGAACAACCACTAGCAACAACTCCAGTTCTAGTAATCTCCTGTAGATGAGATTTTTTATCCCGAAATATTGAGAATAAATTACAGGTTAACAAACAACACCACAGTTACCTTCTTTTTTCTTTACACTTGCATTGTGATAGCCTTCAAAACCAACAAGCAAACCAAATATAACACAATGCTTCAAGCAAATTACAAAACCCTTATATAATATATATATATATATATATATATATATAATATATATATTATTCGCATTAATTGATTTATTTATAAGTTTCCCCCTACATTCAGTGATTCAAGCAACAAAAAGGTGAGTCCACGTGGTGTAGAGGCAAACA
>CM042145.1:128280670-128285670 GCA_023376005.1 Doryteuthis pealeii | reverse complement strand
CACCATTCAAAGAAGCTCCAATCATCCAAGTCCGATACGCGGTACATTGAAATGCGAACTGTCCAGAGAAGAGAGAGACAGACAGACAGACATGACCAGACTGAACAGATAGAGATAGAAGAAGAGAGAGAGAAGAAAGGAAGAAAATGAAATGAAGAGAGAAGAAAGACAGAAACTAGAGAGATGTGAAAGGTCCAAAGACAGGAGATGGGCTAAGAAAGGAATGTGTTGGTATAGGAATCAGAGAGGGAGCGAAAGAAGAAGAAAGAGAGAGAAAGAGAGAGAAATTGGAAAAGTTCAATAGGGCCAAAGTAGGTTGTATATAGATAGATAGATAGATTGCACAATCGTGTTTATTATTTGGGTTTTTGAAGATGATACTACTAGCTTTTAATTTTTCGCTGCAAAACTGTTTTTAAACGCTAAAATATTTTGTCTTTATTATCAATTTCTTTATTAATTCATTATGATTAAACCTGAATGTCCTTTTTGTGACCGTAAAAGTAGGTTGTCCTATCTATACCTTTTTTCTCATCCTGTCTGTTTAATCTATGTCTCTTAATTGCCTTCTGTTTAATAGGTTATTTCTATAACCTTTCTACTAGATAGATAGATAGTAATAGATAAGATAGATAAGATAGATTTAGATAATAGATATAGAGAGAGGAGAGAAGGAGAGAGAGAGAGAGAATGAATTTGTATTTTGATGTTTTGACTCAGAGCCTTTTTTTTCAGTTGTCTGTCTATCATCGTCCTCTTAATTGCCTTCTGTTTCAATAGGTTATCTATCTATATCCTTTCTACTAGATATAATATATATTATTATATATATATATATATATATATAATATATAGAGAGAGAGAGAGAGAGAGAGAGAAGAGAGAGAGATTATTTTATTTGTATGTCTCAACCTTTTTTTCTCAGTCCGTTCGGTCTAAGTCTATCTATCTGTCTCTTATTGCTTCTGTTTATAGGTTTATCCTATTTATACTTTCTACTAGATAGATAGTTAGTAGATGATAATAGAGAGAGAGAAAGAGAGAGAGAGTAGAGAAGAGAGAGAGAGGGGGAGAAGCCGAAAGATTTTATTTTGATGTTTTACTTCAACCTGCTCAGTCTGTCTGTCTATCTATCTGTCTCTTAATTGCCCTTCTGTTTCATAGGTTTATCCATCTATACCTTTCTACTAGATAGAAGAGAGAGAGAAGAGAGAGAGAGAGAGAGAGAGAGAGAGAGAGAGAGAGAGAGTTTTATTTTTGATGCTTGTCTCAAAGTTTTTTTTTTGGTCTGTCTGTCCGGTCCTATCTGTCTGTCTCTTATCCCGCCTTTGTTTCTTGTCCTTTTTTTCTTCAATCTTTTTTTTTAAGTCATCTTCCAATCTCTCGAATTATTTTAATCTATCTAACATGTTTTCTTATTTACGAAATAGCCAGTTTTTTGTTTGTTTTTTTTTGTTTTTTGGCTTTTGGCGAACCTGGCAAAACTGAATTAAGCTAGGTTGAAAGTTTTCACTCAACGCCGTTTTAGCCTTATATTGTAGATTTGGTATCAAGTTATTTCTGTCTTTACAAATTCCCAGGGCAACGAACAAAGAAAAAAAATAATAATTATCTTTTTCTCTCACCTTCTAATGCGCTGTTGCGTCATGTAGGACATTACGTGCTGCTTTTGGAAGGAAATTTCGGATTTGATATTCTTTAATTTTTCTAATATTACTTGAGATTATATTTTTTATATACATGGAACTTTTAAAAAGATATAAACATAAAAAATATTGAAGAATATCATTCTTTTAGGCTTGTAATCCTGCTCTGCTTAGTTACCTTTGAGCAATTCCAACGACACACACACACACAACACACATCACACAACAAACATATATATATATATATAAATATATATATATATATATATATATATATATGAGAGAAAATATTAAAAATATATACAACACAGGATGTTATGATCAGGGAACATTTTAGTGTCAATACTTAAGCTTTCGGTATATTGTACCAATCTTCAGGACAACTGTTAATAATGTCGTGAGGGACAAAATGAAAGATGTTTAAGTAGTATCTGATTGTGGAATGGATGGTATCAACGTTAATTTTTATATGCGTCGTTGTTTTTATAAACCAATAGTTATCAATGCATGTCAAAATGGAAGGTGAAGATCACTAATAACACTTAAATCTTTCATTTTGTCCTTCACATAAACATTACTTAACAGTGTACTGAAGAGGTAACAATATACCGAATAATGCTTAAGTATTACACTAAATTGTTTCCCTATCATAACATCCTGTGTTTTGTTATATTTTTTAAAATTCTTTTCCATATATATATTGTCGGATTAATTTCCTCACCGTAATTTAATTATATATTATGTTATATATATTATATATATATATTAATATATATATATATGTAGCATGGACTGAACACCTGGTTATGAACAGTTTCTCACCTATGCGTCTGTCAGACAAGAAAATAAAATGTTTTTGGGGGGTCTGATTGATAGAGATGAGAAAAACTGTCAGTAATCCAAGCTGTGCATCATGTCCGCTTAACATTAACGATATGATACATCTATCAATGATATTGAGCAACTGTCTGCTTAAAAAAATAGCACCCATATTATGTAAATATGATCATCACATTCATCATCATCAATGTTCCGCGCTATTAGCACGGATATCATGACATCTCTCCGCCAACTTTCCTATCATCATTTTCCAGGGAGGTCCTCTGTGCAGGCAACCTGCAGTCTTTGCTATCTTGGTCAATGGACGGTTAAGCTCAGTCCGGTAGAAGCGTTCGCTAGAAATCAATAAGTTCTCAGTTCGATACCGTTCCCCGCAACTAGCGTAGAGTAGCACAGGATCTGTGCGTAAAAGTAAAAGGACGATGTAGGTGTGGTGCTCCACTTCAGATGCTAAACAATCCCTTGGTCTAAGCACTATTGAAAAATGGATAGCTCCCCTCGCTGACTGGCTGATACCGACTTTAGGCCGCCCCGTCGACAATATATATATATATTATATATAATATATATATTAATTATATTAATGAAAGGAACTGAATCGACGGTATGTAGTATATTAAAAAATGAAAAAACACATTTAAATGAGTTGAGTGGTAAGTTTATTGGCCGACCTGCGTGTTTTCGATCTATTAATTAGATCATCTTCAACCGTAAAAAAGAATATTTTGTCGTCATATTTCAAACTGTCTCCTTTTTTCAAAAACCTCAAAATTTTTTTTAAACAGACTGAAATAACAGGACTACCACTTCCACCTTTTCTCGTTATTCTATGATAAAAAAAATTTTTTATTACCTGCCATATAACCAACAAATGCCGCTGACAATGATCCTAATTAAAGATCGAAACATGCAAGCGTCGCCAATAAACTCACCAATTAACCCATTTAAACCTGCTGTTTTTTCATTTTTCTTAATATACTACAACACAGATATATATATATAATATATATGTGGTGTGTGTGTGGTTGTGTGTGTGTGTGTGTGTGTGTGTGCGTGCGTGCGTGCGCATGTGTGTGTTCTTTGAATACCAAGACATTATTGAACAAATGTAAAACAACCAAATAACAACACACGAAGAATTTTGGTATAAAATAAAGACATAATTAAAAAATACATACTAACACACAATTACAAACAAGTACAAAAACACAACAGAAGATTGAATCAGAAGCAGAGAGCATCGGCCTCACAAAGACCTCCGATATTTTAGAAGTATTCTGAGAAGAATTTTACATCCTGATGTATCAAGAAATGAATACAGGTAAATGAACAACTCCTTGTTTACCGTCGTCTTTCTTTTACACCTTGCATTCTTGACAGCCCCAAAACCAACCACCAACCACCTATACAACACAAGCTTCAAACCAAGTTATAAAACTCTCATATAACTATATAAGTATATTAATATAATATATATATACTATAATGAGAATGTGAAGGAGGTAATCGACAGTAGGTGGAGAAAGGTAGACAAACACGGATGTTAGGGAAACTGAAAGTTATTGTGACGATGCAACGTTCGGTCTGTAGACTTTTTGAAGAATGTTCCATCATTGAAGCCAGTACAATATCCAAGTCCCTGAAGATGGTAATAACAGACCGAACTTGCACCGTCCGGTCATAAACATCCAGTGTTCATAACATCCGCGTATTTGTCTACCTTTCTGCCACACACACACAACACCAAACACACACAACACACACACACACCCACACACAAACACAACACATAATATATATATTTATATATGAATTGAACAATTTTTAGAAAAAAAAATTAATGTTAATTAGTTGCTGAAAAATTTCTAAAAATTGTTATTAGTTTTTTGCTGAAATTTCTAAAAATGCTCAAATTCATACTGTCCGGATCACTTCCTTTAAACTTCATATATATTAAGTATATATGTATATGATATATATATCTATATAATATAAAAGCTTCGAGTAATGGTTTTTTAAACTGAGGTGAAAATTTCATTTGGTGCATTTCAATTAATCTTGCGCCTAAATACCCCGGAAAAGATTTGTTTTTGTTTTAATCTATTACTCCATAGATTGGACCCACATGGTTAATCTGCTACTCCGGATCAAAGTGTACCTGGGAGTAATGGCAATGAAGGAGTAGCCCACCCTCCCTCAAAAGCCTCCTGAACTGAACCTACCACATAATGCAATTACGTCAATACCAAGACACTAAACGATCTTGGGTCACATTCCAACAAGTGAGGGTTAATAATAGATACGCTCCTTGATCCCAGCACAGTTCTCCCTCTTGATCACTAAATTTAGGCCAGCCCTTGAGCCTGTTCAATACCTTCATTGCGTGACTAACTTAAGCCACAAGCAATATACTGTAGCAATCTGAGAAAAGGTGATATGCCGTAAAACAAATAACCAAACAGCGGAAGCCACTATTCAAATCTGACACTTCAAAAAGGTTGCGATACCAACGGA
>CM042145.1:128272834-128280570 GCA_023376005.1 Doryteuthis pealeii | reverse complement strand
AAAAGGGGGGGCAACTCAGTTAGTTAGAGTTAGAAGTTAGAAGCCAGCTAGCAAGATGTAAAGATCCGCGCGCATTGTCTTGGGTCTGGGAGCTACGAATAAGTACATCATCGTAAATCGAAGTCTTTTGTTTATTACTAAAAACTGACAATGACACCAGGCTTTGATAACAAGAAATCCTTAGCAACAAAACCAGACACGGAATCTTCAATAGAAGACCAGACGAGACCTTAGAAATATTACCAGACCAAGATAGATGATAAACGATCAGAACCAATCCGGCCAGAAGAATAGACGACAGAGTAAGAAGTAAGAGAAGTAAAACATATACCTATTTAGTGCCGGTAAAGAAGGCTATATAACAAAGGAAGCGGTACCGCTTTTATATATATATATATATATATATATATATATATATATATATATAATAATGATATATGCTACTGAAGTAATCCCAACCATACACAACAAAAATCAACATAATAAACCCCCCACTAATAAACTCATAACCACAAAAAGCAAATAACAACCACAGAAAGAATTTCGACGAAGTACGATCATGATGTGGTCTGAGAACGCTTGGGAAAACATGGACCTATCTCTACACTAAGACCCCAGCATGAGAATTTTAACACATGGCTTTAATGTAAGTAAATAAAACAAAATCAGTAAGAAATTTTCGTGACATTCAACCAAAACATGCTGTTAATATATATATATATAATATATATATATATATTATATATTTGGAGAAATGTGCCTAATTGAAGTCAAACCTAATTTTTTGAAAGTAATTCATTAATGATTAATTAGGCGGATTTAACTACTAAAGTAAGGCTAAACAAAAAATCGAGAAAAAATCATCTAATGAATGTACATTCGACCTGTTAGGGTAAGAAGCTTGGTGTGTCGTTCCGACATACGGCGTTTCGAATCCACACACGAGCGATCTTCGTAATCTATATCTCTGCTGATGAGACCTAATAGGTCGAAATTGTTAACTTCAGGGATGATTTTTCTCGATTTGTTTAGCCTTACATTAAGTAGTTAAATCCCGCCTAATTAATCATAATGAATTAACTTCAAAAAAATTAGGTTTGACTTCAATTAAGCACATATCTCCCAAATATTGTCGGCTGAAAATAAGCCATATTTTTACACTATATATAATTATATATATATATTATATATATATATATGTATGTGTGTGGTGTGTGTGTGTGTGTGTGTAGGTGTCGCCCACAGTTTTGATATAATCAGAGAATGTCCTTAAAGTGTTTCGGCTGAATTATTAAAGATATTAAATTTGGTCCGCAGTAAACAAAACCTCACCTTTGTGATGACAGGTCAAGGCAAACTTCTTAACATTGTTCACAACTCGAAAATATATCAATTTATAATGTTTTCCACTGTTTTCTGTTTTTATTCTTATTCTTTTGTTTTGTTTTTCACACTTTGAAGCGATTTTAAATATAAAGAGAGAGAGGAGCGAGAGAGAGAAGAGAGAGATACGAGAGAGAGAGAGAGGAGAAGAGAGAAGAAGAAGAAGAAGAAGAAGAGAAGAGAAGAAGAAGAAGGGTGAAAGTAGAGAGAGACAGATATGGAAAGTAAAGATGTAACGCGTTAAAGTTACATGTCAGTCCTTTTTCTGAGATCCCCAGTCTCTCTCTCTCTCTCTCTCTCTCTCTCTTCTCTCTCTCTCTCTCTCTCTCTCTCTCTTCTCTCTCTTTATATATATAAATCGCTCAAAGTGTGAAAACAAAACAAAAGATAAGAATAAAAAAACAGAAACAGGAAAACATATATTAAATGATTATTTTCGTATTTTGTGACAATGTTTAAGAAGTTGCCATTGACTGTCATCACAAAGGTGTGGGTTTGTTTACTGCGACAAATTAATTATCTTTAAATAATTCAGCCCGAACACTTTAAGGACATCTCTATTATATCAAACTGTGGCGACAACCTACACACACACACACACACACACACACACATACTATATAATATATATATATATAATATATATATATATATATGTAAACAAATATGCTATTTTCAGCGACAATATTGGTGAGAAATGCTGCTTAATTGAAGTCAAACCTAATTTTTGAAAAGTTAATTCATTAAGATTAATTAGCGGGATTTAACTACTTAAATGTAAGGCTAAACAAATCGAGAAAAATCATCCCTGAATGTACAGATTCGAGCTATTAGGTCTCATCAGCAGAGCTATAGATACGAAGATCCCTCGTGTGTGATTCGAAACCCGTAGTCCGGAACGACAAACCAAGCTTCTTACCCCAACAGGTCGAAATGTACATTCATAGATGATTTTTTCTCGATTTGGTTAGCCTTACATTTAAGTAGTTAAATCCCGCCTAATAATCATTAATGAATTAACTTTCAAAAAAAATTAGGTTGGACTTCAATTAAGCACATATTTCTCCCCAAATATATATATATATATATATATAATATATATAATAATATAAGCATGTTTGTTGAATATCAACGAAAATTCTTACTGATCTTTGTTTTATTTACTTACATTAAAAGCATAGTGTTAAAAATTCTCATGCTGGGGTCTTAGTGGTAGAGATAGGTCCCATGTTTTCCCAAGCGTTCTCGACCACATCCATGATCGTCTTCGTCGAAATTCTTTCTTTTGGTTGTTATTTGCTTTTTGTGGTTATGAGTTTATTCAGTAGGAGAGGGTTTATTATGTTGATTTTTGTTTGTGATGTATGTGATTACTTCAGTGCATAATATATATAATATATATATATATATATATATATATTATATATATATATATAAAAGCGGTACCGCTTCATTTGTTATATAGCCCTTCTTTACCGGCACTAAATAGGTATATGTTATATACTTTCTTAAAATCTTACATCTGTCGTCTATTCTTCTGGCCGGCTTGGTTCTGATCGTTTATCATCTATCTTGGTCTGGTATATCTTCTAAGGTCTCGTCTGGTCTTCTATGAAGATTCCGTGTCTGGTTTCTGTTGCTAGGAATCTTTTATCAGAAGCCCCTGTGTCATTGTCAGTTTTTAGTAATAAACACCAAGACTTCGATTTACGATGATGTTACTTTATTCGTAGATCCCCAGACCAGACAATGCGCGCGGATTATTACATCTTGCTAGCTGGCTTCTAACTTCTAACTCTAACTAACTGAGTTGCTTACCCCTTAAACCGGAAGGGCTTCTATGGTTCTCACGGTCTATCCCCAGAAAGCAAGGTCAGAGTGAGGTCAAACGCGTCACTACACTCTCAAGGCTCTCAGCTGCACTAATATGATTTCTACACTATTGTCATAATCATTAGGTATCTAATGATTATGTAACACATTGTCTTTGCTTTTATGTCCACTCTAAGCTGGAGAAGCAGTATTGTTAAGTTCCTATCTAGAGTTAAATACATCAAAAATGAGTTTTTTAAAATCTGAATACCCAATAAGAATCATTAAAACAAAAGGTCTTTGACAGAAAATAACCCAAGGTTCACATGCCGTAAATCCAACCAACCAACCAACCAACCTGTAGTGTTGCAGGGTTCGATCTACTTAAAAGAGTGATGACATAATAGTAATGATTCTATACTTACCTTTTTAATGGAGGCGCCTGGTCTAATGGTTAGAGTCGTAGGAAATGGACTCGTCGACCCGAGTTCAATTCCTCAACGAAGCTGTTTGCATTTCACAAGGCGCTAATACCCATTGGAAAAGGTATGAATCCAATTCTCCCCCTAGCTATGAGTAAATAGCAGGGCAGACTGCGCTCTTTAACCATGGCTAGGCAACCAGTCTAGGAGAAGGAAAACTCTGAATTCAAACCTGTTAAACTCCGCTTAAGAAATTGACCTTGTGTCACATTCTGCTCGTGCGGAGGGGTTGGTAAATATATATACTTATCTTTTCATTATCCTGTTCTATTTCCCGGGGCTGGATCAGAGCTGGTGGTATCTCTTGATCAGTTGTTGGTGTTGCATAGCGCCTTCCTCACTGGCACTAAATAATTATAATGTTGCATACCTCTTCTTCTTCACTTACTTGGACATCTATTCTTCTGCTGGCCGTCTTTGGTATTCTGATCGTCTTTGCTTCTGATCGTCTTTGGTATTTTTATCATCTATCTTGGTCTTGAATCTTCTAAGGTCTGGACTTTCTGGGGGACTTCGGGTCTGGTTTTCTGTTAGGATTTCTCGTTATCAGAAGCCTC
The DNA here is from genome assembly GCA_023376005.1 of Doryteuthis pealeii. Lineage (NCBI taxonomy): Eukaryota > Metazoa > Mollusca > Cephalopoda > Myopsida > Loliginidae > Doryteuthis > Doryteuthis pealeii. The sequence goes on along the minus strand of CM042145.1, from coordinate 128,276,336 downwards.
GTGTCATTGTTAGTTTTTAGGTAATAAACAAAAGACTTCGATCTACTTTTGATCTTATTTTATTGTTAAATCCCCACCAGACATCTGCTAACTAACATAGCGCGCGTATGAGAGTGAGTCACAGTTCGGCAGTACATCTTCACTGCCTGACCTCCAACTGCAAACTGGGGACTCAAAAAAGGGTCCCACCTGACTTCACATATTTGTCGGGCTTCTGTAATTTTCAATTGAAGGACCGCCATGATATGAAGAGGGTCATCCTCTCAGAATTACAGGAGATTGACAATAATCTTATGCAACCGAATAGATTAATGTAACATTGGGATGACATTTTCGGCTGTTCTTCGAGTCAGAAATTACTTTGTAATCTTTTGGAATATCTGGCCCAGAGCTTGTTTTGTCTTTTTCATCTGAACTCATTTATTTTCACAAGTAAAAATGCTTTGGGGGACAGACACCCATTTTGCTCAGACACTCAATTTTCTCCTCTCCCTACCTCTCTCTAACCTCTCTTCCAGGCTTCGACAATTGGCATCTATCAACCAATCAGAAATCAACATGTGGCCTTGTGCTGACCAATCAGAAAATCAACAGGTCGCTTTTCATTCATCCAAAAATCATTATCTACACGCAACTTTGTTCAGTCGGTAGAGCACTTGCCAAGGAATCGTAAGATTCCTGGTTCATACCGGCCCCGCAAACTCAGCGTATGAGTTAGCACAGGGATCTGTGCGGTAAAGTGAGGAGCTGATGGTAGGTGTGGCGCTCCACCCAGACGCAAAAACAATCTCCTTGGTCTAGCGCTATGAAAAGGAGATACTCTCCCTCGTTGTCTGGCTTATACCGACATTAGGCCACCCTGATAACTTTACTTTTATAACAAACCAACTAAACTAGGCTTGGCTTAATAAGTAGGAACCCTCAAATTTATGTGATATTCCCTGAGATATTCCCCTGATAATTAATATTTCATTATATTTTCTGGTAATGAAGGACTATTTGCTCGTAAAATCCTACCATAAAATAAACTGAACCCCCATTTTTTATGTCCGTGTTTTTGTATTAAATGTTTTTTTTTCTGCACCCGTTATTTTACAATACAAAATATGTTTTATTTATTTTAATATTCATTTCAATGTGCATATTCTAAAAAATTTTATTTTGTGAGAATGTTTAGTTTTAAAGTGGGGCTCGTTTTACAATTCAGACATAAATTGGATCCTCATTTTATGACCGTAATTTTGTTTTTTCGTCGACGATGATTAAAATCTGACGTTTCTATTTTAGAGTACCAAAGCCAAAAAAAGAAATAACAACACAAAAAAGTAATATTCAACTTTTACTTTCGAAATTCCTGCCATAAAATTATGCTTGGGCATTTTATCGTAGGAAATTTTACGAGTAAAAAGTTGAAGTGTAAAAACGAACCCCCACTTTAAAACTAAGCATTCTCACAAAATAAAAGCTTTTAGACTATACACATTGAAGTGAATATTAAAATAAATAAAGGAAATATATTTAGTATTGTAATATAACGGGTGCAAGAAAAATATAAAAAAATATTGCAAAAACACGGACATAAAATGGGGGTTCAGTTTATTTTATGGTAGGAATTTACGAGCAAATAGTCCTTCATTAACTATTTTCTTTTGACTGTGTCAAAACTAGAGTTTATAAAAAATCAGGATTACTTTTTTTTCTGACTAGCGACACGAAACGAAACGAAACCCAACGCAATCATAAAACACTCTGATTGTCTTTTGTTTATAATTTAATTTGTCTGTGACTTTGAAAAGTGAATTAATGTCGCTTCTAGTTTTTTTTCTTCTATACTTTTGCTTTCCTGTTTTTTTTTTTGTAGGTATTTTTTCGGGGTGGGGAGCATTTTGGGGGTTGTTTTTTTTTATTTGGTTTTGTTTTAATCTCATTGACGCTAAAGATGAAAGAATTCTTATCAGACAATAGAAGTCGTGCAAAATGATTTGTTGGGTTACGAAGTGAATTTAAGATATTAGCAAAATGGAAAAAGAAGACATCTTCACAACCTAATTAAGATCTGAAGATTGTCCTTGTATCATATAATCAAATATTAATTCGCTTGTGTCAATGATTAAGAGAAGTGTGGCAGAAAACAACAGACACGCTGTCAATGTTAGAGGACATCTTAGAACCACCATAAAACCAGTTCTGGTATCACAGAAATACCTTTCTGGCACCGGGGAATAATAATTTGGCTGTTTCTTTTTTTTTTTTTTTAAAGAATTGGGGTCACAGTCAAATTCTACTGCTTGATGTATACCCAAAAGAAGAATGTGGAGGAAGCTATATTTGGCACCACACACTGGTATGACGGTATCTATTTTTGATGGTAACCTTTCTTTTCCCCTATTTTTGATGGTATCGTTTATTCTGAGAATATGAACCTGGTGTACTGGTTAGCAAAGCCCTTTTATTCCAATGGTTGACAGGGAGCGATAGAGCTATGGGGTGTTTTGACATTGGTGCGTCCCCCTTTTATATGCTGTTCTTCAGGCTATTGTCAGACATGGAAAGTAATTACATTTAGTGTCCTCTAGTCATTGTTGCAGGTCCTCCTCAATGTGTTTCCAGCCAAGCCCGTTCACTCATCCATTCATGGAGATTCGGTGTCTGCCTGTCTGTAACCGAAACTACGTCACTGCTAATATCCCCACCAGGAATTGCCTAAATTTATCAGGGCCGGGTTAGCTCAGTCGGTAGAGCGTTCAGCTAGAAACCACAATGTTCCTAGTTCGATACCGATTTTAGCCAACTCAGCGTATGAGTAGCATAGGGATCTGTGCGGTAAAGTAAGAAGCTGATGGTAGGTGTGGCGTTCCACCTCAGATGCTAAAAATAATCTCCTTGGTCTAGCGCAAGTGAAAATGGGATAGACTCCCTCGCTGATTGGCTGATACCGACTTTAGGCCGCCCCATCGACTTTACTTTACTTATTTAATTTATTGTCAAAATCATTGATTCAGAGAATAGAATAAATTTTACTTATTAACTAGGTCTCTGTGAAACAATTCACGTTAGTGCGTTCGAAATCCTGCAGTGTGTCTTATATATTATTAAGAAATAAGTCGTTGAGGTGACCTAAATTCAGCCAGATAGCGAGGGACTCTATCTCCTTTTCATTAACGATAGACCAAGGAGATTGTTTTAGCGTCTGAGGCTGGTGCCACACGTACAATCAGCTCCTTACTTTACCGCACAGATCCCTGTGCTACTCATACGCTGAGTTGAGGAGGGCTGGTATCGAACCCAGAAGCGTGGTGTTCCTAGTCGGACGCTCTAACGACTGAGCTGAACAGACACTATTAAGAAACAAGGTTTACATCATATATGGTGTGGTTAATTTGCATACTGGTTTTAACAAAAGTGGGTTTAATAAATAATTACTTTGTATTATTGATCTCTAATATTATTGTTTTATTCTCCAACATATCAAAATCAATCCAATGAAAGATTTTAAATAGAA
>CM042145.1:128252834-128267834 GCA_023376005.1 Doryteuthis pealeii | reverse complement strand
CAACCGGTTCACCGCGAAGTAGGATACGAGATAAGGTCTTAAGTATGGGTTATCCCGCGAGGATTGAACTCGCTATTTAGAAGTAATGAATCTGCAAGATTAGCTTACTAACCATTGCATCACGATATGACACCCATTCTACCCAACCCGTCCGCCACGGGTAGGAAGTGACACAAGGTCGTAAGTATGGAGTATACAAACTCGCTATTCAAGTGAAATGGATCAGCGAGACTAACTTGCTAAACATTACACCATCATAGGATAACCATTTCCTACAACCATTCGCCACGGATAGGATGTGAAACAAGGTCGTAAGTATGGGTTATCAAACAAATGTAGAACCCACTATTCAATAGTAATGGATCTGCGAGACTAGCTTGCTAAATATTGCACCACGATGGGACGCTGGTTTAACCCCAACCGTTCGTAACAATTAGGATGTGACACATGGTTGCAAGTATGGGGCATACAACGAGGGTTGGACTCGCTATTAATAATGGATCTGCGGGACTACCGTGCTAACCATTACTCTATGATGGGACGCTCTGGAGACTTAATAAGCCTGTCACTCTTTTTGAGACATCTGTTTCCCCAAGCAGTTGTGTTTAAAGGGTTAATTTAAAGAGTTATTTAAACCGTTCATAGAGGCTCTTCCACCACTGTGGCCCTACCGTGTACCGTTGACGGCGACGCTTGCACGTGTCACTTGTTTACACAGAAAAATCACTACGTGAACATCCCTGACATTTTTTGTTTTGTCTGTGAACCAACATTGTGACTTGTACTTAATACTTTTGTCATAGGGAACCAGTTAAATGGAATAACAAAAATTGATTGGTTGTATTTTACGGCATGTCAACTCTTGTTGAGTTATTTTATGCCGAAGATGTTTGATTTTATTAATTCTTCATGTGTATTCAACATTTATTTCAAACTCAATTTTAAAAAACTCAATTTACTTAAGCATTTTCGAAAACTCCTTATTTCTATTCAAACCATAGATGGGACCCTGACAGGCACTACCACTCCCGGTCAGAGCGGACTTGGGAGTAATAGTGATGAGCGGGTACTTCACACTCCGCTAGAGCTCCAGAATTGGAATTTCACCATTAGATAGAGTTTAACGTCATACACAGGACACTTAGACCCTCAGTCACCGCCTTCTAGCATATATATGATAAAAAGGGTTGGAGACTTGGCATAAGGGCAATAGAGTTGGAACAATCGTATAGTTGATAGGGCTTGATATGACCAGCTGATAGATCCGAGGGGGCCACTCCGAGCGCCCGTCAAGCCTAGGTAATGACCAAGAAAATTTGGTAGGGTAAAATTTATGCCTGAGGCTTCATAAAATTTATGCTAAATAAAAAAAAAGGAAGGTGAACATACTCTAAGTGTGCTGATCCCATAAATTTTTAAGGGGAAGTATTCTTTGAGTAACTGACTTGAACTTATTCTGTTAAAACAAAGAAAATTCATCTCAGTTTCCATTTGAGGAAATTAATTGTTGATAAGCTCAAAACAGGAAATGAATATAACAAGATTTCCCAGGGGTGCCGTGTCGTTAAACCGACGGTACAATCCATTGGAAAAAAATTCAAGATGGCTGCTAATGTACAAAAAAATCTTCCGGAAGTTGATTGGTTGGTTAGTTGGTTGGTTGTATTTTACGGCATGTCAACCCATTGGGTTATTTTATGCCGAAGACGTTTTGTTTTATTCATTCATACTCAATTTTTTCTTTTCAAATTCGTTTTTTTAACACATTTTTTAAACTCATATTTTATTCAACCCATAGATGAGCCCCTAACAGGTACTACCACACCGGGTCAAAGTGGACCTGGGAGTTATGGTGATCAAGGTTTTGTCCACATTTCTTAGAGCTCCAGAATTGGAACATCACTATCAGATACAGTTTACCTTCTTACCCAGAACATCAAGACCCTCAGCCAGGGCCTTCTAGCACATATGTCATAAAAAGGGTTGGGGCTTGCCATAAAGGTAATAGGGTTGGGACAATCATATAATATGCAAGAAAGCACGTGGTGTAATGGTTAATTTCATGGGAAATGGACTCGTCGCCCCGAGTTCAAATCCTGGACATGGTAATTGCATTTCACTTAGCGCTAATACCCTTGGGAAAGGTATCAATCCTAATCTCCCTCCAGCTATGGATAAATAGTAGGGCAGGCTGGGCTCTTTAATCTTGATTAGGCAACCAGCATAGGAGAAGGAAAACTCTGAATGCAAACCTGGTAAACTCCGCTTAAGAAATTGACCTTGTGTCACATCCTACTCGTACGGAGGGGTTGGTAAATATATATAATATGCAAGGGCTTGGCGTGACGAACCGATTGATCGGAGGGGGATTTCCGACCGCCCGTTTGCCTAAGTAAGGGTTAAAGTGGAATTTTGCATGTCATGGACTAGTCAGCCAGCAGGATTCCATCCTTGAGCATCACGGGTTGTCACTTATTACCAACAGGTAGCCCTATTAAATTTCTAGTTGGTTTTCAAAATAAATAAAAAATTCTGACCGGGTTAAACTTTGGATCAGTGGTTCTCAACCTTCTTTTACCTATGGATCCCTCTGATCCCTATGGATCGCTCTGGTAGACCCATTAGTCATTAGATGTTTAAAAGTCCTATTGTATTTTCATAATTAAATATTCATATCTACCTGGAACCCCAAAATGTTATATGGGGTAATTTATGAGGAAGTGCGTCCCGGTCTCCTGCCCCATAAATTGCTACCCAGTGACTATTAAAATAACGACCCCAGCTACGGTGTTACTTGAAAGAAAACAACCAACTTAGGGCGTTAAATGTATTTTAGGTGGGGGGGCTTCTCTTTTTTTTCGTAATTCTTATTTATTTATCGTAATTTGTCGTAATTCTTATTTATTCATAGAAATTTGTCGTAATTCTTGTTTAGATAGATAAACAAACAAAATGATATAGATTGTTATGAACAAATGGAGATAGATAGGAAGATGACAAGATAGATAGATATGAAGATGACTAGACAGATAAATAGATAGATGGGTGGATAGATAGATATAAACAAAGTAAAAAAATGAACAAATTGAGGTAGATAGATAGATAGATAGATATCCATCTTCATATCTAAACAAGAATTACGACAAATTACGATAAATAAACAAGAATTACGACAAATTACGATAAATAAATAAGAAGCCCCCCACTAAAATACATTTAACGCCCCAAGCTGGTTGTTTTATTTCAAGTAACACCGTAGCTGGGGTCGTTATTTTAATAGTCACCGGGTAGCAATTTTTGAGACCGGGGCGCACTTCCTCATAAATTACCTTATATGGTACCCGGAGAACCATTGCTTTAGATAATCGACTTAGTAATTAAATAGAATTATAATGCAAACTGCTTCATGATTACATATTTTCCACTGGTCATTTTCCAGATCTGCAGAGGTGAAGTCAGTGCATTGTAAAACCGTAGTTGACAGGGCTGTCCGTAAGTTGGTCGTTCGCGTAAAATTTAGCCATTGCTCATGCGCAAGTTAGTAACATCTGTGTAAGATCCAGTAGTAACGTGAGAACAATAATTTGAAAGTCATCAGGTTGTAATATTAGTCTGAGTACGGCAAAAATTATATTGTACCATGTGTAACTGAAAAGCCAGAAGATACTAAATGAGATGCCTTCAGTGTGTTATATACCCTTTACATCTACTGGTTATATAATTAAAGGAGAGAAGATTGTGGGTTCTTACTTCGTCGCTGGCCATTTTCTTCTTCTGTAGGGCTGATTTCTTTCTTCTTTTGGTAGTTTGAGCTAATTTCTGTGTTAATAATTAAACAAGACTTAATATTTTTCTTATTCTTTAATAATAAAAAAAACACAGCTCAAAAAAGTTTCCAACCGCGCAGAGAGAAGTTGGCATCTTAAGAGGGAAGGATCGTTACGTCTGTTCCTTTTGACTAACGGCCAAAATCTGACTGACTAAACTTCATTTCTATTCTCACGCCTTCCCATTGGTAGAAGTCGGGAGTCAAGTAAGGGTTATTACCTATAAAGGCTAACGGTAACTTTCCATTTACCATCCTATTATTTAATTTTTAACTATACCTGGGACATAATTCATATGCTACCCACGAATTATGTACCAAGTGCACACGGTACACTTGAAGGCTAGATTAACAGTTTTTAGATTAAATTTTATTCAAATGCTTATAGAATTCCGTCGCGGACCTCACTCCATAGAGTGAAACTTGTGCGTGAGATATTTTAATTGGAAAGAGGGTGCACAGGCCTCAGTCCACTGTTTTGGCAGTCCGGCAGTTGGTCCAGTGGCATGGGGAAAGTCCAAGACGACTGGACAGCTGAGCTGATGCAGGGTGCTGTCTTAAGTAGTATTGAGTCACTTCTCGAGAGGCAAGCTTCCCCGGAAGCCCTAACGTAGGCACACTAGCGCCAGGATTTATTCAAATACAGAACCGAAAACTGAGGTCTTAAACACGTGATTGACACGTGATTGATTCCCTTTTAAAAAGGATAACGTGTTATTCCCTACGTGAGGTCATTATGATCCCCGAGTAAATTCTGGTGTGGTTTGCTTTGTTTTACGGCATATCAACCTCAATGGGTCATTTGATGCCGACAAAGTTTAGAAGTAAATTCATTCTTAATGGATACTCAATTTTTTTATGAACACATTTTTCTATTTAAGCCATAGATGGGACCCTAACAGGTACTATCACGAATTAGCCATTACACGCCCCTTCGCTACGATGCCTGGTACTAATCTGATTAATTAATTTTTTTCTTACGGACTGGGTGGTCCCATGACCAAACCAACCAATGAGAGGACGGCTAATAGGTCAGCCAGAGGTTTCTACCTGTCTATTACACTTTCATGAAAACCTACATGTTCTTACTTTTAAACTTTTATATATAAATGCTGCACTTACCTTACATAATGGGCAAATCTATTTTTTATATAACAAAACCCTCATTTATCAAAGCCTTGCTTTTAACCATTAAGATCTACGGTTTTTATAATTGACAAATGAACAGCTGATGAACCAGATAAATAGTCTTGACAGAGTGTACACACTAACCTATTAACTTATATATAATATATATATATATATATATATATACTGCATAGGCTACGGGAAAAATCTTAAAATAACTTTGCTGTCTGATCTGTGGTCTCTATTAATAAATGTATGTGTGTGTGTGTGTGTGTGTGTGGAATGTAGTAAGCGGAGGAACAAGTTACCTCATGGGGCGAAGCAGGTGCACACGTGTCTTGCATAGAAGATATCCGGGAGAATAAAACATGGCCGCTCCCAAGGTCAGATTTTTTAAAACTGGTCTCGTGTGAGAGACTAATCTCTTGAGATGAATGTAATCGGATGCAGATTTCGGCTACTCCTGCTAGTTCAAAAAAGAGCAGATTAGCGAGGTAAGAGGCAGCTTATTTCATATGTTCAGACCGTGACTTCTGCACATGTGTACAAGCGGTTTCAGTTTTGGTGAGGAGAATAACGATACAAAGCCGTTGCAGGCATTTTATTTTGACCCATATGAGGTTTGCTCAGAAAGCAGATTTTTCTTTTCGAATACAATAATATATATATATATATATATATATATATATATATATATATATAAGGAAGTTTGGTATGTACGTGTCAACGTACAACTCTGAGAAGGGAGGTCACTCAGATTCGAAATCTTGCATACACCTCAATATCCTTCTAATTAAGAAACCCGCCAAATTTGGTTCTTAATTTTTTGCAAATTAAAGGATATAATTGATTAATTAAACCAAAATCAACCGATTTGCGGAATTGTCCGTATACCAGCTGCTGCTAATAATAAAATATTGTTCACTGTCTGCTTTCTATCATAGCGATACTAGCAGTTAAGTTTAATTTTAGTGAACAAAATCGCAGTCTAAGCCGTTCAGCTCGAAATATCTCGCTATTTATGGTCCAATATTTAAAATATTTATTTGGTTCGAAAGAAAATAAAATAATCTTTCTAAGTATGTAATGTGTATGCGTTTTCATACATTAAATTATTTTTTTTTTACAGCGAATTAGATAACAAATCAAACGAAAACATTTAATGATAACTTTTTTTTATTTCATTTTGGAATAATCAGGATAACTAATTTTTTTTGAAAGAAACTTTTCATAAAATAAACATTATTAAATAAATACACGAAATGTTCCACCTACAAATAAGGTAATGTTTAGTTATTAGCTTATTTGTTACTTTTCGGGGTTAAAGAAGGAAATAAATTAAACTGATAAATTGTCCAACAAGAAATTAAGAACTGAATTTAAATTTGTCGCATGTACCATAGAGTTTTAGAATAAATAAATAAATGAATAAATAAATAAAACACTATTATAAAAAAACAAAAAAATTGTAATACGGACAATTGTAAATATTTAATTCTTAGCATTAATTGTTATATTAAACGAATACATTTTCTATCATGGTAAATCAAGATTGTTTAAAAAATGTAAACAACAAAGAGACAATTCTTAAAATAAAGGAATATTATAAGACATTCATTCTTAGCTTTGTTTATCGTCAAATCTTTAATAAACGAACAATTTACATTCGAATGAATCAATATGTTACAAGAAAGTTTCCTCCTACAAATAAAGACGCATGGATTTTACAGCATGTTTAACCCATGAGCGAAGTCCTGTTTGTTTTATTCATTTTTATTGGGTATTATTGTTTTATTCTATTCATTATTATTGTTTTTTTTTTAACTAATTATTTTAATTTATTTGCCCCATAGATGGGACTAATAGGTACTACCATTCCGGGTCAAAGTGGACCTGGGAGTAATGGCAATACAGGGATAATCCACACGTCCATTAACTCCAAAATGGGAACCTCAACACTAGAGGCAGTTTAACGTCATACCCAAGACAATAAGACCGTCAGCAACCGCCTTTTAGCACATCTATGATAAAAGCATATAATCTAGGGCTTGACCGGACCAACCGATTGACCGGACCAGCCGATTGACCGGACCAACCGACCGTCTAGCCCAAGTAAGGATCAAAGTGGAGTCTAGCATGTCATGGATTGCTCAGCCACCAGGATTCCGTCCATAAGTATCACGGGTCGCCACCCAAGGCTTACAGGTGGAAGGTGGTATTATTCCTCAATAGAGGTGCAGTCAGCGTATTATACAGTCCCAGCCGATAGTCTTAAATAAATAAGTTTAATAACTAGCTTCTTTAAATTGTTACTTTTTTAGGGATAAAAAGAAACTAAACTAAAAGAATTTATCTTTTCACTTTAACGCAAAAAGCAATTTAAAATTGTATTTAAGTTTTTGTCATATATACAAAAAGTTGTTGAAAAAAATGTTTCAAAACACTCAAGTTTAAGAAAACATTTAAGAAAAATGATATTTTAAATGTAAACTAAAAGAAAAATATTTCCTAAAATAAACAAACATTGTATTATACGAATTATCGTCGATTTTTTAAAAAGTTGCTTAATCATTTTCCTTACTTTAAAAAAAAAATTTGATAAATCATATTCTCTCTTTTACTTCCGTTTTCTCTTTCTCACTCCCTCTCTGGTGTTCCTAATCTTTTTATAATCCGGTCATGGACCGGGTAATTTTGCTAGTATATATATATATATATATATATATATATATATATATATATATAATCAGGTTAGTTGATATTAGAAAGGTTTCTAACAAAGGTCTTTTTTTTATTTTCTGAATGTTAAAATTGGTATCGTCCACGTTGAGAAAAGGTTCCCGAGTTCGGCGAGAAACATATGAAGAAAGCCGGAGGGCACATCGACCGAAACGTTGTTTATATAACAATAAAGACGAGGACAACAGTCCGAAAAACCTAAATAATACATAATTCATTACATTCTATTTTATTGTTTTCATACAATGCTGTAATATTTTTCTCATTTTAAAAAGAATTCTTAGGGGCTAGAACGGATTAATGATATCTCAGTTTATTTTAATGTTGAAAATTGATTCGATATACGTAGAAATTGGGTTACGAGCGGAATGAATTAAACTCGTCAAGGTACAACTATTTAATTTAGAACATAATTTCTGTTGAGTTTGATTTTTCCTTTGATTTAGACTAAAGTTGGCATGCTGATTTCAAAACTGCATTCAAGTTTTTTTCTTTACATTTTAGTCTCCAAATAAGTACAATTCTATTGTTTTTATGTAAGTAATATGACTTCTCAACTGATTTCGTTGATTATCTTATTGAAAAGAAAGGAGAGTTTTTCAGATCTGGTAACAAGTTTGATTACCAGTCAAAGTACATACAGTATTTTAATAGTTTTAAAACCAAGCAAGGGTATCCTGTTACTAAAAAAGGTGATGTATTACAGAAAAACTGAGGGATTTTTTTTGGATTCAGAGTCCAAAAGTTAGTCAAAAACAAGTGTCAGATCTAACCCAAAAAAATTTGTGATGCAAAGTTTTATTATTTCCCATTATATATGAATATTAAAAACATTCCATAAAATAAACACAAATTTGTGAGATGCTCTGTTTTTATGATTTTTCAGCAAAATCAAGGTTATCCTGTAGCTAATAAAGTTGATGTGACATAGAAAAATTGGGGTTGATTTTTGGATTCAGAGTTAAAAAAATAGTCAAAAACAAGTGTCAGATCCGACTCAACGAAAATTGTGTTCGCCAGTGTAATATAAGCATGAAGAGAGTTGGGGCAGGGGAGTAAGAGTTGGGTGACATATGTCCGCTGACAAACTCAGAATATATTACTGAATATTCCAAAATTATCAAAGAAATGTAACTGCTTATTTTATGGATGTCAACAAGTGCCCAGTGTCATTATCCCTTTAATATATAGCCGTCCCTGGCCTGAGACGTCAGCAAAGAAACTTAACAATATAATTTAGAGAAGAATAAGCCTATTGACTTAAAAAAAAAAGAAAAGAAAAAAAGAAAAAAAAGAAATTGACATTAAGCATTGCCCCCCACGCGGTCAGCATGGATTTTATAACGAGGAAACAGAAAATGTTATGTATGGCATTGGGAACGTGGACTGTCGCCCAGGGCGCCAAGCACTAGTGGCTCCTTTATTGTGTTTGGTTCCACTTTTCTGAATAAAAAATATGAATCACCCTCTATATTATCCTCATCTCTATATTAATACACTTGTTCCTTAATCTTCCGACCATTATCATCTTGCAACACCCGCTGGTTAGTATATATATATATATATATATATATATATATATATATATATGGGGGTATTTCGCTGACGTCTGGCAACTAAAACATGAACACAACGCTCTCCTATACTAGAGATGGAGCACTCTATGGCGGCCTTTACATACAAAGCGATGTGTGTATTAAAACAGTTAAAATCCCCTTCACATTCTGTAGGTGATGACAGCCTGGTGGTTAATGTGTCTGACTGACACTGAACCAATCGGATTTCAATCCCGTCTGTAGGTAGCTTACAAATGTCTAGCCACTATGAAGAGACTTGATAAGTCGAAACACGTGTCTGTGGATGACTCTCTCTTTCTCTCTCTCTCTCTCTCTATATATATATATGGGGGGGGGGGTGAAATTTTATGGAAAATAGCACAAGTGTCATTGACGAGTGATCTTTAATAAGCCGACGCTGCAGGGTTTCAGTTTGTTTAACAAACCTTCCCCAGAGCCTTCGTTTGTTTAAATAAAAATAAATTATTAGTGAACAAAAGTCTACGAGACTCTACTTTTGGTATGTGGCTGCTTTTCTTGATACTCAAATATGTGAAAAACACATACTTTAAAACGTCGGCGTCCCCATTTAAACTGCTTGACGTAATTCTTTTGGTAATTTTTACCTTTAGTTGGCTAAATTCCTGGCATAAAATTGTGCGTGCGCATTATCTGAAATGAACTTAATTGTTATTAAGAACACATTTTATGATATTTTTGTGTTAAAGCATGCAGTTATATTGTTTTCGAGAAGTTTCTAAGATTTGTGCATTTCGCACGGAGACTTTCAAAATGGCTACCGGCTTGTTTCAAAGTGAAAGTCAGTTGGCTAGCATAAAATTATCTGAAATGAACTTAATTGTTATTAAGAACACATTTTATGATATTTTTGTGTTAAAGCATCCAGTTGTATTGTTTCCGAAAAAGTTTCTAAGATTTGTTTATTTCGCACGGAGATTTTCAAAATATCTACCAGCTTGTTTCAAAGTGAAAGTCAAGGGGGTTTACTCTAATTGCCTTATTTGCTAGGAATTTAGCCAACTAAAGGTGAAAATTACCATTCTTTTTTATGAAGGTTTGTTAAACAAACCGAAACACAATTTAAAAGTTTTAATAAAATTACATATTGTCTGATTTACTTCCATTTTTTCTTTATATATATATATATATATATATATATATAAATATATATAGCTTCTGACTAGAAGTACTTGGTAAGTCTAGCCACACTAAACACGGTTTCTGTGGATGACTATATATATATATATATATATATATCATTCGCATTAATTGATTTATTTATAAGTTTGTGGATTTCCCCCCCTACATTCATTGATTCAAGCAGCAAAAAAGGTGTGTCCACGTGGTGTAGAGGCTAACAGCTGGACTTTTGTGGGAATTGCTTTGGCATTAAATATCCCATGAAGCTTGATATGCCATTAAAAAAACTAAACATCAAAGGTTATGTCAAAGAATATGATAATCTGATTCGTAAACGGACGCAGGTTACTGACAATTTGTTACCTACCATCTTAGCATACATATAGCCTGGTAGATCTGGCCTCCAACAGACAGGGTTGGTGAGACGCGTGCCGCACAAGAGCTAAGCGGCTCAATATCGAGATTGATAGGGCTGCAGAGTGGCGACGACTTCATCGTCATGAACTACCAAATGCAGATGGGAATTTCCTTTGCAATGTATGTGACCGCATCTGCAAGTCCAGAATTGAACTAACTAGCCACTAGAGGGTCTACAACTGTTGAACGACATGGAGTGACGTCATCGTCGTCTGCGACTGATTTCTAAAAGGAAACGTATACCCGTCTTGGTATTGACTGTATCTATCGTATGAGCTTTTGGTTATATTTTTCATATTTATCTAAATATTATTCTGTACTCATCTTTTCTATGAAGTGAGGAGATGGGTGCCGAGTTTAAGAGAATAGATGACATACCATAACCCCAGTACATGACATAACGCCAGTACAAATTGTAAACCCAATATGTAGTAAGTCTGCAGAATGGCCTATTGTCGGTATCAGCCGAACAGTGAGGGAATGTATCCTCTTTTCGCCAGCGCTTGACAAGGGAGATTGCTTTTGCTGGGGTGGAGCACCACATCTACCGTCAATTCTCATATGCTATTTCCGCAAAGGTCAGATTACTCAAGTGGTGCTGCTCATGGACTGAGTTAGCGGAGACAAGTATCAAATCCGGAACTTTGCGATTCCTAGGTTTATCCTCTACCTACAGAGCTAAACCGGACCCTTAAACCCAATATGTAACGAGAGGAAGTTGAGACATTTTTATTGATTTAACTGATTTAATTTAAGAAGAAATCAATACAAGTTCATCGCGATCTTTAGAACGAGAAACCATGATTCAATTCATAAAGGTTCGTGGGTAATCCTAAAGTTAAGGTCTTCAAAATATTTTAGAAATCACGGAAACGTTTATTGTTTATCGTCAATGTTGATTACATCATTAGAAAGTTTGAACATTTATCTACTTACGACACACACACACACACACACACACACACACACACACACACATATATATATATATATATATATATATATATGTTGATAAATTTTGCTAAACAAAATAAAATCCTGATAAGAAACAAAAATGGATAATTCGATGAATCTCTTGTCATTCGTATTATTCAATTTTTTTTTAATGTTCAACTAAGAAAAAGTTACGTCGGTAATCACAGAGTTAAAGTCTTAAAATATTTAGAAATCACAGACACGTTTATTGTTTATTGTCAATGTTGTTTGCATTATATCAAAGTCTGAACATTTATCTACTTTTCTGCATAATCACCAATTCGGTCGATGTATTATTGCAACCGATGTGGCAATTATTTTTATGCCCATGTCATACTCACCGCCATGCGTTGAAATTCGTCGTAGTCATTGCAAACTCCCTATACCACTTGTGGACGCTTTTGTCATCCATGCCCAACTTGCCATACCATCAATTTAATGCCTTTTGCATTTTAAAACCAAGTAACTGCGCAAATTAAATACTTTATGGTAAGGCAATGGGGAGCTTCATATAAAGCGACTGCCAAGTCAAGACTGAGCGTGGTAGCGAGGTGCTCATAGGGATAGATACAGGCGTATGCACAACAGACACAACAGTGATGCAACTCGAACAGTTATCAACGCTTTTAAGAGCTTACTTTTGGGATTATTTATATATATATATATATATATATATATATATATATATATATAATATATGTTGTGTGTGTGTTTGTGTGTGTCTGTCTGGCTGTCTATCTGGAGTTCGATTCTCATTATGCGCCCAATAATTCTGGCCTTGTGACACTTCTAAGCTTAGTAAGTAAATATATATATATATATATATATATATATATATATATATATATATATATATACGGTAATCCCAAAAGTAAGGTCTCAAAAGCGGTATGTATGTGTGTGTGTGTGTGTGCACATCTTTATATATATTATATAAATATGTGCATACACACGCATACACCACACACACACACACTCTCTCTCTCTCTCTCTCACACACACACACACATGTATATATACACATATTTTATGGTTGTTCATATATATATATATATATATATATATATATATATATTATGGTTGTTCATATATATAGAGACTTTGTTAACCTCATGGCTTTTTTTCTGCTTAAAACGACCGGGTGAAGAAATTTTGCGATTCATTTAATTAAAAGGTATACAAACCTTTCAAAGTATAGGTATTAAGCTAATTGAGTATTTTTTATCTAACTTGTAAACGCAGACACACACACACACGTACACACACACACACACACACGTACACACACACACGCACGCACACACACACACTCACTCTCTCTCTCTCTCACACACACACACTCACACGCACATATACATACTCACAGAGCAACATGTCCCGCTACATACTTATTGTTAAGATTGTTTCCGTGGCATGTCTTACATGTGTACACATCTCGTACAATCGCTGGAAAAAAATCCCTGTTGATTTTAATTAATAGGCTTTGGTTGTGCCTTCTAACTATGTTAATTACAGTCTCTCCACGTAGGTTTGATATTCAAAGGCACTGGTGACGTATCTGTTTCTTCTAAGATTAACTGTAATTACATCGCATAAAGGGAAAGATAACAACAACAAAAAAGAAAAGAAAGAAAAGCAATGTAGCTGTAAAGAATCTTTCTTTTCTATAATGTTTCATTAAGTCCGGCTTTAAAGACGAACATTGTAAAATGTTCCTTCGTGGGTATCGCATCTTTTTTGAAGTTGACAGATTGAGTCTAGTCGGTGTCTATATTAACCCTTTCGGTGTTGGAAATGAATTGGAGTGTGGAGTACCGAATTAAGTATTGAACAGACTCATCGCTGCTTAACTTCGGTGATCTAGCGGGAACATGTGCTGTATGTATATATATTTACCAACCCCTCCTCACGAGCAGGATGTGACACAAGGTCAATTTCTTAAGCGGACTTCAACAAGTTTGAATTCAGAGATTTCCTTCTAGACCGGTTGCCTAACCAAGGTCTGCCCTACTATTTACCCATAGCTGGAGAGAGAGAGAGAGAGAGAGAGAGAGAGAGAGAGAGAGAGAAAGAGAGAGAGAGAGAGTAGGATTCATACCTTTCCCAATGGTATTAGCGCTAAGTGAAATGCAATTACCACATCCAGGAATTGAACTCGGGGTGACGAGTCCATTTCCCATGACTTTTGCCATTACACCACGCGCTTCCATATGTGCTGTGTGTATAAGGTATTTATATTAACCCTCACAAAGTTGGAATCGGTGACAATGTCGTTTTAATGTCCTGGGTCAGACGTTAAACTGCGCCATGGTGAGGTTCCAATTGTGAAGGACTGGAGAGTGTGGAGTACCCGTTTTATTGGCATTACTCTTAAATCCACTCTAACCCGGAGAGGTAGTAGGGTTAAATAAATAAAATAAAATAAAATAAAAGTGAGTTTTAAAATGTTTAAAAAACGAGTTAAAATGGATTAATTTCAGTGTTTACTTAGACTAGACTGGTTTCCTAACCAAGACTATAGAACCCAGTCTGCCCTGATATAATTGAATGTACTTCAGCAGTGGTGGTGGTGCTAGCCACTATTTAAGTATACACAGATCACTCTGTGTGGGACTTATGTGAAGGACTCTCCTCATAATACTCCCATGATCGACCACTTAGTATAACTGGTCATTTACGATATAACATACACAAATCTAGGGGCTGAAGAGATGAATTCGTTCGTATATTTTTCTTCCAAATTTAACAGTAGATACATAAATGGAGCCGTTTTAGCTCAGTGGGTAGAGCGTCCGCATCGGAACCACAAGTTTCCGGATTCGATACAGACCCTCGCCCACTCAGCTCATGAGTAGTACAGCAGTAAAGTGGGGAGCTAGTGGTAGGTGTAGCGACCCACCTCAGACGCATAAGATAATCTCCCTGGTCTAGTGCTATCGAAAAGGAGATAGACTCTCTCGCTGTCCGACTGATACCGACAATAGGCCACTCCGTCTATTTTAGAGTACTTAGCTCAGTCGGTAGAGCGTTCGGCTAGAAATCACAAGGTTCCTAGTTCGATACCGGTCCTCGCCAACTCAGCGTATGAGTAGCACAGGGATCTGTGCGGTAAAGTAAGGAGCTGATGGTAGGTGTGGCGCTCCACCTCAGATGCTAAATACAATCCCCTTGGTCTAGCGCTATTGAAAAGGGGATAGA
>CM042145.1:128230334-128242834 GCA_023376005.1 Doryteuthis pealeii | reverse complement strand
TGTACAGGTGAGGACTGTGTTAAAGTTAGACATTCCCCAAAATTTGAGCTTCCAATTCCAAGAATTCGCGGAATTATGTCAAATTTTAGCTCTCCAAATTTGAAGGGGGAATGTCCATCTTTAACATACTCTTCACCTGTACAAAATTTCAGAAAAAATTGAATGGTGTGGGTGACATGGCTGGGATGATTTGACATGGAATTACCCATATATATATATATTATATATATATATATATATATATATGTGTGTGTGTGTGTGTGTGTGTGTGTGTATGTGTGTGTGTGTGTGTGAGGTTAACGGAGATATGAAATCAACGACGCTTGGTATCTGTCAGTCTCACGCCTATGTGATTATTCAAACCAAATGGTTTGAAAATTGCATAGGCGAGTCCATTACCAAGTACCGTTGACTTCATATCTCCACTATCCAACTTAGATATGTATGCTCTAGCAATGATATTGAGCACTCTTTACTTATAAAAATAGCAAATTACACAATTCTTTTGGAACAATTCTCTTTACGTAAAATCGGATCTAATTCCCTGTTTTACTCCCATATATATATATATATATATATATATATATATATGACCCCCAGCCCTGGTGTGTTGAGCACTTTGGAGGTGATTTCGCTGACGACCACCGACTACGCTTAAAGGGAACGCTCTCCTATAAAACGGACGCAGCACTTTCTAACGGCCTTTACATATATGCATGTGCATGTATTTATCAGTTAAAATTCTCCTTCCATTGTATAGCGACTGATGGTCCAGTAGTTAAAGAAGGGTGACTGATAATACATGGATCCGGTTTCCATCCGGGCTGGAGGAATCCTACTAATGTCTACCCACACTGAAGGGAGGTGATACGTCGAAATATACGTGTCTGTGGACGACGGTATACATATATATATATATATATAGTTATTTACTAAGCTTAGCTTAGATATGGCACAAGGCCAGAAGTATGGGGCTCCCAATGAGAATCGAACTCACTAACAATGGTTTGCGAAGCGAGCTTGCTAACCATTACACCACGTGAGGTGCCCTAAAGCTTAGCTTAGATGTGGCACAAGGCCAGAAGTATGGGGCGCCCAATGAGAATCGAACTCACTAACAATGGTCTGCAAATCTAACTTGCTAACCATTACACCAAACGAGGTGTATATATAAACTTAAGTGGAGTGGCCTATAGTTGGTATCAGTCGGACAGTGAGGGAGTCTATCCCCTTTTCGCTAGTGCTAGACCATGGTGATTGTTTTTCGTCCAAGGTTGAACGCCACACATACCATCAGCTCCTCATATTATCGCACAGATCCAAGGTATGCTACTTGAGCGCTGAGTTGGTGAGCCCCGTATCGAACCCCGTAACCTTGTGGTTCCTTAGCGAATACTCTACCGACTGAGCTAAACCAGCCATATGCACACATGAAGATTTAAGTGTTCGTTTCTAACTGTGCAAGTTCAAAAGTATCTGTGTTTAGATGACTGGGTTTTTTAATTTTCTTATTTATTCATATTTTTATTCATGCTTTCATTTTTGCGTTCCATTTTCCTAGCGTGTTTTTTTTTATTCTCCGTCCATCAAGCTGAATCCAATGGTAGGAGACATTTGCATTCTGCTTAAGTGATGCGCTTTTTTTTAAGCAGACGTTTGGGCGTAAGTCGTAAGCGTCGGAATCATTTTTTTCCCTCTCTGAGTCTTTTGATGTAATTTGAAAGCCGATGGATCCAATGGGGAATGTTGGAGCCAAGCAGATTCCGTATTGTCGACTCTGCGCAACATTAGAAAAGGTTTTGGCCCAGCTTTGAGGTCGCCAGGTTTTCAGTGTAATCATATCAAGACACACACAATCTGCCTCTCTATTTTTGTCTGCATTACTCTCTTCTCAGTCTGTCAGGCTATTTATTTTCTATCTCCCTCTTTGTCTCTCCCCTCTCTTCTCTCTCTCTCCACTCACTCTCTCACACACACACTCACTCACTCACACACACACACACACACACATATATATATATATATATATATATATATATATATATATATCTCTCTCTTTCTCCAATTTTTCCATCTTCATTCATCTATGTCTACAACACGTTTTCCCCACTCTCTGTTCTCTCTCCCTCTTTCTCTCTCTCTCCCCTCACTCTTATATACTTACTCTTCATTTTTGTCTACATTACTCTCTCTCTCTCTCTCTCTCTTCTCTCTCTCACCCTCTCTCTCTCTCCTATGTTTACATATCACTACGACACATTCGTTAATTGCTTTTTTTTCTTTAACATTTATTTTTCCTGTCACCTTTTTTTTTTTATCTCTCCGCACTCTTTTTCCGTACATTCTCCCCCCCCACCCTCAACTACCCCCCTCTCTCTCTCTCTCTCTCTCTTTCACACACACACACACACACACACACACACACACACACTTTCTCTTTCTCTCTCTTTCGTTATTTGCTTATCTTCTTAACATTTCTCTTCCTGTCCACCTTTTTTATCTCCCTCACAATGTTCATTTTTTTCCGTACATCCCTCCCCTCTTTCTCATCTGTCCCCCCGTCTATCTCTCTCTCTCTCTCTCTCTATCTATCTCTCTCTCCCTCTCTTTCTGTGCATCTGTCTCTGTCTCTGCATGTGTGTGTGTGTGTGTGTGTGTGTCTCTCTCTCTCTCAATCTATTTTTACCTTTATATACATTTATTCCCTGTCGAATATAACATTAAACTGAATCTCAATAGAAGGTTTCACTTCTGGTGCTTGTGGGAATGTAGAGTGTTCTATCATTGCCATTGCACTCGGACCCGGAGTGGTTATAAACAAATCTGTTAGTCGTATTATATATACAATGAAAATAAATAAAACCTTCTTTTAAAATAATTATCCTATAAAACTTTATTTCTATTTCTTACAACACGTATGTAATATGTGTAATGACTATCAGAAAAAAAAACTATTGCAGTAAATTTCTATCTGACTCGCGAACTCATTTACTTCATATCTATCGATCTATCTATCTATCTGTCTGTCTGTCTGTCTAACTGACTGTCTGTCTCAGTATATTAATATCTATCTGTCTATCTACCTATCTATCTCAGACGGTTTATATTTATTTATCTATCTATCTCAAACTGTTTATATCTATCTATCTATCTATCTATCTATCTATCTATCTATATATATATATATATATATATATATATTATATATATATATATATATATATATATGGTATACAGTGAGATTTTTGAAGATCCCAAATAGAATCATCCCTTACTACCAGTCATTTGATACCTTACACACACACACACACACACACACACACACACACACATCTATGTCTGTCTGATCATATCTATCCTTCTATCCATCCATCTATCTATGAATCTATCTTTCTATCTCAGTCTGTTCATATCTATCTATCTATCTATTTACTTATTTATGACTGTAACACCTACAGAGTCTTAAGACCTCACCAAAAACGGGGTCATGGATTTTAAACTAAAGTGTATCTGATGGTGAGATTCCAGTTCCTCTCTTCTTTCTCTCTCTCTCTTTCTCTCTCTCTTCCTCTCTCTTCTCTCTCCTCTCTCTCTCTCTCTCTCCTCTCTCTCTCTATCTCAGTCTCTCGTTTTTCTTTCTTTTAATGTCTCCACACACACACACACACACATACTCACTCTCTGTTTTTCTCACTCTTTCTCTCGCACTCTCTCACCCCACTCTCTTTCTCTCTCTTTGTTTTCTTATTTGTTATTTTAGTCGTCTCTTTCTTTCTCTCTATCTCTCACTCTCTCCCTCCTCCCACCTGCCTCTACTACTACTACTACTACTACTATTATTATTATTATATGACTACTAGTTTCATATACTGCTATGCAACGATGAACAATGGTGAACAATGGTATGTTTAACATTGTTGAGAGGAAATGGATTCCCTCTTAGCATCTCACGACCTGGCGGTGACAGAAAGGTTCTAAGAGGAATAGAGATTTTTCGCACGATAAACAAGTGAGTTAGAAACCTTTTTATATCGAGGTTCCGAGTACGATACCGACCCTCACCAACCCAGCGAATGAGTAGCGCAGCTTGGAGCTGTGCAGTAAAGCCGGGTGCTGAAAGTTGATGTGACGCTTTCACCCCAGACGCAAAAAAAAAAAAAAGAATCTCCCAAGTGTAGGATAGTGAAAAGGGGATAGACTTTCCCCCTTCCTGTCTGATACCGACAATAGGCTACTCCACCGACTTTAGTTTGTATATTTCCTTATTACAATGAGATCTGTGAAATCGAAAACGTCTACAGAACTTTACTTTTTGTGATCGTCTAGAACATTGTGAAATCCTTGAGTCATTGAGAAATGGGTAATTTCCTATAACTCCAACATAAACAAAGGGGGACCACTCTTGACTGATACATTATTTATTTATTGATCTACTAGGGAAAAAAGAAGACGGGGTTAGGGTTAGGGTTTAGGTTTAGGTTAGGTTAGAAATGAGAAATGATTCGACTATATATATATATATATATATTATGTGTGTGTGTGTGTGTGTGTTGTGTTTTTATGTGTGTGTATATATATATATATGTATTTCCCAAAACCCTCTGCACGAGCAGGATGTGACACAAGGTCAATTTCTTAAGCAGATTTAACATGTTTTGAATTCAGAGTTTTTCCTTCTCCTAGACCAGTTGCCTAACCAAGGTTAAGAGCCCAGTCTGCCCTACTATTTATCCATAGCTGAAGGGAGAGTAGGGTTCATACCTTTCCCAAGGGTATTAGCGCTAAGTGAAATGCAATTATCACATCTAGGATTTGAACTCGGGGCGACGAGTCCATTTCCCATGACTTTAACCAATACAACAAGCGCTACTATGTGTATATATATAAGGAGCCGGACTGACGATAATTCGGTCGGGTTTCTTCCTCGGCCAGAAGTAGTTTTTAAGTCTAGCCACAATGATGAGACCTAAACGTCAAAACAGTGTGTGTGGATGACTAAACTAGTTACCTAGCCAAGGTTGAATAGCTCAGTCTTCCCTATTATTTACCCATAGCTGGAGATATAGTAGTTGGGAGCATGCCTTTTCTCAAGGGTATTAGCGCTATGTGAAATCCAAACAGCTTCGTCCAGGATTTGAACTCGGGTCTACGAGTCGATTTCTTACGTCTCTAAACATTACACCAAGCACCTCCACACACACACACACACACACACACACACACATATGTGTGTGTGTGTGTTATATATACATATATATATATATAGCGAGAGAGAGAGGGAGAGAGAAAGAGAGAGAGAGAGAGAGAGAGGGAGACAGACAGAGACAGAGAGAGACAGAAACAGAGAGACAGACACAGAGAGAGACAGAGAGAGGGAGACAGAGAAAGAGACAGAGACAGAGACAGAGAGAAAGAGAGGGGAAAAGATGGACAAGTTTGGTGTTAAAATTATCATTGTATCAAGTGTTGCTAAAATGACGGTAAACAACGCTATATTTTGTGGGGGGAGAGTTAAATTATAATTTATATATATATATATATATAAGGATATCTACTGAGTCAGACGAACCTACTGTTAGTTTCGCATAAAGCTCTTCAGGGCTAAAATCTGACTCAGATTTTAGCCCTGAAGAGCTTTATGCGAAACTAACAGTAGGTTCGTCTGACTCAGTAGATATCCTTATTACTTGGCTCTACTTAGGTATCGAGCACTTTTTACAAATTAGCTTCTCCTAGCGGTTATATGAATATATATATATCTTATATACATATATATGCATATTAAATTGTTTTTTTCTTTTGGCAAATACATATACCAATAGAGATTATTTTTTGTTGGTACGAATATCTTGGTCTTTTCTTTTTTTTCAAAAATTTTTTTCTTCCTGGTGATGTTTGGTAGTATATTTTTACAATCAAACTCTCTGCCGGGTTTTTTTCTCTCCGCAAGGATCTACCAACACGCTGGTATATTATATATATATATATATATATATATATATAATATATATATATATATAAAAGAGAGAGAGAGAGAGAGAGAGGGAGAGAGAGAGTGTGTGTGTGTGTTGGTGTGAGAGAGAGAGAGGGTGATGCTAAGAAAAAGTAAAACAATTAAAGGGGTAATTAACTAAAGAATAACCGCGCTTATGTCATTCCATCTTAATTCCCCATATTTAACATTTCTTCTTATTCTTATTTATTTTACTCCTACTAAAACCGAATCAATATATATATATATATATATATATATATATATATATATATATATAGAGAGAGGAGAGAGAGAGAGAGAGAGAGTAGTGTGTGTTGTGTTAAGAAAAAAAGAAAAATTAAGGGAGTAAAACTAAAGAATAGCTTACGCTTATGTCATTGCAAACTAATTCTCCATATTTACCATTTCTTCTTATTCTTTGATTCCTACTAAATCCGAATCCATTTGTGCTCATTGTTAAAATCAGCCGATCTCACTTGTCTCCATAGCGACGTCCTCATTTGACTTATCTAAGTGCCTTCTTTAATATCATCGCCTTGCAATTCGAGTAATGCTTTTATCAACGGGTCATTGATTCTGTTGTCATTCGACTTAAGGTCGTGAATCAAGTGTTGAGCGGCCAACCGAGCTTTCATCACGCTGTCGTCCTAACGTAACGCTAAAGACTTACCACCATTTTTTATTTCTTATTTATTTTTACGATGAATAGTTATGTCACCCATTATCCCTGTAGGTTTCTATCTGACCTTTGGCTATTTTTTTTTTTTTTTGTATGTGTGCGGCTTACTTTTTTTTTTTTAAGAGACACTTTCAAATACTTTCCATGCACACGTAGATTATTTTCAAATAAATAGTTGGTAATATAAGAACGAAAGGGACTTATGTATCTAATTGATTGTATTTATCTTAGACCCCATCACGCGCTGTTTAGGCAATTATTTATTTTAACTGTTAACATCCTGTTGAGAATTTTCTAAGTCTATAAGGATTTATCACAAAATGGCTAAAAAATGGCCTTTTCATTTAAAGTTACCTGTTACTACCTTAAAATTAAGACTTCTAAACATGTTTAATATTAAATTTAAACAAAGGCTATCGTTTGGGGCGGATTAGGAAAACAAATGTAATTTCTGGTCGGGTGGAATGAGGTGGTATAGGATGTTAAGAGTTAAGATTGAATTAGAATTAGATTATTTTTTATGTAGTTTGATGTCGAGAAATAGTTATATACCATATACGTCACGAGTTCAATTCCTAGACGAAGCTGTTGGCATTTAACATAGCGCTAATACCCTTGGGAAAGTTATGGATCCAATTCTCCCTCCAATTATGGGTAAATAGGAGGGCAGACTGGGTTCTTTAACCATGGCTAGTTAACCAGTCTAGGAGAAGGAAAACTCTGAATTATAACCTGTTAAAACTTCCACTTAACAAATTGACCTAGTGTCACATCCTGCTCCTGTGGATGGGTTGATATATATTATATTATAATATATATATATATATATATATATATATATATAAGTTATCATCCGGTGTCCATGTCTCCATTGACCTTGTGTCGCATCCTGCTCGTGCGGAGGGGTTAGTTAAATATATATACCATATCTATACGTCAAACCCTACGCACAAGGATTTTACATAAGATTAATTTCTTAAGCGGGAGTTTAACAGGTTTGAATTCAGAGTTTTCTTTCTCCTAGATCGGTTGCTATACCAAGATAAAAAAAATCCATTCTGCCCTAGTATTTACACATCGTTGAAGGTGAGAATAGTTGGACTCTTCCTGGATTTGAACCTGTCTCGTCGTGCCATTTCCTACGGCGATAACCATTAAATCATGCGCTTCCACTATATAAGAGTGAGAGAAGGGGGGTAGAAGGACAAATGTCACATATTTGGAAATCAATGAATTGTGAAGAGTAAGTTTACTTGGTACAGTAAACCTGTTTTGGAACAATAATCTAAAATTCTAGCCTTTCTTTGGCACCAGAGGCAACATCGTGACTTTCATAGGAGATAAAGACAAATACGAGAGACTGATATGAGTACACATAAATATTTACGCATGTATATAAAAGATTTCAATAATATACTTGTGTTTTCAATCAAGATTTATTCAATAACTAGAAGGACCTGTGGATATACAACAGTATGATAATTCAATTATTTACAACGTTTGATTTTTTTTTTACTTAAGAGCTACTGCCAATAGTTCTATATGTAAAATGTATACTACTCTTGATTTAACTCCCTCTCACTCTTTTTATCTCTTTTCTTTTCTTTCTTTCTTTTTCTCTTTTCATTTTTGTTCGATTGAAACAGATTACCGTTACGTTTCCGCACGCACCCCCCTTCTCTTTCCCCTCTGTTTCATTCTTCTTATATGTTTTCCTTTTTCTTTTCTTTAATAATAAAAAACGGAACAATCCATTATTTAGCTGATAATAATAATAATAATAATCTTATTATAATGGAGATTGTGTTTCTGTCTGTAACCGAAACTATATTACTATTCAAGTAACAATTCCCTTAGTTATTTACGTCACATTCTACAGGATTTTATCTTTATTTAAACCTCAATTATTAATAAAATTGTTTCACATTATTAATACTGTTGGTAATAACTATATATTAATAACATACAATTGTATTATATATACTACAAAATAGCAGTTTACAGTGTGAATGGGAAGGCTAATTGCATATTGATATTAAAAATGATTTTAATAAATATGTGCTTAGTATTATTGATTTCTAATTGTTTTGGTTTTATCTTCATGAATATTATTCAAAATCTCAGGGATAAATCTTAAAAAGAATTCATTAACAAGAAAAAATAACAGTAATTTTATTCTTTACTTCCTATTTTAACTAAGAGTTAAATTAGGAAAATTTAGCAATGAAAGACGGGAGTGAGAGAAGAGTAAGTTTCAGTTGTTCTTTTATTTTTTATTATGCCCCCCTCTGTTTCAAATTATTTATCTGCTTTCTTATTTAGTTTCATTAGCATTTCTAATTTGATACAATATTTTATACATTAAAACTTTAATACTTGCACCCGGAGGGTGCATATATTTGCTAATAATAATAATAATAAATAATAATAATAATAAAAATAATAATAGATAGATAGATAGATAGATGGATACCTGGACCTTCTGTGTGGAATGTGAGGGTGAACCTATTGTAGTTGGTGCACTTGTAACGGTTCCCGAAAGCTTGGAAAAGAGACTAGAGGAACTGGAAATCAGCGGTAGAATTTGAGGCCAATCAAGACCACAGCCTTGTTGAATCGGCTAGAATACGCAGAAATGTCCTGGAGATCTAAGGAGACTTGTCACTCAGACTCCGGTGAAAGACCATCAGTAATGCTTTTGGTGTGAAAAACTCATTGTAATAATTTGATTAACAAAAAAAAAAAAAAAAAAAAAAAAAAAAGAACGTGTCAACTTGGGGACTTTGCGTTTTCAGCAGATCACAGGGTGAAGCTGAAGGAAAATGAAAAAGATGGATAGATACCTGGACCTTGCCAGAGAATTGAAAAGCTGTGGAATAAGAGAGTGAAAGTGATACCAATTGTAGTTGGTGCACTTGGAACGGTTCCCAATAAAACTTCGAAAAAAGACTGGGGATCTGGAAATCAGAGAAAGAATCGAGACCATCCAGACTACTGCACTGCTGCAATCGGCTAGAATACTTAGAAGAATCCTGGAGATATGAGGAGACTTGTTTGTCACTCAGCCTCCAGTGAAAGACCATCAGCTAATACTGGTGTGAAAAACGTATAATAATAATAATAATAATAATAATAATAATAATAATAATAATAATAATGATCTAAACAGATTTCTGTGTTGAATTGATCAAGTTAAGCCTTAAACTGACATTAATTCAATCGATTCCCTCCACCTCACCTCGAGACTACAAGGTCGATTTTTGCCATCATTTGAGGAAACCAGACTGAGGGACTTGGTCCAAGTGGTCCAGTCACTCACTGGACTTGGTTGCTAGCTCCTCCCTACCACTCGTCGTTCGTTTTTGTCGAGGTGACTTACACCCCCCCCCTATTCCAACCCCGGGTGTCACTTCCTTTTCCCACCCTCGGTGAATAACTTAGCGAGTAAAGACTGAGTCATTATATTTTATTCTTTTCATCTTCGCCGCCTTTAAACGTTGCCGGCACAGATCAAAGGAAATTCCTGTCGGAAACCAATCGGCGGCCAACAGCGTCTCATTCGATTGTTAACCTGATTGTGCAGCCGACACTTAATTGATAGTTACAGTCAATGATGAGAGGACGGTGCCCGGGGTAGGGGGAGACCCGGGGGTGAGGGGCTTGACTAAGAGGTGAGCATTACAGAAAAATAAAAGCCAACCAAATAGAGGAAGAGAAACACTGAGAACTGGTTATATACGATGGTAATCCCAAAAGTAAAGTCCTCAAAGCGTTGGGGACGCAGGGAGATTGTTCGTGCCGCTATTGACAACACTCTTGTCTAGGCCGAAAATATGGAGTTAACATGTTACTGTTTGTGTGAATGTATGTGTGTGTGTTCTTTATTATCTCTGTCTTATTCTGTTCATATATATTTGCTTGTCAGTATTCCGTAAATAATCTCTCTCTTTCTCCCACTCTCGCTCTCTCCCTCTCTCTGTCACACACACACACACACTCTCTCTCTCTCTCTTGTTCACCCTTAGTTTCTCTCCCCTCTCCTCTCTCTCTCACTCTTAGTTTTCTTTAACTAATATTTAGGAATGAAGGGATTTCTATCTGCCCTGTTTATTAAAACAATCATTGGAATGACTGACAAAGAAGTCAGCCTCAAAGCACCAGATTTCACTACATCACCAATGTCAAGCATCGATGAGCCGACTCTTATTTAAATGAGAGAATATTAATAATAGCAGTTACTGTAAAAAAAAAAACATGAATAGTATATAATTGGTTGGATTTTATGGTATGTCAACCCTTATTGGATATTTTATGGCCAAAAAAGTTTGGTTTTATTCATTTCTGTGGGTATTCAATTCTTTTAAATAAGATTTTTTGTAACTCATTTTTGATCTATTTAACCCATAGATAGTATCCTAACTCTGAGTTCAGGGTGGACCTGGGAGTAATGGCAATGAAGGGGTAGTCTACAATTCCCAAAAGCTCCAAATTGGAATCTCACCATTAGTTGTAGTTTAACTTCATACCTAGGAAATAGCAAACATAGTTATTATCACTTAGTAGTTTTTAATAATAAGCACAACAGTATTTTATCATCTACCAGACTAAAGGTATTCATTAAAAACAATCTATATGATTCGGGATGAGAAATAAGCATAAACCTCAATAAAAATAATGTTTCACGAATGATTTGTAACTAGGGAATTATAACTATTTACAATTGAATAAATTCTTCCACAGAACACATAATACTTGAAAGTAATATGAGTAAAACACGTTTAAACATGAATTTGAAACAGGAAATACATTACACAATTAGAATTTCAAAACAATATTTGTATACATTTATACATAACTTGAAATACAGTTGTAATCTTGGTTTTTGTTGCAAACAATCTGTGCCTACGTTTTACGGATATATATTTGTAGCGGCCGGCATGAGCTCAGTCGGTTAGAGCGTTCGCGCTTAGAAACACACAAGGTTCCTGGTTCGATACCGGTCCTACGCCAACTCAGCGTATGAGTAGCACAGGGTATCTGTTGCCGGTAAAGTAAGGAGCTGAATGTGCCACCCCACTCAGATGCAAATTAACAATCTCCTTGGTCTAACGCTAGTGAAAAGGGTGATAGACTCCCTTGCTTCCGACCATAGGCCACCCCGCATTGACTTTACTTTTTTATCGATAACATAGTAATTATTTGTATATATATACTATTCACAATATATTATCTATATTAATATACTATATTAATGCGCGCGGCGTGCTGTGTGTACTCCTGTTATGTATAAATAATTATACCTTGATAGTGTGAGTATTTATTTATAAAAATGTATCTATATAAATCATCCTATGTTATATATATTGTGTAATTATAGTTATAAATTATATTATATGAATCATACTATATAAAATATAAATCATTATATATATATATATATATATAATATATATATATCATGTGCATATCCTGTGAAAATCGTGCTGTTGTGCTAGTTGTGTGTGAGTGTCTGCGTGGTGTCGGCCAGCGTAACCACGCTCACGAATATCAATCTGACTTACACTAACGGATCGCCTACGGCAAATATTATGTTACAAGATCTCGTACCTCTTACCTGACTGAGTGCATATGTCTGTGTGTAGAGTATCTCATGCTCATACGTATTCTAGATCAGACCCGACTCCAATGACAATGTTGGGTGTGCAAAAGAGTACGAAGATCGATATCTTTGACTTTCTGGCGCCGAAACACTGCGGGTCGGTGAGTTGGTTGGTTTTGAAATAGAGCCATTCGCAACCACGTGAACCCACGACGATCTCTCTCTAT
>CM042145.1:128179846-128230234 GCA_023376005.1 Doryteuthis pealeii | reverse complement strand
CAAAGAGAAGAAGATAATTATGGTGAGATTCCAATTTGGAGCTTTTGGAAATGTAGACTACGCCTTCATTGCAATACTAGGTCCAGTGATCAGAGTTAGGATAAACTATCTATGGGTTATAATTATCAACAATGTTGTTTACAAAAAATCTATTTTTAAAAAGAATTGAATACCAACAGAAATGAATAAACCAAACGTTTTTGAATAAAATAATCCAACAAGGGTTGACATAACATAAAATCCAAACGATTATATATATTCATGTTTTTTTTTTTACAGTACTGCTATTATTATATTCTCTCATTAAATAATGAGTCGGCTCATCGATGCTTGACATTGGTGATGTAGTGAAATCTGTGCTTTGAGGCTGACTTCTTTGTCAGTTCTTCCAATGATTGTTTTAAATAAACGGGGAGATCTGAATCCTTCATTCCTAAATATAGTTAAAGAAAACTAGAGTGAGAGAGAGAGGGAGAGGGAGAGAACTAGGGTGAACAAGAGAGAGAAGAGAGAGAGAGAGGAGAGAGAGAGAGAGAGGAGAGAGGAGAGTGGGAGAGAGAGAGTTTTTACGCAATACTTGAAAGCAATATATATGAACAGAATAAGACGAGATAATAAAGCACACACACATACATTCACGAAAACATAACATGTTAACTCCATTTTTCGGCCTAAACAAGAGTGTTGTAAGCAGCACGAACAAGTCTCCCTGCGTCAGCGCTTTGAGGATTTAAACCTTTTGGGATTACATCGTATATAACAGTTCTGAGTGTTTCTCTTCCCTATTTGGTTGGCTTTTATTTTTCTGTTAAAAAATGCTCCACCTCTTATCAAGCCCTCACCCCGGGTTCCCCTACCCGGGACCGTTCTCATCATTGACTGTAACTATATTAAGTGTCGGCTGCACATCAGGTTAACAATGAAATAGACGCTGTTGGCCGGATTGTTTTGCGACAGGATTTCTTTGATCTGTGCCGGCAACGTTTAAAGCGGCGAAGATGAAAGAATAAAATATAATGATCAGTCTTTTATCGCTAAGTTATTCACGGAGGGTGGGGAAAAGGAAGTGAACACCCGGGGTTGGATTGGGTGGGGGGGTAGTCACTCGACAAAAACGGAACGACGGTGGTAGGGAGGAGCTAGCACCAAGTCAGTGAGTGACTGGACCACTTGGACAAGTCCCTCAGTCTGTTTCCTCAAATGATTGAAAAATCGACTTTTGTAGTCTCGTGGTGAGGTGGAGGGAATGCGATTGAATTAATGTCAGTTTAAGGTTAACTTGGATCAATTCAACAAGAAATCTGTTTAGATTATTATTATTATTATTATTATTATCATTATTATTATTATACATTTTTTCACACCCAGTATTAGCTGGTGGTCTTTCACTGGAGGCTGAGTGACAACATAGTTCTCATATCTCCAGGATTCTTCTAAGTATTCTAGCCGATTGCAGCAGTGCAGTAGTCTGGATGGTTCTCGATTCTTTCTCTGATTCCAGATCGCCCAGTCTTTTTTCGAAGTTTTATTGGGACCGTACTTTCACTCTCTTATTCCACAGCCTTTCAATTCTCTGCAAGGTCAGGTATCTATCCATCTTTTTCATTTTCCTTCAGCTTCAACCCTGTGAAATCTGCTGAAATCGCAAGTCGCACCAGTTTGACACGTTCTCTTTTTTTTTTTTTTTTTTTTTTTTTTTGTTATGCAAATTTATTCCATGAGTTTTTCACACCAACACATTAGCTGATGGTCTTTCACCGGAGTCTGAGTGAACAAGTGCTCTTAGTCTCCAGGACATTTTGCGTATTCTAGCCGATTTCAACAAGGCTGTGGTTTGATGGCGCTCAATTCTACGCTGATTCCAGTTCTCTAGTCTCTTTCCAAGCTTTCGGGAACCGTTACAATGCACCAACTACAATAGGGTTCAACTCACATTCACACAGAAGGTCCAGGTATCCATCTATCTATCTATCTAATTATTATTATTTTTATTATTACCTTATTTATTATTAATTATTATTATTAGCAATATATGCACCCTCCGGTTGCAAGTATTTAAGTTTTAAAATGTAATAAAATATTGTATCAAATTAGAAATGCTAATGAAACTAACTAAGAAGCAGATAAAAATATTTGAAACAGAGGGGGGGCAAATAAAAAATAAGAAAACCTGAAAACTTACTCTTCTCTCACTCCCGTCTTTCATTGCTAAATTTTCCTAATTTAACTTCTTTAGTTTAAATAGGAAAGTAAAGAATAAAATTAACTGTTAATTTTTCTTGTTTAATGAATTTCTTTAAGATTATCCTCTGAGATTTTAGATAATTTCATGAAGATAAAACCAAACAATTAGAAATCAATAATACTAAGCACCTATTTACTTAAAATCAGATTTTTAATTATAATATGCAATTAGCCTTCCATTTACACTGTAACGCATTTTGTAGTCTATCTAATACAATTGTATGTTTAAATATATAGTTTATTACAACAGTATTAATAATGTGAACAATTTTATTAATAATTGAGTTTAAATAAGATAAAATCCTGTCGAAATGTGACGTAAATAATAAGGGAATTTGTTATTGAATAAGTAAAATATAGTTTCGGTTTACAGACAGAAAACACACAATCTCCATTATAATAATATTATTATTATTATTATTTATCAGCTAAATAATGGATTGTTTCCGTTTTTTATTATAAAAGAAAGAAAAAGGGAAAACATCATAAGAAGAAGAAACAGAGGGGGAAAGAGGAAGGGGGTGTGCGTGCGGAACGTAACGGTAATCTGTTTCAATCGAACAAAATGAAAAGAGAAAAAG
Source organism: Doryteuthis pealeii (assembly GCA_023376005.1). Taxonomy (NCBI): domain Eukaryota; kingdom Metazoa; phylum Mollusca; class Cephalopoda; order Myopsida; family Loliginidae; genus Doryteuthis; species Doryteuthis pealeii. The sequence goes on along the minus strand of CM042145.1, from coordinate 128,227,409 downwards.
AAAGAAAGAAAGAAAAAAAGATAAAAAGAGTGAGAGGGAGTTAAATCAAGAGTGTTCATTTTACATATAGAACTAGTTGGCGTAGCTTTTAAGTAAAAAAAAAAAATCAAACGTTGTAAATAATTGAATTATCATACTGTTTGTATATCCACAAGGTCCTTCTAGTTATTGAATAAATCTTGATTTTGAAAACAACAACAAGTATATAATTCTGAATTCTTTATATTACATGCGTAAAATATTTATGTGTACCTCTATCAGTCTCTTTCGTATTTGTCTTTATCTCTATGAAAGTCACGATGTTGCTCTGTGCCAAAGAAAGGCTAGAATTTTAGATTATTGGTTCCAAAACAGGTTTACTGTACCAAGTAAACTTCTCTTCAACAATTCATTGAATTTTCCAAATATGTGACATTTGTCTCTTCCCCCTTCTCTCACTCTTATCTAGTGGAAGCGCATGATTTAATGGTTATCGCCGTAGGAAAATGGACACGACGAGACAGGTTCAAAATCCAGGAAGAGTCAACTATCTCCCTTCCAACGATGTGTAATACTAGGGCAAATGGATTTTTTTTAATCTTGGTATAGGCAAGCCGTCTAAGGAGAAAGACAAATCTGTTAATTCAACCTGTTAAACTGCTAAGAAATAATCTTATGTAAAATCCTTTGGTGCGTAAGGGGTTGACGTATAGATATGGTATATATGATTTACTTAAAGCGCCTCCGACGAGCAGGATGCGACACAAGGTCATGGAGACATGGACCCGGATGATAACTTATTATATATTATATATATATATATATATATATATATATATTCAACCATCCACGGAGCAGGATGTGACACTAGGTCAATTTGTTAAGTGGAGTTTACAGGTTTTAATTCAGAGTTTTCCTCTCCTAGACTGGGTTAACTAGCCATGGTTAAAGAACCAGTCTGCCTCCTATTTTACCCATAATTGGAGGGAGAAATTGGATCCATAACTTTCCCAAGGGTATTAGCGCTATGTTAAATGCCAACAGCTTCGTCTAGGAATTGAACTCGTGACGTATATGGTATATAACTATTTCTCGACATCAAACTACATCAAAAATAATCTAATTCTAATTCAATCTTAACTCTTAACATCCTATACCACCTCATTCCACCCGACCAGAATTACATTTGTTTTCCTAATCCGCCCCAAACGATAGCCTTTGTTTAAATTTAATATTAAACATGTTTAGAAGTCTTAATTTTAAGGTAGTAACAGGTAACTTTAAATGAAAAGGCCATTTTTGCCATTTTGTGATAAATCCTTATAGACTTAGAAAATTCTCAACAGGATGTTAACAGTTAAAATAAATAATTGCCTAAACAGCGCGTGATGGGGTCTAAGATAATACAATCAATTAGATACATAAGTCCTTTCGTTCTTATATTAATACTCAACTATTTATTTGAAAATAATCTACGTGTGCATGGAAAGTATTTGAAAGTGTCCTTAAAAAAAAAAAAGTAAGCCGCACACATACACAAAAAAAAAAATAGCCAAAGGTCAGATAGAAACCTACAGGGATAATGGGTGACATAACTATTCATCGTAAAAATAAATAAGAAATAAAAAATGGTGGTAAGTCTTTAGCGTTACGTTTAGGACGACAGCGTGATGAAAGCTCGGTTGGCCGCTCAACACTTGATTCACGCGACTTAAGTCGAATGACAAACAGAATCAATGACCCGTTGATAAAAGCATTACTCGAATTGCAAAGGCGATGATATTAAAGAAGGCACTTAGATAAGTCAAATGAGGACGTCGCTAATGGAGACAAGTGAGATCGGCTGATTTTAACAATGAGCACAAATGGATTCGGATTTAGTAGGAATCAAAGAATAAGAAGAAATGGTAAATATGGAGAATTAGTTTGCAATGACATAAGCGTAAGCTTATTCTTTAGTTAATTACCTCCCCTTAATTTTTTCTACTTTTTTCTTAACACAACACACAAACATCTCTCTCTCTCTCTCTCTCTCTCTCTCTCTCTCTATATATATATATATAAATATATTATTATATATTATATATATATATAATATTGATTCGGTTTTAGTAGGAGTAAAATAAATAAGAATAAGAGAAATGTTAAATATGGGGAATTAAGATGGAATGACAATAAGCGCGGTTATCTTTAGTTAATTACCCCCTTTAATTGTTTTACTTTTTCTTAAGCAATCACCCTCTCTCTTCTCTCAAACACACACACACCACACACTCTCTCTCTCCCTCTCTCTCTCTCTCTCTCTCTCTTTATATATATATATATTATATATATATATATATATATATTATATATATATATAAATAACCAAGCGTGTTGGTAGATCCTTGCGGAGAGAAAAACAGCCGGCAGAGAGTTTGATTGTAAAAAATAATACTACCAGAAACATCAACAGGAAGAAAAAATCTTTTTGAAAAAAGAGACCAAGAATATTCGTACCAACAAAAAATAATCTATTGGTATAGTATTTGGCCAAAGAAAAAACAATTTTATATGCATATATATGTATATAAGTATATATATATTCATATAACCGCTAGGAGAAGCTAATTTGTAAAAAGTGCGCTCGATACCTAAGTAGAGCCAAGTAATAAGGATATCTACTGAGTCAGACGAACCTACTGTTAGTTTCGCATAAAGCTCTTCAGGGCTAAATCTGAGTCAGATTTTAGCCCTGAAGAGCTTTATGCGAAACTACAGTAGGTTCGTCTGACTCAGTAGATATCCTTATATATATATATATATATAAATTATAATTTAACTCTCGCCCCCACAAAATATAGCGTTGTTTACCGTCATTTTAGCAACACTTGATAACAATGATAATTTTAACACCAAACTTGTCCATCTTTTCCCCTCTCTTCTCTCTGTCTCTGTCTCTGTTCTTCTTGTCTCCCTCTCTCTGTCTCTCTCTGTGTCTTGTCCTCTCTGTTTCTGTCTCTCTCTGTCTCTGTCTGTCTCCCTCTCTCTCTCTCTCTCTCTCTTTCTCTTCCTCTCTCTCTCGCTATATATATATATATGTATATATATACACACACACACACATATGTGTGTGTGTGTGTGGTGTGTGGTGTGTGTGTGAGGTGCTTGGTGTGTAATGTTTTAGAGACGTAAGACAATCGACTCGTAGACCCGAGTTCAAATCCTGGACGAAGCTGTTTGGATTTCACATAGCGCTATAACCCTTGAGAAAAGGCATGCTCCCACTACTATATCTCCAGCTATGGGTAAATAATAGGGAAGACTGAGCTATTAACCTTGGCTAGGTAACTAGTTTAGTCATCCACCACACTGTTTTGGACGTTTAGGTCTCATCATTGTGGCTAGACTTAAAACTACTTCTGGCCGAGAAGAAACCGACCGAATTATCGTCACGTCCGGCTCCTTATATATATACACATAGTAGCGCTTGTTGTATTGGTTAAAAGTCATGGGAAATGGACTCGTCGCCCCGAGTTCAAATCTAGATGTGATAATTGCATTTCACTTAGCGCTAATACCCTTGGGAAAGGTATGACCCTACTTCCCTTCAGCTATGGATAAATAGTAGGGCAGACTGGGCCTCTTTAAACCTTGGTTAGGCAACTGGTCTAGGAGAAGGAAACTCTGAATTCAACATGTTAAACTCTGCTTAAGAAATTGACCCTTGTGTCACATCCTGCTCGTGCAGAGGGGTTTGGGAAATACTATATATATATATACACACACATAAAAACACACACATTCACACACAACACACATATATATATATATATATATAAATAGTCGAATCATTTCTCATTTCTAACCCAACCCTAAACCTAAACCCTAACCCTAACTCCCGTCTTCTTTTTTCTAGTAGATCAATAAATAAATAATGTATCAGTCAGAGTGGTCCCCTTTGTTTATGTTGGAGTTATAGGAAATTACCATTCTCATGACTCAAGGATTTCCACAATGTTCTAGACGATCACAAAAAGTAAAGTTCTGTAGACGTTTTTCGATTTTCACAGATCTCATTGAATAAGGAAATATACAAATAAAGTCGGGTGGAGTAGCCTATTGTCGGTATCAGACAGGAAGGGGGAAAGTCTATCCTTTTCACTATCCTACACTTGGGAGATTCTTTTTTTTTTTTTGCGTCTGGGGTGAAGCGTCGCTCACATCAACTTTCAGCACCCGGCTTTTACTGCACAGCTCCAGCTGCGCTACTCATTCGCTGGGTTGGTGAGGGTCGGTATCGTACTCGGAACCTCGATATAAAAAGGTTTCTACTCACTTGTTTATCGTGCGAAAAATCTCTATTCCTCTTAGAACCTTTCTGTCACCGCCAGGTTCGTGAGATGCTAAGAGGGAATCTCATTTTCTCAACCATGTTAAACAACCATTGTTTCCACATTGTTCATCGTTGGCATAGCAGTATATGAAACTAGTAGTCAATATAATAATAATAATAGTAGTAGTAGTAGTAGTAGTGAGAGGCAGGTGGGGAGGAGGGAGAGAGTGAGAGATAGAGAGAAAGAAAGAGACGACTAAAATAACAAATATAGAAAACAAAGAAGAGAGAAAGAGAGTGGGAGTGAGAGAAAGTGCGAGAGAAAGAGTGAGAAAACAGAGAGTGAGTATGTGTGGTGTGTGTTGTGTGGAGACATTAAAGAAAGAAAACGAGAAGACTGAGATAGAGAGAGAGAGAGAGAGAGAGAGAGAGAGAGAAGAGAGAGAGAGAGCCGAGGGAGAGAGAGAGGAAAAGAGAGAGAGAGAAAGAAAGAGAGGAACTGGAATCTCACCATCAGATACACTTTTAGTTTAAAATCCATGACCCGTTTTTTTGTGAGGTCTTAAGACTCTGTAGGTGTTACAGTCATAAATAAGTAAAGATAGATAGATAGATAATGAACAGACTGAGATAGAAAGATAGATTCATAGATAGATGGATGGATAGAAGGATAGATATGATCAAGACAGACATATAGATGTGTTGTGTGTGTGTGTGTGTGTGTGTGTGTGTGTGTAAGGTATCAAATGACTGGTAGTAAGGGATGATTCTTTTGGGATCTTCAAATCCTCACTGTATAACCATATATATATATATATATATATATTATATATTATATATATATATATATATATATAAGATAGAATAGATTAGATAGATAGATAGATAGATAGATCTAACAGTTTGAGATGATAGATAAATAAAATTAAAACCGTCTGAGATAGATAGGTAGAATAGACAGATAGATATTAATATACTGAGACAGACAGTCAGTTAGACAGACAGGACAGACAGATAGATAGATAGATCGATAGATATGAAGTAAATGAGTTCGCGAGTCAGATAGAAATTTACTGCAAATTAGTTTTTTTTTCTGATAGTCATTACACATATTACATACGTGTTGTAAGAAATAGAAATAGTTTTATAGGATAATTATTTTAAAAGAAGGTTTTATTTATTTTCATTGTATATATAATACGACTAACAGATTTGTTTATAAACCACTCCGGGTCCGAGTGCAATGGCAATGATAGAACACTCTACATTCCCACAAGCACCAGAAGTGAAACCTTATTGAGATTCAGTTTAATGTATATTTCGACAGGGAATAAATGTATATAAAGGTAAAATAGATTGAGAGAGAGAGAGACACACACACACACCCACACATGCAGAGACAGAGACAGATGCAACAGAAAGAGAGGGAGAGAGAGATAGAATAGAGAGAGAGAGAGAGAGGATAGACGGGGGGGGACAGATGAGAAAAGAGGGGGAGGGATGTACGGAAAAAATGAACATTGTGAGGGGAGATAAAAAAGGTGGACAGGAAGAGAAATGTTAAAGAAGATAAGCAAATAACGAAGAGAGAGAGAAAGAGAAAGTGTGTGTGTGTGTGTGTTGTTGTGTGTGTGTGTGAAAGGAGAGAGAGAGAGAGAGAGGGGGGTAGTTGAGGGTGAGGGGGAGAATGTACGGAAAAGAGTCGGGGAGATAAAAAAAAAAGGTGACAGGAAAAATAAATGTTAAAGAAAAAAAGCAATTAACGAATGTGTCGTAGTGATATGTAAACATAGGAGAGAGAGAGAGGGTGAGAGAGAGAGAGAGAGAGAGAGGAGAGAGAGTAATAGTAGAACAAAAATAAGAGTTAAGTAATAGAGTAAGAGTGGAGGGAGAGGAGAAGAGAAGTGAAGGGAAGAGAACAGAGAGTGGGGAAAACGTGTTTTGTAAGACATAGATGAAGATGGAAAAAATTGGAGAAAGAGAGAGTATATATATAATATATATATATATAATATATATTATATGTGTGTTGTGTTGTGTGTGTGAAGTGAGTGAGTGTGTTTGTGAGAGAGTGAGTGAGGAGAGAGAGAGAGGGGAGAGACGACAAAGAGGGAGATAGAAAAATAAATAGCCCTGACAGACTGAGAAGAGAGGTAATGCGACAAAATAGAGAGGCAGATTGTGTGTGTCTTGATATGTTACACTGAAAAACCTGGCGACCTCAAGCTGGGCCAAAACCTTTCTAATGTTGCGCCAGAGTCGACAAATTACGGAATCATTTTTTTCCTCTCTGAGTCTTTGATGTAATTTGAAAGCCGATGGATCCAATGGGGAATGTTGGAGCCAAGCAGATTCCGTATTGTTCGACTCTGCGCAACATTAGAAAAAGGTTTTGGCCGCCAGCTTTGAGGTCGCCAGGTTTTCAGTGTATCATATCAAGACACACACAATCTGCCTCTCTTTTTTGTCTGCATTACTCTCTTCTCAGTCTGTCAGGCTATTTATTTTCTATCTCCCTCTTTGTCTCTCTCTCCCTCTCTCTCTCTCTACTCACTCTCTCACAACACACTCACTCATCACACAACACAACACACACACATATATATATATATATATTATATATATTTTATATATTACTCTCTCTTTCTCAATTTTCCATCTTCATCTATGTCTACAACACGTTTTCCCCACTCTCTGTTCTCTCTCCCTCTTTCTCTCTCTCTCTCCTCACTCTTATATACTACTCTTCATTTTGTCTACATTACTCTCTCTTCTCTCTCTCTCTCTCTCTCTCACCCTCTCTCTCTCTCCTATGTTTACATTCACTACGACACATTCGTTAATTGCTTTTTTCTTTAACATTTATTTTTCCTGTCACCTTTTTTTTATCCTCCGCACTCTTTTTTTTTTTCGTACATTCTCCCCCTCACCCTCACTACCCCCCTCTCTCTCTCTCTCTCTCTCTTTCACACACACACACACACACACACAACCACACACACACTTTCTCTTTCCCTCTTTTCGTTATTTGCTTATCTTCTTAACATTTTCTTCTGTCCACCTTTTTATCTCCCCTCACAATGTTCATTTTTTTCCGTACATCCTCCCCTCTTTCTCATCTGTCCCCCGTCTATCTCTCTCTCTCTCTCTCTCTATCTATCTCTCTCTCCCTCTTTTCTGTGCATCTGTCTCTGTCTCTGCATGTGTGTGTGTGTGTGTGGTGTGTCTTCTCTCTCTCAATCTATTTTTACCTTTATATACATTTATTCCTGTCGAATATAACATTAAACTGAATCTCAATAGAAGGTTTCACTTCTGGTGCTTGTGGGAATGTAGAGTGTTCTATCATTGCCATTGCACTCGGACCCGGAGTGGTTAAAACAAATCTGTTAGTCGTATTATATATACAATGAAAATAAATAAAACCTTCTTTTAAATAATTATCCTATAAAACTTTATTTCTATTTCTTAACACGTATGTAATATGTGTAATGACTATCAAAAAAACTATTGCAGTAAATTTCTATCTGACTCGCGAACTCATTTACTTCATATCTATCGATCTATCTATCTATCTGTCTGTCTGTCTGTCTAACTGACTGTCTGTCTCAGTATATTAATATCTATCTGTCTATCTACCTATCTATCTCAGACGGTTTATATTTATTTATCTATCTATCTCAAACTGTTTATATCTATCTATTATCTATCTATCTATCTTATCTATCTATATATATATTATATATATATATATATTATATATATATATATATATATTATATATGGTTATACAGTGAGATTTTGAAGATCCCAAATAGAATCATCCCTTACTACCAGTCATTTGATACCTTACACACAACACACACACACACACACACACACATCTATGTCTGTCTGATCATATCTATCCTTCTATCCATCCATCTATCTATGAATCTATCTTTCTATCTCAGTCTGTTCATATCTATCTATCTATCTATTTACTTATTTATGACTGTAACACCTACAGAGTCTTAAGACCTCACAAAAACGGGTCATGGATTTTAACTAAAGTGTATCTGATGGTGAGATTCCAGTTCCTCTCTTTCTTCTCTTCTCTCTCTTTTCTCTCTCTCTCCTCTCTCTCTCTCTCTCTCTCTCTCTCTCTCTCTCTCTTTCTCTCTATCTCAGTCTCTCGTTTTCTTTCTTTTAATGTCTCCACACACACACACACACACATACTCACTCTCTGTTTTCTCACTCTTTCTCTCGCACTCTCTCACTCCCACTCTCTTTTCTCTCTCTTTGTTTTCTTATTTGTTATTTTAGTCGTCTCTTTCTTTCTCTCTATCTCTCACTCTCTCCCTCCTCCCCACCTGCCTCTACTACTACTACTACTACTACTATTATTATTATTATATGACTACTAGTTCATATACTGCTATGCAACGATGAACAATGGTGAACAATGGTATGTTTAACATTGTTGAGAGGAAATGGATTCCCTCTTAGCATCTCACGACCTGGCGGTGACAGAAAGGTTCTAAGAGGAATAGAGATTTTTCGCACGATAAACAAGTGAGTTAGAAACCTTTTTATATCGAGGTTCCGAGTACGATACCGACCCTCACCAACCAGCGAATGAGTAGCGCAGCTTGGAGCTGTGCAGTAAAGCCGGGTGCTGAAAGTTGATGTGACGCTTCACCCAGACGCAAAAAAAAAAAAAAAGAATCTCCCAAGTGTATGGATAGTGAAAAGGGGATAGACTTTCCCCCTTCCTGTCTGATACCGACAATAGGCTACTACCGACTTTAGTTTGTATATTTCCTTATTACAATGAGATCTGTGAAAATCGAAAACGTCTACAGAACTTTACTTTTGTGATCGTCTAGAACATTGTGAAATCCTTGAGTCATTGAGAAATGGGTAATTTCCTATAACTCCAACATAAACAAAGGGGGACCACTCTTGACTGATACATTATTTATTTATTGATCTACTAGGAAAAAAGAAGACGGGGTTAGGGTTAGGGTTTAGGTTTAGGGTTAGGGTTAGAAATGAGAAATGATTCGACTATATATATATATATATATATATATGTGTGTGTGTGTGTGTGTGTGTGTTTTTATGTGTGTGTATATATATATATATGTATTTCCCAAACCCCTCTGCACGAGCAGGATGTGACACAAGGTCAATTTCTTAAGCAGAGTTTAACATGTTTGAATTCAGAGTTTTCCTTCTCCTAGACCAGTTGCCTAACCAAGGTTAAAGAGCCCAGTCTGCCCTACTATTTATCCATAGCTGAAGGGAGAGTAGGGTTCATACCTTTCCCAAGGGTATTAGCGCTAAGTGAAATGCAATTATCACATCTAGGATTTGAACTCGGGGCGACGAGTCATTTCCCATGACTTTAACCAATACAACAAGCGCTACTATGTGTATATATATAAGGAGCCGGACTGACGATAATTCGGTCGGGTTTCTTCCTCGGCCAGAAGTAGTTTTTAAGTCTAGCCACAATGATGAGACCTAAACGTCAAAACAGTGTGTGTGGATGACTAAACTAGTTACCTAGCCAAGGTTGAATAGCTCAGTCTTCCCTATTATTTACCCATAGCTGGAGATAATAGTAGTTGGGAGCATGCCTTTTCTCAAGGGTATTAGCGCTATGTGAAATCCAAACAGCTTCGTCCAGGATTTGAACTCGGGTCTACGAGTCGATTTCTTACGTCTCTAAACATTACACCAAGCACTCACCCACACACACACACACACACACCACACACATATGTGTGTGTGTGTGTATATATATACATATATATTATATATAGCGAGAGAGAGAGGGAGAGAGAAAGAGAGAGAGAGAGAGGAGAGAGGGAGACAGACAGAGACAGAGAGAGACAGAAACAGAGAGACAGACACAGAGAGAGACAGAGAGAGGGAGACAGAGAAAGAGACAGAGACAGAGACAGAGAGAAAGAGAGGGGAAAAGATGGACAAGTTTGGTGTTAAAATTATCATTGTATCAAGTGTTGCTAAAATGACGGTAAACAACGCTATATTTTGTGGGGGGAGAGTTAAATTATAATTTATATATATATATATATATAAGGATATCTACTGAGTCAGACGAACCTACTGTTAGTTTCGCATAAGCTCTTCAGGGCTAAAATCTGACTCAGATTTTAGCCCTGAAGAGCTTTTATGCGAAACTAACAGTAGGTTCGTCTGACTCAGTAGATATCCTTATTACTTGGCTCTACTTAGGTATCGAGCACTTTTACAAATTAGCTTCTCCTAGCGGTTATATGAATATATATATATCTTATATACATATATATGCATATAAATTGTTTTTTTCTTTTGGCCAAATACTATACCAATAGATTATTTTTTGTTGGTACGAATATCTTGGTCTTTTCTTTTTTTCAAAAATTTTTTTCTTCCTGGTTGATGTTTGGTAGTATATTTTTACAATCAAACTCTCTGCCGGGTTTTTTCTCTCGCAAGGATCTACCAACACGCTTGGTATATTATATATATATATATATATATATATATATATATATATATATATATATAAAGAGAGAGAGAGAGAGAGAGAGAGGGAGAGAGAGAGTGTGTGTGTGTGTGTGTGTGAGAGAGAGAGAGGGTGATGTGCTAAGAAAAAGTAAAACAATTAAAAGGGGGTAATTAACTAAAGAATAACCGCGCTTATGTCATTCCATCTTAATTCCCATATTTAACATTTCTTCTTATTCTTATTTATTTTACTCCTACTAAAACCGAATCAATATATATATATATATATATATATATATATATATATATATATATATATAGAGAGAGAGAGAGAGAGAGAGAGAGAGAGAGAGAGTGTGTGTGTTGTGTTAAGAAAAAAGTAGAAAAATTAAGGGGAGGTAATTAACTAAAGAATAGCTTACGCTTATGTCATTGCAAACTAATTCTCCATATTTACCATTTCTTCTTATTCTTTGATTCCTACTAAATCCGAATCCATTTGTGCTCATTGTTAAAATCAGCCGATCTCACTTGTCTCCATAGCGACGTCCTCATTTGACTTATCTAAGTGCCTTCTTTAATATCATCGCCTTGCAATTCGAGTAATGCTTTTATCAACGGGTCATTGATTCTGTTGTCATTCGACTTAAGGTCGTGAATCAAGTGTTGAGCGGCCAACCGAGCTTTCATCACGCTGTCGTCCTAACGTAACGCTAAAGACTTACCACCATTTTTTATTTCTTATTTATTTTTACGATGAATAGTTATGTCACCCATTATCCCTGTAGGTTTCTATCTGACCTTTGGCTATTTTTTTTTTTGTGTGTGTATGTGTGCGGCTTACTTTTTTTTTTTTAAGAGGACACTTTCAAATACTTTCCATGCACACGTAGATTATTTTCAAATAAATAGTTGGTATTAATATAAGAACGAAAGGGACTTATGTATCTAATTGATTGTATTTATCTTAGACCCCATCACGCGCTGTTTAGGCAATTATTTATTTTAACTGTTAACATCCTGTTGAGAATTTTCTAAGTCTATAAGGATTTATCACAAAATGGCTAAAAATGGCCTTTTCATTTAAAGTTACCTGTTACTACCCTTAAAATTAAGACTTCTAAACATGTTTAATATTAAATTTAAACAAAGGCTATCGTTTGGGGCGGATTAGGAAAACAAATGTAATTTCTGGTCGGGTGGAATGAGGTGGTATAGGATGTTAAGAGTTAAGATTGAATTAGAATTAGATTATTTTTTATGTAGTTTGATGTCGAGAAATAGTTATATACCATATACGTCACGAGTTCAATTCCTAGACGAAGCTGTTGGCATTTAACATAGCGCTAATACCCTTGGGAAAGTTATGGATCCAATTCTCCCTCCAATTATGGGTAAATAGGAGGGCAGACTGGGTTCTTTTAACCATGGCTAGTTAACCAGTCTAGGAGAAGGAAAACTCTGAATTATAACCTGTTAAACTCACTTAACAAATTGACCTAGTGTCACATCCTGCTCCTGTGGATGGGTTGATATATATATATATATATATATATATATATATATATATATATATAAGTTATCATCCGGTGTCCATGTCTCCATTGACCTTGTGTCGCATCCTGCTCGTGCGGAGGGGTTAGTAAATATATATACCATATCTATACGTCAACCCCTACGCACCAAGGATTTTACATAAGATTAATTTCTTAAGCGGAGTTTAACAGGTTTGAATTCAGAGTTTTCTTTCTCCTAGATCGGTTGCTATACCAAGATAAAAAAAATCCATTCTGCCCTAGTATTTACACATCGTTGAAGGGAGAATAGTTGGACTCTTCCTGGATTTGAACCTGTCTCGTCGTGTCCATTTCCTACGGCGATAACCATTAAATCATGCGCTTCCACTATATAAGAGTGAGAGAAGGGGGGATAGAAGGACAAATGTCACATATTTTGGAAATCAATGAATTGTGAAGAGTAAGTTTACTTGGTACAGTAAACCTGTTTTGGAACAATAATCTAAAATTCTAGCCTTTCTTTGGCACCAGAGGCAACATCGTGACTTTCATAGGAGATAAAGACAAATACGAAGAGACTGATATGAGTACACATAAATATTTACGCATGTATATAAAAGATATTCAATAATATACTTGTGTTTTCAATCAAGATTTATTCAATAACTAGAAGGACCTGTGGATATACAACAGTATGATAATTCAATTATTACAACGTTTGATTTTTTTTTTTACTTAAGAGCTACTGCCAATAGTTCTATATGTAAAATGTATACTACTCTTGATTTAACTCCCTCTCACTCTTTTTTATCTTTTTTCTTTTCTTTCTTTCTTTTTCTCTTTTCATTTTGTTCGATTGAAACAGATTACCGTTACGTTTCCGCACGCACACCCCCTTCTCTTTCCCCTCTGTTTCATTCTTCTTATATGTTTTCCCTTTTTCTTTCTTTATAATAAAAAAACGGAACAATCCATTATTTAGCTGATAATAATAATAATAATAATCTTATTATAATGGAGATTGTGTTTTTCTGTCTGTAACCGAAACTATATTACTATTCAAGTAACAATTCCCTTAGTTATTTACGTCACATTCTACAGGATTTTATCTTTATTTAAACCTCAATTATTAATAAAATTGTTTCACATTATTAATACTGTTGGTAATAACTATATATTAATAACATACAATTGTATTTATATATACTACAAAATAGCAGTTTACAGTGTGAATGGGAAGGCTAATTTGCATATTGATATTAAAAATCTGATTTTAATAAATATGTGCTTAGTATTATTGATTTCTAATTGTTTGGTTTTATCTTCATGAATATTATCTAAAATCTCAGGGATAAATCTTAAAAGAAATTCATTAACAAGAAAAAATAACAGTAATTTTATTCTTTACTTCCTATTTTAACTAAAGAGTTAAATTAGGAAAATTTAGCAATGAAAGACGGGAGTGAGAGAAGAGTAAGTTTCAGTTGTTCTTTATTTTTTATTATGCCCCCCTCTGTTTCAAATATTTTTATCTGCTTTCTTATTTAGTTTCATTAGCATTTCTAATTTGATACAATATTTTATTACATTAAAACTTAAATACTTGCACCCGGAGGGTGCATATATTTGCTAATAATAATAATAATAATAATAATAATAATAAAAAATAATAATAGATAGATAGATAGATAGATGGATACCTGGACCTTCTGTGTGGAATGTGAGGGTGAACCTATTGTAGTTGGTGCACTTGTAACGGTTCCCGAAAGCTTGGAAAAGAGACTAGAGGAACTGGAAATCAGCGGTAGAATTGAGGCCATCAAGACCACAGCCTTGTTGAAATCGGCTAGAATACGCAGAAATGTCCTGGAGATCTAAGGAGACTTGTCACTCAGACTCCGGTGAAAGACCATCAGCTAATGCTGGTGTGAAAAACTCATGGTAATAATTTGATTAACAAAAAAAAAAAAAAAAAAAAAAAAAAGAGAACGTGTCAACTGGTGGACTTTGCGATTTCAGCAGATCACAGGTGAAGCTGAAGGAAAATGAAAAGATGGATAGATACCTGGACCTTGCCAGAGAATTGAAAAGGCTGTGGAATAAGAGAGTGAAAGTGATACCAATTGTAGTTGGTGCACTTGGAACGGTCCCAATAAACTTCGAAAAAAGACTGGGCGATCTGGAAATCAGAGAAAGAATCGAGACCATCCAGACTACTGCACTGCTGCAATCGGCTAGAATACTTAGAAGAATCCTGGAGATATGAGGAGACTTGTTGTCACTCAGCCTCCAGTGAAAGACCACCAGCTAATACTGGTGTGAAAAATGTATAATAATAATAATGATAATAATAATAATAATAATAATAATCTAAACAGATTTCTGTGTTGAATTGATCAAGTTAAGCCTTAAACTGACATTAATTCAATCGATTCCCTCCACCTCACCACGAGACTACAAGGTCGATTTTTGCCATCATTTGAGGAAACCAGACTGAGGGACTTGGTCCAAGTGGTCCAGTCACTCACTGGACTTGGTTGCTAGCTCCTCCCTACCACTCGTCGTTCGTTTTTGTCGAGGTGACTACCCCCCCACCCCAATTCCAACCCCGGGTGTCACTTCCTTTTCCCACCCTCGGTGAATAACTTAGCGAGTAAAGACTGAGTCATTATATTTTATTCTTTTCATCTTCGCCGCCTTTAAACGTTGCCGGCACAGATCAAAGGAAATTCCTGTCGGAAACCAATCGGCGGCCAACAGCGTCTCATTCGATTGTTAACCTGATTGTGCAGCCGACACTTAATTGATAGTTACAGTCAATGATGAGAGGACGGTGCCCGGGGTAGGGGGAGACCCGGGGTGAGGGGCTTGACTAAGAGGTGAGCATTACAGCCAACCAAATAGAGGAAGAGAAACACTGGAGATGGGTAAAGTCCTCAAAGCGCTACGCAGGGAGATTGTTCGTGCTGCTATTGACAACACTCTTGTTTAGGCCGAAAATATGGAGTTAACATGTTACTGTTTGTGTGAATGTATGTGTGTGTGTTCTTTATTATCTCTGTCTTATTCTGTTCATATATATTTGCTTGTCAGTATTGCGTAAATAATCTCTCTCTTTCTCCCACTCTCGCTCTCTCGCTCTCTCTCTCTCTCTCTCTCTCTCTCTCTCTCTCTCTCTTGTTCACCCTTAGTTTCTCTCCCTCTCCCTCTCTCTCTCACTCTTAGTTTTCTTTAACTAATATTTAGGAATGAAGGGATTTCTATCTGCCCTGTTTATTAAAACAATCATTGGAATGACTGACAAAGAAGTCAGCCTCAAAGCACCAGATTTCACTACATCACCAATGTCAAGCATCGATGAGCCGACTCATTATTTAAATGAGAGAATATTAATAATAGCAGTTACTGTAAAAAAAAAAACATGAATATATATAATCGTTTGGATTTTATGGTATGTCAACCCTTGTTGGATTATTTTATGTCAAAAACGTTTGGTTTTATTCATTTCTGTTGGGTATTCAATTCTTTTAAAATAGATTTTTTGTAAACACATTTTTGATATATTTAACCCATAGATAGTATCCTAACTCTGAGTCAGGGTGGACCTGGGAGTAATTGCAATGAAGGGGTAGTCTACATTCCCAAAAGCTCCAAATTGGAATCTCACCATTAATTGTAGTTTAACTTCATACCTAGGAAATAGCAAACATAGTTATTATCATTAGTATTTTTAATATAAGCACAACTAGTATTTTATCATGTACCAGACTAAAGGATATTCATTAAATAACAATCTAATGATCGGGATGAGAATAAGCATAAAACTCAATAAAAATAATGTTTCCAGCGAATGATTTTAACTAGGGAATTATAACTATTTACAATGAATAAATTCTTCCACAGAACACATAATACTTGAAAGTAAATGAGTAAACACGTTTAACATGAATTTGAAACAGGAAATACATTGACACAATTTAGAATTTCAAACAATATTGTATTACATTTATACATAATGAAATACAGTTGTAATGTTTTTGTTGCAAACAATTGTGCCGTTTTACGGATATATATTTGTAGGGCCGGATGAGCTCAGTCGGTAGAGCGTTCGGCTAGAAACCACAAGGTTCCTGGTTCGATACCGGTCCTCGCCAACTCAGCGTATGAGTAGCACAGGGATCTGTGCGGTAAAGTAAGGAGCTGATGTGGCACCCCACCTCAGATGCAAAAACAATCTCCTTGGTCTAACGCTAGTGAAAAGGGGATAGACTCCCTTGCTTCCGACATTAGGCCACCCCGATGACTTTACTTTTTTACGGATACATATATATATATATATATATATATATATATATATATATATATATATATATATATATGGCGCGCGTGTGTGTGTGTATGTATAAATTATTATATTATATAATTATATTATTATAAAAATGTATATATAAATCATCATGTTATATAATTGTAATTATATTATAATTATATTATATGAACATATATATAAATATAAATCATATATATATATATATATATATATATATATATATGTGTGTATGTGTGTGTGTGTGTGTGTGTGTGCGTGTGTGTAAACGAATATAAATCTACTTACCTAAGTCCTTGGTAAATAGTTATGTTAAAGATCTCGTACTTACACTGGCTATTCTGGTAGGAGCAGCATATTTTCAGCCGACTCCATGAAATGTTGGGTGAAAAAGAGTAAGATTCATATCTTTGATTTCTGGCGCCGAAACATGCGGGTCGGTGATTGGTTGGTTTGAAAAGGGCATTTCGACCACGGGAAACAACCCACCAAACTTTTTTTATATTGTGTTTGTTTTGCATGCGCCTGCATCTGACCCTTGGCAGTCGTTTCTGATGGAGCTCCAAATTGACACTATCACCAAGTGTGGATTTATTTAGTTTCAGAACACAAAAGGACTTAAACCGTTTGTAATTTATCGTTAATTTACGGAAGTGTGTTACGAATCGTACATGCATGTCAAAAACGTCTGCAAGTGGCGTAGAGAATTTGCAACGACGATGAGGTTCAACACTTCCTCAACGACATGACGGCGAGCTGGTATGACATGGGCATAGAAAAACTGCCATTATGCCTACACAAATGCATCGTCCGAAATGGCGATTATGAAGAAAATAGATGCTGAAACTTGAAAATGATGTAATCATCATTGACAATAAACAATAAACAATATACGTTTGTGTGATTTCTAAATATTTTGGAAATCTTACCTTTAGAATTACCTCTGTACTATCCAATGGGGCCGCGTTATCTGCTGCAGATAGGTTCCAAGAGACACTATCGGTGGTAGAATCCGTGGATAACAGCGAACTACTTCAGATTTAGCTTGGTCTAAGAACCACAAGGCGGCAAGTTCGATACTGGCCCCCAACTCAGTGCATGTGTAACAGATTTGATCTGTGTGGTAAAGTCGGAAGCTGATGTTCAGATACAAGAACAATCTTGCTGGTCAAGCGCTAGTGAAAGTTGGATAGACTCCGTAGTTGTCCGGGTGATACCGAAAATAGGCCACTCTGTCAACTCTTTTTTACTAATTAAGTTATAGAAACGCACTCAGCGTAACGGTTATACATTGAAAAATGCACTAATCCATTTATTCTCCCCCCCCCCCAGCTATGGGTAAAGTGTAGAGAATAATTATTTAGCCTTGGTTAGGCAACAGCTCTGAAATCAAACCAATATACTATATTCCTATCATAACCACCACCACTGGCTATGTATTTTTACCAGTTTTATAGTGATCGCTGTATACGTTGTAGTTGCCATGGAAGTATATAGGAGGCTTTACTTTTGTTACATCAAGGCAGTGCGCTTAACGAAACGATTATTGCCTTAGAAAATGTGACCAGCGACGCAAGTTCAAAACCTGGACAAGGTTGTTTGTGTTTCACTTCACACTAATGCTCTTTTGGAAAAGCATAAATCCATGTCATACCCAACCCCAGCTATGATTAAACTGTTAATCAAACTGGGCCCTTTAGCCGTGGTAAGGCAACTAATATAGGAGAAAGAAAACTATGAATCCAAAGGAGCTGTAATCCGCTTTTAAAATGACCCTGTGTCACATCTTGTCCGTGCCTGAAAGATTGGGTAAAAGTATATTAGGCATGTTCAAATAAACTGAAATGCCATTAATCCGTTGCAGCCTCTCAAAAAAAAAACTTAATTTGTTTAACAAATTTGTAAATAAGAAAAATAGCACAGTATTGTATCATCATCATGTGACGCAATTAGCACGGATATTCATGACAATCTCTCACCAAACTTCTCTATCATTCATTGCCCCAAGGAGGACCTATGTGCAGCATCCAGTATCCGCGCAGAGCTGGTCAATATAGGTCCTTGCTGGGCGGCCCACATTACCATGTGCATGTGTTGGCTTCCTCAGGGAGAACGTCGCTAATGAGTTCGTCCTTGCTCCCCCAGCAGTGTCCAGCATGTCTTGTCCGTATCACTCGGATGGTTTGTGAGATAGGGGGCAGATGGTCGCACGGCTGTTTCCTTGTGGGATGCTGTTTCCATGATTTCTTCATGATCTCACGTTGCATTCTTGTGCAGCTCCCATCTAGCTTATTCTCAAGGTGCTTCGTTAGGGTCCTAGTGGTGCAGCCATAACGTAATGAATTACGTGGTGCAATATATTTTTTATAATATTTTTCTTTGGCAATATATTTGGAACCTTGCTCGTACTTTATATTGTAGGTCTCAACACAAAGCAAAACTCGACCAAATAACAGCTCGTAATTTTGACTACGTATGTTGGGACATTCGTAAGTCAATGTACTATCGTATATTGAATCGTATAATAACACCCACACAAATGCATACCTGGCAATACTTACCTCGCAATAATGAGTGTCCTATGGTGTTGTAAGGGTTATCAAGCTAGTCTCGCCTATCCATTATTACTGTAATAGTGATTACGATCCTTGTTGGAAGCCCCATAATTTTGACCTTGTGTCATATCCGACCGTGGCAAACTGGTCGGTTAAATACCTAGCACAAAAAGGAATAACGATCAGTGTTAGTAAAATATCTTTACTCAATTTCACTTATTTTTTTCTTTCTCTTCCACTTGCTTCTTTTACTCTGCTGTTTTTTTCCTCTTTCTTCCTCTTGTTCTTTTCTCTCTCCCCCTCTTATCTTATCTCTGCTGCTCTTAGTTATCTTTTTTCTCTCTTTCTCATCCTTGCACTTCTGCTCGTTTTATTTCTCTCTGCCCCATTGTTCTTCTCTCCCCCTCCCTGTTATTCTCTTTCTCTCCCATTTTCTTCTCTTTCTCTCCCCCTTTTTCTCTCTTTCTCCCCTTGCTTTGTTCTTCTCTTTTCTCTCCCCCTTGTTCTTCTCTTTCTCTTCTTCTCTTTTATCTCCCCTTGTTCTTCTCTTTTCTCTCCCCCTTGTTCTTCTCTTTTCTCTCCCCCTTGTTCTCTTCCCCCCCTGTTATTCTCTTTTCTCTCCCCCTTGTTCTTCTCTTTTGTCTCCCCTTTGTTCTTTCTCCTTTCTCTCCTCCCTGTTCTTCTCCTTTCTCTCCCCTTTGTTCTTCTTCACCCCCTGTCTCTTTTCTCCCCCCCTGTTCTTCTCCTTTCTCTCCCCCTGTTCTTCTCATTTCTCTCCCCCTTGTTCTTCTCTTTTCTCTCCCCTTGTTCTTCTCCTTTCTCTCCCCCCTTTCTTCTCCTTTCTCTCCCCTTGTCTTCTTCACCCCCTGTTCTCTTTTCTCCCCCCCTGTTCTTCTCCTTTTCTCTCCCTTTTGTTCTTCTCTTTCTCCCCCTTGTTCTTCTCTTTTCTCCCCTGTTCTTCTCCTTTCTCTCCCCTTTGTTCTTCTCCCCCTTGTTCTCTTTTCTCCCCCCCCTGTTCTTCTCCTTTCTCTCCCCTTTTTTCTTTCTCTTTTCTCTCCCCTTGTTCTCTTTTCTCTCCCCCTTCTCTGTTCTCTCCCCTTGTCTCTCTCCCCTGTTCGTCTCCTTATCTCCCATTTGTTCTTCTCCCCCACCCCCTTGTTCTTCTCCTTTCTCTCCCCCTTGTTCTTCTCTTTTCTCTCACCCTTGTTCTTATCTTTTCTCTCTCCTTTGTTCTTCTCTTTTCTGTCAATCTTAAACAAAATACTCCTGTGATTCTGATAACTCTAAGTAGACATTCATTATCCTTAGATTTGCTTTGGACAAAGCCAGGATGATGAGGCACCCAGTGAGATTCGAATTCACAAACAGTTGTCGGCTTTGCCTAACTCACTAGATATTACACAGCACGAAGTGAACTATAAATTCCTTCAGCTCTGTCGATTGGGGCTGTAAAATATGCCGGCTGCATCTCTGCCTCACTCCACTTTGTCCCTACTTGTTCTAGACGGTCAGACGGAAAGGCTCGTCAAACCCTAGAACCTATATGATTGTTCCGATTGAATTGCTCTGATAACAACCGTCAACCCAATTATGATATATGTGCTAGAAGGTGGTGGCTGAGAGTCAATGTTCTGTGTATGTCCTTAAACTGCATCTATTGGTGAGGTTCCATATCTGGACCACTGGGTAGTAAGGAGTACCCCTTCATTGCCATTACAACTAGGTCAACACTGATCCGGGGTGGTCGTTCCCGTTAATGTCCCATCTATGGGTAAAAAAAATCACTTTATGAGTTTTAACAATCGTGTTTTAAAAAATGAATATCCTACAAGAATGAATAAAATAAAATAAAAAAGTATTCGGCAGAAAATATCCCAAGAGTTGACGTGCCGTAAAAACTAACCAACCAACCAACCCACCGACCGACCAATCAACCAAGCACTGCTGGTTAGAGTAGACTTCGGAGTAATGTCAATGAAGGGCAAAGAGCAAAGAAAAAAATCTCTTTAGAAACAACTACATTAAAAATGTAAATATGAACCTACGATGAACGTGATCCCCAAGCCTCTAGGCAGGAAATAACCCTAGACGGGTTGACATGCCACTAAGATCAATCAATCAATCAACCTAAAAAAAAACTTAAATCAGTTTTAGGTACTACGGTTATTATATTTGATATGTCTTAACATGCAAGTAACTTGAAAAATATAACTTCATTTGTAGATGGATATGTGCAATCTGTATGAATGTTCTTCGGAGTTACATTTCTTCTTTAATTTGTATATTTTATTTACTTTATTCGTGTCTAACTAACATTTGATTAATGTTTCAGATAATGGCAAAATGCCGTCCAGAAGAAAAAAACTCTATGCAAACTTATCGATTAGAAGATTATGGTGATTTGAGATAAGGGTACACTTGTACCACTGAACAATTAGTCTTTCTTTATCCACCTGTCTTTCTCTTTTTCTCTCTCTCTCTTTCTTTCTCTTACTCACTCTCTCTCTCTCTCTCTCTCTCGCGTGCGCGCCTCTTTTCACTCTCCCTCCTCTCTCTCTATCTGTCACTTTCTTCTCTTTTTCTAAATAAATCTGTTTCGTTACTCTCTTTCTATATCCATTTTCCTGTTTCTTCTTTATCTTCGCTTTTTCTTTCTTTTTTATCTTCTTTTTCTTTTTTTTGTTTTTGTCTTCTCTTCTCTTTATTTCTGTTTCTCCTTTCTCCCCCTCTCTCTCTCTCTCACTCTCTCTCTCTTTCTGTCTCTCTAACTATCTCTCTCTCCATCTCCATCTATCTATCTATCTATCTATCTATCTATCTATCTTTCTCTTTCCTCTCTCTTTCTAAATAAATCTGTTTCGTTACTCTCTTTCTATATCCATCTTTCTGTTCCTTCTTTATCTGCCTTTTTTCTTTCTTTTCTTTTTCATCTTCTTTTTGTTTTGTTTTTTTGTTTTCTCTTCTCTTTATTTCTGTTTCTTATCCCCCCCCTCTCTCTCTCTCTCTCTCTCTCTCTCTCTTCTCTATCTATCTCTATTTATCTATCTATCTATCTTTCTCTTTCCTCTCACTTTCGATATAAATCTGTTTCGTTACTCTCTTTCTATATCCAGTTTCCTGTTTCTTCTTTATCTTCCTTTTCTTTTTTTTTCTTTTTTTGTTTATGTTTTCTCTTTTCTTAATTTCTGTTTATCCTTAACATTAGTGCTCACGTCCAAATTACGTTGAAAGCGCCCGTTCACGTTAGATCACCACAGTGAAGCACTGATGAGCATGGTCAATACATAGATGGGTGACCATTTAAGCCACAGAATGTACTGTATGCAACCTGATATAAAAATGATTTGATTCGGCATTAAATGGCCCGAAAAGGGTTGATATGCCATAAAACAAAACTACCAACCAACCTTACCTTTTTTTCTTATACCCTGTCGTCGGGGTTTTGAATACGCTAAATGTATCGCCCGCTGAGGGGTAAGGTCTCTCACAAGACCAGGACACTAAGCAGCATCCAGTGGTGAGGCTCCAGTCCTGAAGCTCTGAGAAGTGTGCAATATCCTTACATTGCAATTAGTCCCAGATCCACCCTGACCTGGAATGGTAGTATCTTAGGGTCCAATCTATAGATCTGTTTGTAAATTAGTTTTATCAGATAGGAATAATAGATATCATATATACAAAATACTTTTCAGAAACTATGTCAAAAATTTAAATATAAACGTAAAATATATGCAATTCTCTAACCTCTAGGTATAAAATAACACCAGTGGGGTTTACATGCCGTTAAAATCAACCAATCAATTATTTTTCTTCTCTCTCTTCTCTCTCTCTCTCTCTCTCTCACTCCCTCTATCTATCTATCTATCTATCTATCTATCTCGCTATCTATCGATCTATCTACCTCTCCCCACCTCTCGCTCGCTCCTCGCTCGCTCGCTCGCTCGCTCTCTTACATTCATCTATGTTTCACCGCTTTCTCTTTCTTTATTTTCTTATTTTCGTCCTTTCTTTTTTCTTTTCTCTCTTTCAATTTTTTTCTCTTTCCGTTTTTATCTATTTGCATTTTTTCCATCTTCTCTCTCCCCGTCCCTCTCTCCCTCTGTCTCTGCCTCTGTCTGTCTGTCTGTCTGTCTATCTGTCTCGCTCTCTCTCACGTTTCCTTATTTTTCACCGCTTTCTCTTTTTTCTTTCCCCCCCATTTTTCCATTTCTCTTTCTTTTTCTCTCTTTCACTATTTTTTCTCTATCCGTTTCTCTCTATTCTTATTTCTTTTCCTACTTATTCTCTCTCTCTCTCTCTCTCTCTCTCTCTCTCTCTCTCTCTCTCTCTCTCTCTCTCTCTCTCTAGATATATATATATATATATCATCTCATCTCTTGTCAAAGTTTTCTAGCTGATTTTCTCGTTTTCTGTCTTTCTCTTCTCTTTTAACACTATATTTCTGTTTCCGTTTTTATTCGGATCTTTCTTTTTTTGCTTCTTATTCTCACCCCTCTCACTCTCTCACTCCCTCTCTCTCTCTCCTCTCTCTCTCTCTCTCTCTCTCTCTCTCTCTCTCTCTCTCTTTTCACTATCTCGCTATCTTTACCATTTCATATCTCACTGTCATTCCTCTTTTCTCTCACTTTCTATTCCTTTTTCTCTTTCTCTTACTTCTTACATACCTCTCCCTCTCTTTCTTTCTGTTATACTCTTCTCTCTCTCTCTCTCTCTCTCTCTCTCTCTCTCTCTCTCTCTCTCTCTCTCTCTCTCTCTTTCCACTACCTAGCTATCTTTATCATTCCATCTCTTGCATAACGTTTCTATCATTCCCTTTCTCTCTCTTTTAATTCCCTTTTCTTTCTTTCTTTCTCTTTTTCCTTACTTGCCTCTTCTCTTTCTGTTTGTCTTTTATCTCTCTCTCTCTCTCTTTCTCTCTCTCTCTCTCTTCTCTCTTTCCACTACCTAGCTATCTTTATCATTCCATCTCTTGCATAACGTTTCTATCATTCCCTTTCTCTCTCTTTTAATTCCCTTTCTTTCTTTCTTCTCTTTTTCCTTACTTGCCTCTTCTCTTTCTGTTTCTTTTATCTCTCTCTCTCTCTCTCTCTCTCTCTCTCTCTCTCTCTCTCACTCTCTCTCTCTTAACTATCTGGCTATTTTTACCATTCTATCTTTTACTTAACATTTCTCACTGCCATTTCCCTTTACCCCCTTTCTATTTCCTTACACCGTTCTCTCTCTCTCTCTCTCTTTGGCTTTCTTTCTTTATCTCTCTCTCTCTCCCCCTCTCTTTCTCTCCCCCTCTCTCTCTCTCCCTCTCTTTCTTTCTCTCTCTTTCTCTTTCATCCATTCTCTTTCTTTATCACCCACAATACAATAGAAACTAAACACGAAGTGACCCACTGAGGTCAAAATTCATCCGGTCACTAATTGGTAAGCGCTTAACCCTTGTCCCTTTTTTACATTTACTAAGCTTAACTTGACACCGCTTTAAGCCCGACCGAGAGAAGAGGAGGTGGAAGATTATGTTGCGTTGATCCTCAAAGTGAAAACCTATTTCTGCTTTTAGTCTTGACATTCGAATGCTTCTAATTCAAGAGAGGCACGAACACCGACCACAAGCTTCATGGAGATACCCCCACTTGCCCAGCAGGCAGGACAACCATAGATCTTATGGCTGGTTTGTTGTTGTTTTTTCGTTGCTAAATAATAATAATAATAATAATAATAATAATAATAATAATAATAATAATAATAATATTACTCCAGTGAAAGACCATCAGTTAACACCGATGTGAAAACTCAAAAGGAGTAAATAATACAAAAAGATAGACATATACGGGGACCTGGCCAGAGAGCCGAAAGAACGTTGGAAGATGAAAGTAAAGGTCGTACCAATTGTAACTGGGGCCCTTGAACGGTTACCATGGGTGTGGAAAAGTTTCTGGGGGAATTGGAAATCCGAAGAAGAATCGCAACCATCTAAACAACAGCGCTGTTAAACTAGAATACTCAGAAAAGTCCTGGGGGTCTAAGGATACTTGTTGTCACTCGGCCTCCAGTGAACCACCAGCATAGGTGGGTGTGAAAAACAACAACAATAATAATAATAATAATAATAATAATAATAATTATTATAATAATAATAATAATACGAACAAGAAAAAGAGAACTTGCCAACTGGTAGTTTTTGCAGTCCCAGCAGATCACATAATGAAGATGAAATAAAGTGAAAAGATTAACATATACCTGGACCTTGCTAGAGAATTGAAAAGTTTGTGGAATATCAGGGCAAACGTGATAGCAATTGTAGTTAGTGCACTTGGAACGGTCCCCCAAAGTTTAAAAAACAGATTTGGGAGAATTGGAAATCAGAGGAAGAAGTAAGTACATACTGACAACAGCATTGTTAAAATCAGATCGAATACTCAGAAAATTTCAAGAGACCTGAGGAGACTTGTCCAGTAAAAGACCATCAGTTCATGCTGATCAGAAAGACTCACAAGGAGTGAAATAGTAATAATTGTTAGAGTTAGAAATTATAAGAAATGAACACGGACTTAGCTATTCCAGCAAACCACGGAGTGAAATTAACGTTTTGCCTACTTTAAATCGCTCATAGCGGCTCTCACACCACACCCAAGCAAAGTACAAAAACTGATGGTTGGTTTATTATAATTGAGCAGAAGGACTCGAATTCAATACAAATAGGACTTTATTTGAATAGAATGAGTTCTGAGGTGGATAGATAGGGAATTTTAAAATATCCCATCATACAGGTAAAAAAATACCAAGAGAATGTGGTACAGCGGAGGGGGGATATTTCGTAGGCAAAGAATTAAAGAAAAGGGTTGATTGGTTAGCTGGTTGATTGATTGGTTGGTTGGCTGGACTTTACGGCATGTCAACTCTTGGGTTATTTTATACCGAAGAGGTCTTTGTTTTATTCATTCCTGTTGGGTATTCAATTTTTTCTAAAATTCTTTAAACACATTTTAAAACTTATTTTTTGTCTATTTAACCCATAGATGGGACGCAAATAGGTAGTACCACTCCGGATCAGAGTTATATATATTTACCAACCCCTCCGCACGAGAAGGATATAACACAAGGTCAATTTCTTAAGCGGAGTTCAACAGGTTTGAATTCGGAGTTTTCATTCTCCTAGACCGGTTACCTAGCCATGGTTAAAGAACCCAGTCTGCCCTGCTATTTACCCATAGCTGGAGTGAGACTAGGATTCATACCTTTCCCAAGGGTATTAGCGCTATGTGAAATGCAATTACCACGTCCAGGATTTGAACTCGTGGCGATGAGTCCATTTCTCATTACTTTAATCATTACACCACGCGCTTTCGTTACTGACGTGATATAGGTCAGGTAAAATCAAAGGTTAAAACATAAAGGTTTTAAGATCACTAATTAGGACTGAGCCTACTCTTGTAGTGACCAATCCAAGCGGAGTTTAACAGGTTTGAATTCAAAGTTTTCCTTCTCCTAGAGTGGTTGCCAAACCAAAGTTAAAGAACACAGTCTGTCCTACAATTTACCCATAGCTGGAGACTAGTAGGATTCATACGTTTCCCAATGGTATTAGCGCTATGTTTACTGTAGCTTCGTCGATGATTTGAACGAGTCCATTTCCTACTATTAACCCATGGATGGAGGGAGAGTAGGATTCATACCTTTCCCAAGGGTATTGGCGCTAAGTGAAATGCAATTAGCACGCCCAGTATTTGAACTCGGGGCGACGAGTCCATTTCCATTGACTTTATCCATTACACCACGCGCTTCCGAGTGGTAGCACCCGCGAAGTAATGGCAATGAAGGGGTACTCCACGCTTCCCGCATATCCAGAATTGGAACCTCACCACCAGATGCCGTTCAACATCATACCCAGGACATTAAAACATTCAGCCATTTCCTTCTAGCACATATAAGTAAAAAGGGTTGGGGTTTGTTATAAGGGCAATACGGCCGGGACAATTTTATAGAAGCTAAGGCTTGACATGACCGGCCAATCGATTGGAGACTGCTTCTCTAGACTAATTAAGGGCCAAAGTGGAGTGTTGCATGTCATGGACATCTTAGCCCGCAGAACTCCGTCTTTAAAAATTAGGAGTCGCCACCCATGGCCAAAAGATGGCCCCGTTAGGCATGTGTCTTGCTCCTTTTCTGAAGTGCAGGGTGTGTATTCTACGTCCCCACCGACTGGGCTATAAAGAAAAGGAAAACAAACTAGTTAAACAAATAGTCATTACCAGAGACATTAAAAAAACTGTGGAACTGGCAAGAGTCTTTGCCAGTATATATTTACCCAACCCCTCCACTCGAGTTGGAACCGACACAAGGTCTATTTTTAAGCGGGGTTTAACAGGTTAGAATTTAGTTTTCCTTTTCTTAGACCGGTTGCCATCCCAAGGTTAAATAACCCAGACTGTCCTGCTATTTACCCATAGCTGGAGGAGAGAATAGTTCGATTCATACCCTTCTCAAGCTTATTAGCGCTATGTGAAATGCAATCAGCCTCGTCCATGATTTGAACTCAGGTCCCTGTGTCCATTTCCTACGATGATAACCGTTACACTACGGGGGCGCTGCCTTGTAACAACCTTGAATAACCAGGAAAAGAGACTAAATTTTAAAAAATGGAGATCGTTAGAAAGATGGAAACCACCTAGACCACAGCACTGTTGAGATCAACTAGAATACTGAGAAGTATCCTGGAGACGTGTGCACTGACCGTAGTTACAGGCTCGCTTTTGTTTGTTTATTGATTTTAACGGCAACTCAACCCGTTTGGGGTTATGTTATGCCTAACGGTAAGGAAGTTATATATATCGTGTATTTATATTTATACTTATTAGTAATTGGTTTTAACAACGTGTTAGCATTATTGGGGATTATGTTGTATGGTATTGATTTGTTTCATGTCTGTATTCTATGGTATAATTTTATTGAAAAGAGAGAATATCCTCCATATTGACATTTTCAAACAGATCTTTCATATTGTTTGCTTTAAAATAACGATTTTTGATGTGAGCAAGAAACCTGCATTCCATGAATAAGTGTTTAACTGTCAAAGGTGTTTAACGTGTTCCACATTGTGACGGAAATTATGTAAATAAAATGAAGAAAACCTAGCCAAGAATTAACAGTGAATGTGTTTCGTCTCAGAAATTTAAGACAATTTTCTCCTCCTTCGTTTTTCTGTACAAAGATGGCAAAACGATACAACTGCCTTTTCGTTCTTTATTTTGGGAATGAGGAACCATATTAAGTTCCCGTCAGTATTTGAAAAAAAAATAGCAACGATCTTGTAATGGTGAAAAAATTCCATCCACCCGCCACTGATGATACAAACATTGATCTAAAAAATTCTTACTTAACACCCCCCACCCTACGCATAAAACCATAAATCAAACTTACCTGTCGACTTTTTTTGTTAATGTGTAAAATTTTAGCTACACTTATCTCCCTGATTCGCTTATATACGGCATTATTTACGACTGGGCGTTCTTTACGACTTGATGGTGCTGTGTCGTGTTTCTTTCATTCGTATTTTATTTTTCATTCGGAGAGGGGGGGATCTCGACCGGTTAAGCAGAGTTTTGGTTGAGCTAATGAAATCAGAAACGTCGTGATGCGAAACGCCGACAAGATACGAGCCGTGGTCTCTAACTTAACTCGCAGACCGGCGGAAAATGCCAATTCTAGCGTGATGATGGTTTTACGCTTCGTCGTTGGACTTTCGAAGCGGTAGATGAAAAAACAGCTTTAGGAATAAAAAAAAAATCAAATTGACAAAAATGAAAAACATGAAGCGAGGGACGGATCGAGAATCATTCTGAATTCTTTTTTTTTTTTTTTTTTTTTCTTTCTTTTTCAATGTCTTTTTTCCTTCGTCTTTTTTTCTTCGTGGATCTTTTTATTCATCTCTCTTCTTTTTTTCTTCTTAGCATCAGTTTTCTTTCACTTTTTGCAAATCTCATTCTTACTATCGTTTTTTTTTAAATTCTTCTTCTATTTCTTCTTTTCTATATCTTTTTCTTGTATCATCATCATCATCATCATCATCATCCTTCTTCTTCTTCTTCTTCTTCTCTTCTTCTTCTTCTTCTTCTTCTTCTTCTTCACAACAAGCTTTTCTCTCTTTTTTATTTCTTTCTTCTTCTTCTTCTTCTTCTTCTTCTTCTTCTTCTTCTTCTTCTTCTTCTTCACAACAAGTTTTTCTCTTCTTCTTCTTCTTCTTCTTCTTCTTCTTCTTCTTCTTCTTCTTCTTCTTCTTCTTCATTGCAATTTTCTCTCTTCTCTTTTCTTAATTGTTATTGCTGTTGTTGTTTCTTCTTCTCTTTTCTTCTTGTTCTTGTACTTGTTCTTGTTCTTGTTCTTCTTCTTCATATCCTGTCCTTTTCTCTCTTTTCTTCCTTTTTTTCTTTCCTTATTCACAGCATGTCTTTATCTTTCTTTCTTTCTATCCCCCCCTCTCTCTCTCTCTCTCTCTCTCTCTCTCTCTCTCTCTCTCTCTCTCTCTCTTTCTCTCTTTCCTTTTTCTTCTTCATCTTGTCTATTACCCCTTCTCCCTCTTTCGATTCAATCTTCTTTCTTCATGTTTTTTCTTTCTTCTTTTGTCTTTTTTCTTTATAATATCCCTTTCTCTTTTAAGCCTTATTTCCCACCCGTAAGACACATTTACAATTTGCTAACCAATAACCATGAAAAACAACAACATAATTTCAATGAAGTTATTGGTCCGCCTCTGAATATAGTTTTGCTCTCCAAGATTGTAGGCTACTAGATATTCTCCCGTTGAACTACTCAAGCAAAAACTGAAATTAACCTCATAAATACCACTGAATCTGCACTGACAACAAACCAAATTTGGATAACTTGCTTGGTGGTTATAGGCTAAATTGCTTAGGGTGACTAGGCTAACTTAATTGGGGGTATACAGGCTAACTTGATCGTGGTTAAAGGCTAACTATGGTTTATAGGTTAACTTCCTTGAGGTATATATGCTAACTTAATTGTTTATTAGGCTAAAATGCTCATAATTTACTATATTTATAGGTTAAATTCCTTGTATATAGGCTAACTTAATTGGATTATAAGCTAAATTTTCATAATTTATAGACTATGATTTATAGGTTAAATTCCTTGTATGTAGGCTAACTTAATTGGGTTATAGGCTTAATTGCTCCAAATTATAGGCTATGATTTATAGGTTAAATTCATTGTATGTAGGCTAACTTAATTGGTTTATAGGCTTAGGATTTATAGGTTAATTATGGTTTAACTTGCTTGGTGTTTATAGACTAAATTGCTTAGTGTGATTAGGCTAACTTTATTGGGGTCTATAGGCTAACTTATTTGGGGATAAAGGCTGACTATGGTTTACAGGGGCCGGTTTAGCTCGGTCGGTAGAACACCCACCTAGGAATCGCAAGGTTTCTGGTTCAATACCGGTCACCGCTAATTCAGTGCATGAGTAGCACGGACTGGGTAATCTGCTCGGCACGGTAATTTAGGAAGCTGACGGTAGGATTGTCGCTCAACATCAGCAAAAACAACCTCCCTTGTCTCCCGCTAGCGAAAAAGGTATAGACTCCCTCGCTGTCCGGTTGATATGTATAATAGGCCACTCTGACAACTTCAACGGTTTTTAGGTTAAGGCTAACTTAATTGGGTTCATAGGCTAAATTGTATAGGGTGATTAGATTACCTTTATTGGGGTCTATAGGCTAACTTGTTGGGGGTTATAGGCTAACTATGGATTATAGGTTAACTTCCTTGGCCTATATAAGTAAAATTGGCGGAGTGGTCTATTGCCGGTATCAGCCGAACAGAGAGGGACTCTAACCTCTTTTCACTTGCGCTAGATTGTTTTTGCAGAGGTCAAGTGCTTAAGATTAATAGGCTAACTACCGTTTATAACAATAGTTAATAGATTGCTTGATCTTGACGGTATGTCACCCGTCAAGAATTATGCTGAACCTTATGGTTAGGGAATCGCGTTCATTGTACATTCATATTTATATTTTTGTGTAGTTGTTTCTTTAGCGGTTTTGTTTTTATACGGTCCTATAAAGCCGTCTTCGGGGCGGCCTAATGTCGGTATCAACCCGACAGCAAAGGAGTCTATCCACTTTTCACTAGCGCTCGACCAAGGAGATTATTATTGCGTCTGAAGTGGAGCACCACACCTACCATCAGCTCCTCACTTTACCAAACAGATCCAT
Source organism: Doryteuthis pealeii (assembly GCA_023376005.1). NCBI lineage: Eukaryota > Metazoa > Mollusca > Cephalopoda > Myopsida > Loliginidae > Doryteuthis > Doryteuthis pealeii. Next base: position 128,195,991 of record CM042145.1, on the reverse strand, counting down.
GTGCTACTCATACCTTGAGTTGGCGAGGCCGGCATCGAACCAGGAACCTTGTGATTCCTAGCCGAACGCTCTACCAACTGAGCTAAACCGGTCCCAGAATAAGGATAATCTTCAAATAGGTCTATTTTACCCATAGATGGGACCCTAATATGTACTCCCATCTATGGGTTAAATAGAAAAACATTAGTATATAAAAATTGAGTATCCATTAAGAATGAATTCTATTTCAAAATTTGTTGGCATTAAATGACCCACTGAGGTTGATATGCCGTAAAACAAAACAAACCAAACCAAACCTAATATGTACTACCACTTCTGTTCAGAGTGGACGTGTGATCAACGGCACGCAGTTGAGACCACATGGTTCCTCGTAATAATTTTTAAACGGGTCTATTGTACCCATAGATGGTACCCTGATATGTACTACCACTTCTGTTCAGAGAGGACGTGGGATTAATAGCACACAGTTGAGACCACCTAACTCCTCGTATCTTTTACATATATGTTCTAACCCTTTAGATGCACCAGCAAATAGTAAACAAAAACGAGGACTCAATCAAAATGTCCATACATAATTTATTTACTTCGTTTAATGTTGATACATAATTTATATACTTCGTTTGATTTAAAATCATTTGAACCTTCTTAATAGCTCCCATCAAAGTATACTATTTAAGTATCTATTTAAATTACTTATATCATTGGCTTTGTGACAAGGATAAAAGGTATATATTGTCGCTTCTGTGCCTTCGTACACGGGCGGTTAGTTTTGAAACTCTCACCAAAAGAAAGCGCTGAAGACAAAACATAAATCAATGCAAATAAACCGTGGTTATCGCAGGATTTACATATACAGTGATGTAGGTGATATCAAAGTAGCCCCTGTCCTAGGTATGACGTTAAGCTCTATCTAATGGTAAATTCCAATATTGGAGCTCTGGGGAGCATGGAATACCCTTCATCGCCATTACTTCCTGTCCTACTCTGACCCGGAGTGGTAGTACCTGTTAGGGTCCCATCCATGGGCTAAAAAGAAAAAAAAAAGTTTTAAAATGTTTTAAAAAATTGAATTAAAAAAAATGTTGAATACCCATCGAGAATGAATAAAACAAAACGTCTTCGGCATAAAATAACCCAACAAGTGCTGATATGCCGTAATATTCAATCAACCAACCAACCAAACCAACCAACCAACCAACCAACTAAAGTAGCCCATTGATATGGATAATGACGTCCATATTTCATTTTTTTTTGTAGTGACGACACTTATAAGAAATGAAAAATTCGACTATTAAGCGACACCAGATAATTAGGACTTTATTTTTGTATTTCATTTTGGATGATTTGAACGGTGTCATTCTTATAATAACGGTCGTACAAATAAGAAACACGGGGATAGATAGATAGATAGATAGATGTTTGATATATCTTGTATGACTATCTCTACTTCCCTTTAGCTCAGTCGGTAGAGCGTGCGCCTAGGAACCACAAGGTTCCTGGTTCGATACTGGCCCTCGCTTTAGCATATGAGTAGCAACAGGGATCAGTGCGGTAACGTCAAGATGCTGATGGTAAGTATGACGCTCCACCTCAGACGCAAAAACAATCTCCTTGGTCTAGCACTAGTGAAAAGAGCATAGACTCCTTCGCTATCTGGCTGATACCGACTTTAGACCAACTCAACTACTTGACTTTTTTTTACTTCACCTCTACAGCACTGCACCAGACATTGTATATGCAGATTTTTTTTCAAGTGTTTTCGGTTTTTTTAATGTTCTTTCTTTGTTTTGCAGGCACATGTAACTAAATTTGGATGAAAAGTTTTAAGTTTGCCCTTCTTCTGATTTTAGAATAAATTGTCTTCATTTTCATCCCAAAGTTTTGTTAGTCTGGATATTTTTGTTGTTGTTGTATTTCAACAAAGACTTTCTCTTCTTTGTATATAAGAGAAAGAGACCATTGTACGAGTATTCGTCTCTCTTTGTAGTTAAGTGCTTCCTGTCGTTAACTATAGAGGAAAGTTTTTCAGCTTTATTTACAGACACACGAAAGTTAAGTTCGTAAAACGACCAAAAACGATTCGCCTCTGTTTACACACAAGCGGTGTTTTCTTTTTTCTCTAAAAAAGATTGTCTTCCTTTCCCTACCACACTCAGACGAATTCTCTTTTTTTATTGATGGCCGCATTACGAAGCCAAAAGGCTGTAGCCAGGGCAAAGAGGTATTTAAAGCAAGAAGGAGGAAAATAAAAAGATCACCAGGCGACAGGAACTGAATCCTTAAAACCGATATAACCAGACTTGCAAAAGAAAGCACTACAGACACCAAGAAAAAAAAACTTAATTAGCCATACTAGCAAGAATATGCGCTCTCCGCCGGGCGCAAGTATTTAAATTTTAATATGAATATTATATTGAATTAGAAAGACTTTTGAAATTGAATACAAACCCAAATAAGATTACAGTTATGTTTCATCATTATCATGTCGCGCGCGCAGCATGGATATCCATGACAATCTTTCGCCAACCTTCCCTATTACTGATGGCTCCTGGGAGGTCCTCTGTGCAGCATCCAGAGTCTTCGCATAGTTGGTCTATGTAGGTCCTTAGCGGGCGTCCTACGTTAGCATGTCCATGTGTTGGCTTCCACAGAGAACGTCGCTTATGAGCTCATCCCCGCTTCTCCAGCAGTGTCATGCATGTCTAGTCCGTCTCACCCGGATGGTTTGTGAGATGGGGGGCAGGTGACCATATAATTGCTTCTTTGTGGGGTGCTGCTTCCATGACTTGTTCAGGACTACTCGCAGCATTCTTGTGCAGGTACCATCTAGCTTATTCTCGAGGCGCTTTGTCAGGGTCCAGGTGGTGCAGCCATACAGCAGCACTGATATAACCACAGCCTGGATGGACCTACACATACCCAAACAATACAGTTATGTTTAGTTTATTATAATTAATTTCAATATATGATTAACAAAAATCTAACTCAAATTTTCATAAAGACATCATAATTGAATAAAAAATTTTATTCTGTGTATAATTGATTTTGATGATAAATTAAATACTCATTGATAAACTTACGTCTTACTTAGATAATTTGTGTGATAGGGTGACGGTGGCCGTACAGATACTTTTTAAAAATGTTTTCAGGATTTGTTCAAGACAGCACGCAGCATCCTTGTGTAACTCCCATCTTTTTCTCTAAGCACTTCGTTTGAGTCTAACTTGTGAAGCCGTACAGTAGCATTGTTATGGCTACGGTTTGGAAGAATGTATCTGGTGAAATACAAGAATATTAAAAAAAGCAACACAAAATACTATCAACTTATATGATCAGATCTGACCAATGTATAATCATCGATGTGCCACCTATGTTCAGTTTTAATGCATAATCAATTCTGAAATATCGTTCTAAAACCTCTCAGTATTGAGTACATTTCTCCAACAATCGGGCTTTATCCGCAAGCGTTTTATGACCTTCCCAGAAATTTAATCAGTATTAACCTGGGATTAGTCATTAATTATAATCTCTTGAAATACCTTCCTGGTTACTGTGATTATCAATTACAAAAGTTAAATCTCTACTTCGAAAAATAAATAAGTAAATAAAAATCCCAGCTCCCACAGTGTTGAAAACTTCCATCACTATGAAGTAATCATTTGAAGTTATGTAACTGATCTCACTATTGGGTCCTTCTCCTCAAAGCTCAAACTCCGCATCAGGAGAGAAAAGATGAAAATCGGTGCGAGTGGATAAATAAAACTAATTAAACGACTATCCTAAAATTCTGGGCCCTAAACGATTTCTGAAACCACCCACACAAGGCGGATGAGTTCGGCAGGATCATGTAAGACATTTAGAGAGTTTTACTTGATATGTGACAATTGGGGGTTGGTTGGTTGGTTGGATTTACTGCATGTCAACCCATTTGTTTATTTCATGCCAAAGACATTTATATATATATATATATATATATATATATATATATATATATATATATATATATATATATATATACCAACACTCCGCACGAACAGGATATGACACATGGTCAATTATTAAGCGGAGTTCAACAGGTTTGAATTCAGAGTTTTCCTTCTCCTCGACCGGTTGCCTAACGAAGGTTAAAGAGCCCAGTCTGTCCTACTATTTATCCATAGCTGGAGAGAGAGTAGGACTTGTACCTTTCCCAAGGGTATTAGCGCTAAGTGAAATGCAATTACCACATCTAGGATTAGAACTCGGGCGACGAGTCCACTTCCCATGACTTAATATATAATATATATATATATATATATATATATATATATATATACATATATATATATATATAAATCAGGTGGTCCTGTTAGTAAACAATAAAAATATGCTTAGAAGGCGAGCCAGATCTGGAATGATAATCAAAAACTGAACAGGCTCACACACAGACAGACAGAGAGTTTGGAAGGCATGAAACAGAACCAAATGGACATTCACGAGCAACAACTTAAGTTCTGGAGATCTTCTATAGAAGAGATTTTTTATCTCAAAATATTAAGAATAAATTACAGGTTAGCAAACAACACCATAGTTGTCTTCTTTTTCTTTACACTTAGCCTTCAAAACCAACCAACGAACTAATATAAACACAATGCTTCAAGCAAATTATAAAACCCTTTTATACATATATATGTGTGTCTGTGTGTGTCTGTGTGCATGCGTGTGCATATATATTTGTGTATATGTTTATATATGTTTGTGTGTCAATATATATGTGCGTATATATGTATGTGCGTATATATGTATATGTATGTAGTTTTTTTCTTTTGGTGGAGTGGCCTATTGTCGGTATCAGCCGGGTAGCGAGGGAGTCTATCCCCTTTTCTCTAACGCTAGACAAGGGAGATTGTTCTTACTAAGGTCGAGCGCAACACCTACCGTCATTTTACCATATAGATCAGATTACCCAATCTGTGCTATTCACGTGCTTGGCGGGGACCGGTATCGAATCAGGAACCTTGCTATTCCTTGGCCGGTGCTCTACCGATCTAAACCAGCCACTACATATATGGATATATGTGTATATATGTATCTCTCTCTCTCTCTCTCTATATATATATATATATATATATATATGTGCATGCATATGTATGTCTATATATATATATATATGTGTGTGTGTGTGTGTGTGTGTGTGTGTGTGAGCGCATGCATGTTGAAGAATAATTAAAGTTCTAATTACCGTCGAACTGGGAAGACAAGGCAACAAACGGTTGTAACTGAAATACAAACCCGAATGTCACAAAGTCTACTGTAGAATCACCCAAATTCATCAATGGGTCATTCTTGATTTCTATATATACCAACTGTCTTGGACACTGCTTAAGTGGTACTTAGTTAGCTGCTGTTATTCAAACCAACAGTAGACTTACTGACTTCAATACCTGTATATGGGTATATAGATATGTGTATGTATTTATGTGTGTATATACACATACTAATACATGTGAATATATGAGTGTGTGTATGTATATGTGATTTTGGAAGTAATGGCAATTAAGGTATACTCCACACTCTCCAGTCTCACCACTAGATGCAGTTCATTGTCATATCCAGGGCACTAAGACCCTTAGCCACTGCCTTCTAACATATATATGATAAAGAAGGTTGGGGTTTTGCCATAGGAGCAATAGGGTCGGAACAATCATATATATATTTACCCCCACCTCACGCGCAGGATGTGACACAAGGTCAATTTCTTAAGCGGAGTTCAACAGGTTTGAATTCAGAGTTTTCCTTCTCCTAGACGGTTGCCTAACCAAGGTTAAAGTGCTCAGTCTGCCTTACTATTTATCCATAGCTGGAGGGAGAGTAGGATTCATACCTTTCTCAAGGGTATTAGCGCTAAGTGAAATGCAATTACCACATCCAGGATTTGAACTCGGGGCGACGAGTCCATTTCCCATGACTTTAACCAATATAGGTGCTAAAGCTTGACGTTACCAAATGTCCCCATTCGGGAAGGGGCTCATTCTACAGCTTCAGTCGACAGGGCTACATAATCTCCAGAGTTGCTTTTATTAAATTTAGAATGATAATTCATATTTAAATGACGTTTTGTGTTCTGGTCGTTTATTTACGAGAATGACTGAAAATGAGCGATCATACGAGTAAGAGAAAAGCAGTAAGGATATAAAGGGAATGACAGGAAAGGAGTGATCATATTAGGAAGAAGAAAAAGTAAAAGGATGGAGATTTAATTACGGAGAAGGAGCGATCAGACGAGTAAGAAGAAAAGGAAAGGATGGAAAGAGAATGACGGAGAATGAGCGATCATACGAGTAAGAGAAAGCAGTAAGGATATAAAGGGAATGACAGGAAAGGAGTGATCATATTAGGAAGAAGAAAAAGTAAAAGGATGGAGATTTAATTACGGAGAAGGAGCGATCAGACGAGTAAGAGAAAAGGAAAGGATGGAAAGAGAATGACGGAGATGGAGCGATCATACGAGTAAGAGAAAAGCAGTAAGGATATAAAGGGAATGACAGGAAAGGAGTGATCATATTAAAAAGAAGAAAAAGTAAAAGGATGGTGATTGAATTACGGAGAAGGAGCGATCAGATGAGTAAGAGAAAAGGAAAGGATGGAAAGAGAATGACAGAGAAGGAGCGATCATACGAGTAAGAGAAAAGCAGTAAGGATATAAAGGGAATGACAGGAAAGGTGCGATCATATTAGGAAGAAAGAAAAGTAAAAGGATGGAGATGTAATTACGGAGAAGGAGTGATCAGACGAGTAAGGGAAAAGGAAAGGATGGAAAGAGAATGACGGAGAAGGAGCGATCATAAAATGAAGACAAAAGGAGACGGACAGAAAGTAAACGAAAGGAACGAAACGGTCATAATAGAAAGTGTTACGATTTTAGTGGCCATCGTTTAGGCTTCAGGCAAGAGCGGTTGTCCAGTGGAGATCCTTTGTGTTAAGCAGAGCGTAGTTTCGATCTCCGGGTAAAGAATCCTTTGGTTGTTCCTTGGTGCTCCTCAATATTACCAGTTCTACGTCAATGATTGCAAATGGACGTCTTTCAGTATCAGTGATTAAGTAGTCAACCAGCCACACAGCCGGGTTGTTCATTGGCTGAGGTTCAAACCACGTGACCTTGCTTAGTTTATGAATTTAAGTGGTGTATTGTAGCACGGCTTATATACAACAAAATAATGCATCAGAAAGAAAAAAAAGGGAAGGATTAAAAGTGAACGACAGGGAAGGATTGATCATACGAGTAAGAGAAAAGGGAAGGATGGAAAGGAAATTATAGGAAATGATCGATAAGGGACAGAGACGAAAACATGAGGAATGAAAGGAGAATGGCGGGGAAAGGGTGATTAAACGAGTTAGAAATGGCAAGGATGGAAGGGAATAACAGGAAAAGAGTCATCGTAAAAGAAAGCGAGAAAATGGAAGGGTGGAAAGAGAATGATAGGGAAGGAGCGATCAAACTAATAAGAGAAAGAGAAAGGATGGGAAATGAATGATAGGATAGAAGCAACCCTGTGAGGAAGAATAAAAGGAAGTATGAAAAGAAAATTATGGGGAAGGAGCGATTAAATGAGTAAGATAAAAGGGAAGGATGAAAGGAAATTATTGGAAAGGATCGATAATAAGAGAAAAAGAGAGAGAAAAGGATAAAAAGCGAATGATGTACCAGAAGCGATTAAGAGAAAAGTAAAGGATGGAAAGTGAATGACCGAAAAGGGGCGATCCTGTGAGGAAGAGAGAAAAGGAAAGATGGAAAGAAAATAATGGGGAAGAAGCGATCATATGTGTAAGATAAAAAGGAAGGATGGGAAGTGAAGGATAAGGAAGGAGCCACCAAACAAGAAAGAGAAAGTAGTAAAGATGGAAAGGGTGGGACTATAAATAAGGGATCACAAAAGAAAGAATGACAAGAGAATAACAGGAAAGGAACGATCATAGGAAAAGATAAAAAAGAAAGAATGGAAACTGAATGATAGTACAGGAGTGATGATACGAGTAAGAGAAAAGGGGTAAGGATGGAAAGGGAATGATAGGAAAGGAACGATCATAGGAAAAGATAAAAAAGGAAGAATGAAAACTGAATGATAGGACAGGAGTGATAATACGAGTAAGAGAAAGGAGTAAGAATGGAATGGAGCGATCAAACGATGATAAGGAGCGATAATAAGGAAGAAAGGAACGTGAATGTCAGTGAAGAAGTGATCATGAGAAAGAGAGATAAGAAATTAAAAAAGAGACTGGTTATTGTCTTGTTTGCACATAGCGTGGCCTACAGAAAACGCCTTTAATTTATTCGAACAAATATTTAATTTTATCATTTTACAGACTTGAAGGAGTTGTATTGTGTTTAAAGTAAAAATTAAAAAAAGGTTTCCAAGCCATTTTTATGCTATGTGACTGTTGAAAATAAATTAATTATCTTTTAGCGACTTGAACACCCTACTGCAACAGAGAAGGTCTCAGTGCATACAGGGAGGGAGAAAGCCCGTTGTTTCGGTAAAGTTTTTAAGGGCCATCCTTGGCCAGTTGAAAATGGCTTAAAGAAAGTCCTATGTTATGGAATCCTTTGGTGATCCTTTGGTAAGCGTATAAGTCCTATCCTGCGTATTGGTAAAGGTCCTTTTATTTAATCCTATGTCCGTCGTCCAAGAATGCTGCAGTAATTATGGCCAGTAGGATGGGTTAAGTATTGTATCAGCCTTAGAGTAATACCACTGATTGGCCAAGGAATAGATCATATGATCTCGCCTAGTCTATAAGTATGAGCGGGGATCTAGCACACACCTTATATCAGAAAAAACTCAACAGTCTTTCGTACAGATTACCAAGAGAAGCTCTTAGGTGCTGCGACATGTGTCCCACTTTTTGAGCGATGGGGAAATTAATACATAGAGAGTAAGAGACACATATTGCTTAACACATTACCTACCAATTTCCGCCCAGTACTGTACCAAATTCAATTCAATTCAACAGGTACCCTATTGCAAAAGGACCAAGTACTAGTCTCAGAGTTGCTTCACAGACAAAACAAAAGATGACAGGGGTGTTCACGTAGTGATTTTTCAGTGTAAACTAGTGACACATTCAAGAGCCGCTGCAGCGGTTTACGGTAGGTGGGTGTGTCGGTTATTTGAAACAATTTAACTGTGTGAAAATTACTTGCATTCGATACATCACTTATTATAATGGAGATTGTGTGTTTTCCGGCAGTAACCGAAACTATATTACTACTCCAGTCACAATTCCCTTAGTTATTTATGTCACATTCTACATTTATCCATCATTATTTTTATTGAAACCTCAATTATTGATAAAATTGTTTTACATTAATAATACTGTTTACCATATTTAAATACTTACAATATGCAATTGTATTTATATATACAACAACTAGCGGTTTACAGTGTGAACGGGAAGGCTAATTTGCATATTAATATTAAAAATTTGATTTTAATAGATATGTACTTAGTATTATTGATTTCTAATTGTTTGGTTTTATCTTAATAAATATGAGCAAAAATCTCGGGAATAAATCTTAAAATAAATCCATTAACAAAAAACAACTGTCATTTTATTCTTTACTTCCTATTTTAACTAAATAGTTAAATTAGGAAAATTTGACAATGAAAGACGGAAGTGATCTTTTTATCTGCGTTCTTATTTAGTTTCATTAGCTTTTCTAATTTAATATAATATTCTATTACATTAAAACTTAAATACTTGTACCCAGAGGGTGCATATATTTGCTAGTAATACTAAAAATACTATCTAAAAGTTATAGTTACCAAAACTATAAAACTTACGAAGACAACTTTTAAACGTCAAAATGGTAGTTCGTCCTCTACACATGCAAGGGTATATATATTTGACGTCATATTTCAAACCGTCCACTTTTTTTAGCGTCCTTTCTTCAGACTTCAAATTTTGAACAGACTTAAAAACAAAGACTATCACTTGCTTTTTTTCGTTATTCTGTGATAAAAATTTTTTTATCACCTTCCATGTACCAACAAATGCCCTGAAGATGATCTAATTAATAGATTGAAACACTGCAGCGTCAGCCAATAAACTTACCACTCAACTTATTTAAACCTGTGTTTTTTTTCAATTTTCTTAATATACTACATACCGTCGGATTCACTTCCTTTTCTTCACATATTCTTTTCAGTATAAAATAAGTAAACAATTCTACTCGGCGATAGAGATAGAAAATAAATCGACAACGGGGGTAAGAAAAGCTTTGCGAAAATGAATTAGGTTGGAGAGAAGTTGGATTAGCACATACTTTCCGTACTGATGAGACCAATGAAGTTTCTCTGGGAACATATTGTCCTTGTCACCCCCGCCCCAGGGCAAAAGGGAACATGAAACGTCTGTTCTTCACCATCCAAACCCCGTCAGCCAACAGTCTTACGCCTGACTCATCTTAAAGGATTTGAATACGGGAAGTCTCGCCAGTTCACGTCATATCACATGCAATGTTTGCATTCATCCTTTCGAAAAAGACAGTCACGCCCACTAACCCGCTCCCCAATCCCAAAATCCTTGTATCCCCTTTTTCCCCGATCCGGTTTATCTCAGTCGGTAGAGCACCCGACTAGAAATCTCAAGGTTCCGGGTTCATTACTGGTTCCCGTCAACTGAGCGCATCAGTAGCATAGATTGGGTAATGTGGGGAGTTGACGGAAGGTGTGGCGTTACACCTCAGCAAAGAAAACCAATCTCCCTCGTCTACCACTAGCAAAAAGGGGATAGACTCCCTCTTTGTTCGGCTGATACCGACAATAAGCTACTCCACTAAATTTACTTACTTTACTTACCTCAACTCGGAAGCGGAGATCCGAAATTAAGATTTCACGAAGGATATCACTTTTATCGATGTTTCGATTTTTGTGGTCATTTTTAAGCTTCAAGTGAGAGCACTTTACAGTGAAGAATCCTTGGTTGTTCCTTTGTGTTAGGTAGAATCCTTTCGTTGTTACTTAGTGGAGAATCCTTTGGCTCTTCCTTAGTGTTAGGTAGAATCCTTTGGTTGTTTCTTAGTGAAGAATCCTTGTGTTAAGCAGAGGCTGATTCGCTCTTCCGTGTCGAATACGTGCAATGAACGGCTTTCCAGATCGGCGATTAAATAGTTAACTAACCACGAATTCGAGCGTGTTGATTGGCTAGCTTTAATCCACGCGGCCACGCAGAGTCTATCGGTTTAAGTGGTGGACTTCAGCACACCTTATGTATTAAAAAATCCAACATTTGCAATGGATGGTTTTAAGTAGAAAGACCCTTTTTTATATTTTGGTAATCCGACGGAGACATATATTTGGTAGTTGAGAATGGTAGTCCACTTGAATGTAGTCAATTATTCTAATTACTTAATATATATTATTTTGATTTTGCGGACATCTTTAATGTAAATGCACATACACAACGTTTCGACCGATGTAATTTCCGATCTTCTTAAGGTGTTTCTTGTAATCCATTTGGGGTAGATTGTTCCCATTCCGTTTCAAGCGTCAAGTGTTTCTCAAAGTATAGAAATGATTTTACTCAAAAAATAATTTATAATAATTTGACTGTTGTGCAAACAAAGCATTGAAAAATTTATGATGACCCCATTTAGATTTTTGCACGCCTATCATTTTAAGAAGCCTCATAATCATTTGATGAACAGAATAAGATGAACACAATATGGGAAGTAGTAATTGAAAAGGTTAGATTAAATCTTTTAAGTAAATTAATTAAAAAATGTATCTTATTTATTTTTTAAATGATGGGACGCTCCTCAAACACCTAAAGAAGGCCAGAGTGTATATCGGCCGCAACTTCGTGTCTGTATGTGTATTTCACAATAAAGATGAGAACAGCAGTCTGAAAAATCAACATAATTCATATTATCAAGCCTCATCTCATAAATTTGGACTAATTATGTCCCAATAATTTGAATAAGCAATAGGGTAAACGGGGGCTCTTGGTTAGGCAACCAGTTTAGGAGAAAGAGTTAAATCCTGTTAAACTCCGATTAATAAAATGACCTTGTATCACATCCTGATCACGTGGAGGTGTTAGTAAGTACATATGATGTTGCAGTCCAACGTATTAGAAACCACTCCACGAGGACTCCATTGAAATAAAGATTGTAGGCTTAACATTGAAAATATAGTAAATAAAATATCTTAGCAAAGAAAAAAAACACGCTCCGGGTGATGTAAAAATACATTTTTGAAAGATATTGCCTGAGAGAGGGGCATAAATTAATAAAATAAAACGTTTAATGTTTTTAAAATTAATTAATTACTTTAATTAATTCACTCCACTCCACTGACATATTTGTTTTGTTTTACGACAGTAGGGACCTCGAAAACATTTCTAAAAATTTCTAATAAATAATAAAATAATAAAAAATTCTAATAAATAATAATACTAAACTACTAAAAATATTATTCTCCTAATATATTTTAGGAAAAAAACTATTATAACGATAAATTAATCTAAAGGTGAATAAGTATCAAGATTTTCGTAAAAATTTGACAATTAATTAATTTTTCATAGAATTTTAATGTTTTTCATGATTTTAATGATATTATCCCTGTGGTAATGTTGTTTTTATATTGTCGCAGTTTTATTGTATGCGTGGTTATCAATTCCGACAATATAGAGAGTTCAATTGTATTAGTATTATTTTGAATATTCGGACTATTGTCATAATCTTTATTGATATCTTTACAACGTTTCGGCCGATGTGCCCTCCAGCCTTCTTTAGGTACTTCTTGTCCGACTCGGGAGCCTTCTCAAACCCGGGAACCTTCTTGTCGAACTCGGGAACCTTCTTGTCGTAATCGGGAGCCATCAGGGAACTTTGAACCTAACCGTTTATTCAGTCCACGGGGGTATCCTGTTCTCATTCCGCTAACCATAACTGGGGTACAGGTGTTAAGCTGTGTTAATTATTATTCTATGTTACTGATGCCCTTGACAAGGATTGAACCTGCAGCCGAGAGATAACTGTCACTTAGAACTGTCTTAACCAACGCCTTTATCCACTATGCTATGTCTCCAATTGTCAAAAATTCAAAGAAATAGTTTATTTGGATTATTTGGATTATTCGGGCTATCGTCCTCCTTTGATAGACTTACTTAATTCCTGAAATGCCTGTAACGTAAGCAGTGACGTAGTGTCAGTTACGGAGAAATAGATACCGAATCTTTATTATCAATAGATAATTTCTTCTTGTAGTATCATATGTAAATGAGGTAATGCTATAAAGGCAGAACTGTCTCAGTAATCAACAGTCGGTTACTACACTTGACTAAGATAACGTCTTTTTTTCCAGAGATTGCTTTCCATCATAACACTTCTATCGTGTACGCCGGCATATCTCTTGCTCTACCCAAGAATCTAAAGCGTCAAGTACTTATTCCAGGGGTCCTTTGAAGAAAGATTCAGTGCTTAATTTTACAAATTGCACTTGACTGCAGAATTGTCAGCTCCAGTTTCGGGCTCGGTTGGTTTATGTTGAGGCTGTATTGCAAGAGGCGCTCCGAACAGATTTCCTGACAGCCCCACTTTGCTCAAAGTGACATATGATTAAGAAAAATTCCTTTAAGTGGAAACAGTGCCTTTTGTGACCTACACGGTTAGGAAACCTATTGTTCCATTGGATAAGGATTACAGACTGAACTGCGATAATATTGTTTTTATATAGTCACAGTATATACAAGGAAGGGCCTGGTTAGCTCAATCGGTACAGCGTTCGGCTGAAACCACAAGGTTCCTAGTTCGATACCCGCTCTCGCCAACTCAGCGTATGAGTAGCACATGGATCTGTGCGGTAAAGTAAGACGACAAAACAATCTCCTTGGTCTAGCACTAGTGAAAAGGGGATAGACTCCCTTGCTGATTGGCTGATACCGACTTTAGGCCACCCTGACGACTTTAGTTTACTTTTTTATATACAGGGTGTCCCAAAATAATGTATACACTCTTTAGATAGTAATAGTTAATGACACTTTTTTTCTATTTCAAATTTGACTAACCATTTCTTCAAAATATGAAAAGTGTATTGAACAAAACGACAACCAGTTTGAGCACTTGATATGAACTCATCATTATATGAACATTCTGCCATTGCCCCACGTAGCTTTTATCTTATAAAAGTTAATTTGCTATGTTTTTTTTTTTGTATATTTTACACTCAAATTATTTAAATGTGTATTCTTTCTCTTGTATCAATCTTATTTAAAAGTTAAAATACATAAATTGAATAAGTTATAACGATTCAAAGAGTGTATACACTATTTTGGAACACCCTATATATGTCCTAGTATATATAATTAATAATTGAATTAAATTACCATGACCAGACAACTCGGCAAACACCATGTGCGACACCCGAAGCACTGGACGGCTGTTTCATCTCCTTTGGTCTCATCAGCAGTGCATAACACAATCTTCGCCACTAGAGATTGAACCAGTGGACCACGGAGTGAAGAGCGGAAACTCTACACCTGCGACACCAGCCCACGCCGCAAACAGAGAATGCCAAATCATCAAGTCAATGGTAATGGTAATTCACACGCAGCCACTTAACCTATATATAATTGTGTACAAGATTTCTCTGCTTGTCGAACTGTAATATTTATTACCTTTACCTTTTCTTTTGTTATTCAAATCTGTAAACTTGTACAAATTATATTTTGTTTTCTTTAGAACAAACCAAAAATGCAGCTAATGCAGAACGATAATGCAGAGCAAGACTTGCACACCCAGAATGCACTTTACATATCCAATTGACTAGGACTGCAATGAGAGGGGTTATTAGAAAAACTGAGTGTGCGGGAATCTATATCAACTTATTCATGGAGGCGTGTGCTGGTTAGATTCGTAGGAAATGGACACGTTGACACGAGTTCAAATCGAGGCTGTTTTCATTTTCACATAGCGCTAATACCCCTGGTGAAAAGTGATACGCGTTTGTATATAGGCTAGGAGAATAAGCCCTACCACACAAATCCGGAGCTGGGGTCCCTAAGGTGGTGTTATGCTGAGTTTCAGAGCTACCCAGCAACTCCTGCAACATTGCCGTTGCCAAACTCTATGGGTTTCTTAGCTTTCTTTTGGACTACAGTAGCAGTGTAGAGAGGGGGATTTGCTGCATGGGCAATAGCCCAGCCTCCATATCAAACCACCTAGGCTACGTAGTTCCACAAAGAAATGGACACTACGCTATTGTCTTTAGCAGACGGAATGATGTCGACAATATTGTCGCAGTTTCTTATTGTATTGGTGGGACCTGTAAAATTACTACAAAATAAAACAAAAATTAATTTAAGCCAGAAACGAATATTTGCAATTCCATCACATATAAATCCTACGGTTGTCTTTGCAATAAATAATACAAAAATAAAAGTGACAAAGACACGACTCGAGGAAAAAAAAGGTTTAGCTGGAAATTTTCCTGACACTGGCTTGCTAAAACATAGCGTAAACTAAGACAGGAGACCTGGACAAAATCAACATTTCCAAAATTACACCATGTGCACTTCCATTTATAATAGATAAGAAGAGAACTAAAGCAATCAACAACTCAGTTTTCTTATAATTTTTTATTTAGTGCTTTTTTAATGTAATTTACTATTCAATGCAATCTATTTTTCCTTTCTGTAATGTTAAAAAATATTGAAGATCACCCAGACATAACACATAAACTTGAATTAGATCAAAGAAAACATTGGTTAAAATAGTTTGGTGGAAGTTTCAAAACTGGGGATACTAACCAGTATGAATCATCAAATAATGACAATGTCTCCCTCCTAAAGAATTCAGACAAAATTTAAATTAAACAATTGACTGAATTTGTTGTTGCTTAATTATACCAACTGACTATTACAGACTTTACTAATATTTGGTACCATTAATTAAGTTATTTCTGATAATCAAGTAATGGCTAATTAGTAGCAGAAAGTTTAATTTTAAAGACATTGTTAATGTATTCTTCTTAACCCTTTCAATATTCAAGGCAAATTAAAGGTATCTTCTTACATGTTTTCACAAGATTTTAATTTATAATTTTATTTATTTCAAATGTGATTTGAGAGCCATATAGTCCTTACAATTACATAACAATTTACAA